>JABSTQ010010413.1:0-438135 GCA_013358835.2 Ixodes persulcatus
CTTTAATTTTAGCCATAAGAAATAGACAAATTTGCAAACTAACATTCGCGTGCCCAGTTTCAGATATATATACGTTTGGAATTCGAATTTCATGAGGCGTGCCAAATGTGCTGGTCCAAACGGCCGCACCGCCGCACCCTGAACTTTCAATAATTTCGAAGGTGGTTGGAACTTCGGGTTCATTCGGAAATCAGAGCTTATTCTACGTTATGTAAGCCGACGAGTACCCTTGCAAAAAAGTTTATAGTCGCCGTTTAGTAAGCTTATTGGTCGATAACCGTCCACTCGTTGACTCTTGTCCAGATCTCTAGACTTCGGAATCAGTATACTGTGTGTGCCTTCCGAAAGGATGGAGGTAAGTATTCGTGTCGGTATGATTGCTGCCGATTTCCCTTCATTGCATCACTGATTACATGCACTCCCGGCTTGAAGTCGGGGAGCAGCACGCAGACGCCACATTCGCACCTCGTAAATAAACCGTACGCGTGCGTATTCAACTTGAAGTACGCACTTCGTGCTTGACGTTTGAGCGAGCGATGTCTTCAGCAACGAGATGGGACGACGGCTCAGCGACGTCTTCGTGCAATCGGCTTGCTGGTCGGGCGTGTCGTACGGGATGAATATCAGTTTTTTTGATCGGTCCAACATTTATTTTTCGAAGGAAGACAGAATTCGCCGGTACCGTGAACGACAGTTCTGAAGTAGAGGTCCAACGCCTGTCGTCCGCTGCCATCCGCTAGTCCCACGATACGCGAAACGACGCCATGTTGAGAATTTTCAGTGAACGCACAGAACGCTTCCTGTTGTCTGTGCTACCTTTTTTTTTTTTTTTTCAATCAACGTATTTGCAGCTTTTTGGAAGCCACAAAAAATGGGTTTCATATTGTTTTCTATTTTTGAATATTGACTGTGTGCCTTCAATGACCCACGACTTTGATTAAATTTGGTGGTCGCTTCGAAACCTTAGAAAACGGCCCGTGACCACGGAAAAGAGAGTGAGCGCGACTCAAACCGGCCAGTTCTCGATCGGCGGTTTTCGGGCGGAAAGAAACCGAATTTTGAGCCGCAAATTCTGTTCTGGGTAGTTGGGCTTTCATATGTCGCGTATAACTAAAAAAATTACACCATCTTCCCGAGGGGAACCATGGGGTGATGCGGAGCATCGCGGATCGTTATTAATTAACGGTGTTAGTAACGTTGTTAGTAACGTTGTTAACTCGCGTGTTATTACGTTGTTAACTTGCGTTGGTTACCACACATCGCGTGAACGTTGTTGGAAACTCCGCGATGCTCCGCATCACCCCATGGTTCCCCTCGGGAAGATGGTGTAATTTTTTTTGTCTTCAGTGGAGGTAGCGTTGCTGTTAGTTTGTGGGGTGGTGCTGACGCTTGCTTGCGCCAACCCACTAACTGACGGGACTGTTGCTTCCATCACACTTCATCGGAAGAACGGAGTGAAGTGGAGTCAACAGCGCTGAACTGAACGCGCGCAGCGCGCTACCGCTGCTTATATTCACACTTGAAGGAGAGGAGACTAGAGGAGGAGAGTTGCGCATGCGCGCGCGGTGTGAGTAGAAGCGAACGCACGCGAAGTGCACGCAGCTGGTAGAGAGAGAGAGCGGAGAGAGTAACGCGCAGCTGTTGGAGAGAGGGAAGGAGGAGAGTTGCGCATGCGTAGTTTGAGTGCGGTATTCGACGCCGCGGGACATAGACCCGAGCAAGAGATGCTCCGCATCTAAAACCTCGGCGAGCATAAATACCCTGTAAGTGTCCTTCTTTTTCTGTGCCAATGCGGTCGGGCTAAACTAGAGCCACTAAATAAGCTACGCTTCATACACATCTTGGTGCTTAAAATGATGGTTGTCAGTTTGCTGGAGCTTTATCTGAAATCACAGGAAACGCTTTTCCGTCCTCCACAAATGTTTAAACAGTTCGCGACAAAGCAAAGCAATATTACGTGAGCTTCCAGACACCGAAACTAATGCTGAGGAAGTCGCACTTTTGAATCATGACGATCGGCAGTTGCGTTTGATTTGTTACTAACCACCAAGATCACGGCGCCCCAGTGGCGTCACAAGGGGGGGGGGGGGGGGGGGGGGCGGACCGCCCTGGGTGCAGCGCTCAGGGGGGTGTCGCGGCGGGCCACGAGAGCGGGGCGAGCCACGCGAGAGCGGGGGGGGGGGGGGGGGTGGAGTCGCGGCGGGCCACGCGAGAGAGGGGGGGGGGGGAGCGGGGGGGGGGGGGGGGGTCGTGGCGGGCTGCCGCCCCGGGTGCCGCTGACCCTCATGACGCCACTGCGGCGCCCACAACAATATCGGGGGAAGAAGTGCAGATACTCTCAGCGCAGCTTATTTGGTTTAGCTCACAGGCTAAACCAAGTGCGGTGGGGGATCGTTGGCCGAGTGTATAGGAACCGTGCACATCTAATTCAGGCCCCGACCAGGGCGCCCCTAGCGGCAAACGGGTCCGTTCCATCGGGGAACTTCTGCCAGTCGCTGCGTTGGTTGTGCGTTGTAGCGGGTTAGCGCTGTAATTTCCAAGGTACACTGTAAAAAATAACCGTTAAATTTACGGCGGTATACGCTAATAAAAACTGCGAGTACGCCGTGAAAAGGAATTACCTCAAATGCACCGTAAACGAGCAAAAAAGAGCGAGAGGGAAACGCAAAACTCCTTGGAGCAAGAAAACAGAAAGAAAAGACGCGCATCGCTAATTGGTCACCACGCTTGACCTTCGGAAGCAGCGACGGGTGCTGCGGGAACCCAGAGAGGCTCCTCTCACCCCTTCACCTCCTTTCTTTGTTCTTCCTTTCAACATGCGACGCCGCGCCAGCCAAGAAAAAAAGAAGAAAAAAAAAACAGCTAAGAGCCAACAATAGAGCAACAATGCGACGGGCGAGATTCGCGGAGGAAAGCGCCCTTGGTTGGGACAACGCGGGAAGAAGTGGAAGAAGCGGACGTTCGGTTCATTTTCCCGCCCGTTTCCGCGCCATTTTGTCCTCGTTCGTTCGTGGCATTCCCGGCTTTTTGTGCACCTGAAAATTTGGAGCGGAAGGCAACTGGATACTCGAGACAGGTATTTCATTATCAATCTGTTGCCTGCTTGGCAAGGATAGTGTGTTGGTGGCATCTATACAGCACCCTAATAAGATGTTTACTTGCAGAATTTGTAGTTTCTGTTCAAGCACGCTGCTGGTTGCGCAATTCGAGGAGCACGTTTTCAGTTCTCGAAATATTTCGTGTGTGGACGAAGGATGCTGTCGCCAGTTTGTTACGCGTGATGCTCTCAGGTGTCATATTCTGAGAAGACATAGGCATTCGAACGCCTAAGGGTAAGTTCGGTTTGCTTCGAGGATTTTGGAAAGCTTTCAGTGCACTTTGTCAGCATGTTTAGAGGAGTGCCGCACAAGGGAGGCTTTGCTAAAACATCTAAAAGGCCACATCACTGACGGTATTTGGGGTTCGTGTACGTGCTCCAACTGTCAGAAAGTATTCGGTGTGAAATCATAGTTCACGGCACATTTGAACTGGGCGCATTTACGAGGGACGGGTTTATTGGGTACGGCGCATCGCCTGCAGCCCCGCTTTAGGTTGAGGACCCTTCGACTCGGTCGACTAGTGCGGATTCTAATGAAGACGGTGCTGTTAACGTGATGCATTCCCCTGATGATAACTACGACGTGTGAATGTCTCTCTGCGGAAGAAAAAAAGAAAAAAAACGTAAAATACAATCTTGTTTTTTTTTTTATTATTATTTGAAGTTGAACGGAAAGCTTCTTATGCCGGTATCAACCGTTTAAAAAACCATTTATCAATTTCAACGTCGGCATCTCTTGTAAAACAACGCATGTTCGGGAAACATGCTGAAAGCCTTCAAAACGTGCTTGGTTCAGTCGAGGCTACCCCAGTTATGCGTGACATTGAGTACAACGTTATGTACCTGAATGCTACCGTCTTTCTTCCAGAACAGATGAGGTCTGCATATTTGAGGAAGCACTTATGTGGAAACAGTGAGTATGTACATGGGACGTAGTCGTGGCCAAAAGGACCGGTTTGCGCCGCATGTCCCCGTTAAAGAGACACTTAAATACTCCCTAGAAAACAAATCTGGGCCAGGTATTTACCGAGCCTCAAAACGAATCCCACTTACCCGGTCTTTTGGAGGAATTCTGTGATGGGCCTGCCACTAAGGCCAATCAGTAACTGACATGAATCAAGATGCACCACCCATCTCCCCAAGCATTGTGGTTATTTATTTATTTATTTATTTATCTTTACTGCCAGCCGTAAGGCCAGGGCAGGAGTGGTACAAATAGCAAACAAACAAAAGGTCATAATTACATACACACAAAAAGGCCATGAAAAAGGTATTAATTACATGCATACACAAGCTCTAGTTCCTTTGCAAATGACATGAGATCTTCGGAATTGACAACACGTGCGGGTAGCTTGTTCCATTCATCTATACACCGAACAAAAAAGGAGTAATTAAAACGATCTGTTGAGCACCAATACGGTTGAATATAACGATTGTGTTTTGTTCTATGCTGCATAGGTTCGGGAGTTGTTGCGTATTTCATGGTGAGCATTCACTGATTACTTTCCGAACCCTAAGTCATCAATATTGCCTATAATTTTATAATGATTTTGAACTACAGTTATAGTTCTGCAATTTACTACATCTTATATCTACCTTCCCGCCTTTTGTTTTATCATTACTTTCTTTTCTAGGGGAAAGCATCTGCTCAGCCAGCATGCACTCAATCTTCATTGATGGAATATCTGTGATGGACGGAATTCACATGTTCGACCACGCACTGGCTGTATTATTCAGCGCGTACTATGTTTTCAAGATTGCGTACACAGAAGAGATTGAACCACCTTGGAGTTTATTCGAAGGTATTGAGCTCATTTGTGCTTCTTGGCATCATTTGGTGTGTTTTTGTTCGTTTGTATATTTCATCTCATCTAACATACATTTCAGCAATTGTTCCAGACGTGAGCTCCTTGTTTTAGAATGTCCATTGCTTGCATCAAAATCTTGTGCTGCGAAAGTTATTGTCAATGCTAGAGCCATGCTAGGGTGAGATAGTATAGAATAAAAAGCAAGTCTGATCATTTTATTTCGTGTTCCCTGTCCTTCGCTTACTGACATATATTTGATAGTGTACGAATACACGCTACCAAACGATATTTTTAATGTGTGGTACTTTTCGTTTAAAATTCAAATATAATTAGCTCTTCATAGCATTGACTCCTTTATAACTTAGGTACCTGCCTCACGACGCCACCGGCGACTATAGTCTTCGTTCAAAAAGACTTAAAATGTGTATTCAAAATAACAAGGCTTTTCTTTCCACTTTCAATTTTTACGAAACAAAAAGATAAATCAGTTCCAAGGGCTGCTGTTGCAGCTTTAGATCCAGTAGGGATATATTTTCTGAACTTTAACATTTTCAATATCCCGAAGATGTGGAGGTCTTGCTAAAAGTGGTTCAATTAAATATTTGTTACATAATATTAGCAGTGTGTCCATTCAAAGATGTGGAAATTGCTTAACATAAAGACAACTAATTTTAGAGCAATTTATTAGTGTAGAGCGAGAAAAAAATATTAATGATCTATTTTACTGTTCAAAATTATAATGATGTAATGTATAATGTGTTGCGTTGAGAGTTGAGAACTGGCAGATATTCCCTTTCGTTCTTTATTTGCATTTTAAAACTCATCAAAATATGTAATTATGTGAATGGCTGATCGGTCCTTAACCTGGTGTGAGATTGGTAAAAAAAGTGTATGTGAATTTAGAAGTTCATATGGGGGAGTATTATTAACCTACAATACTGGGTGCTAGGCTACTTGGGCTTATTCGAAAGATCAGTGCTTCAAAAGCTTTAGTCACTGGCCAATTTAGGTATTTATTGTCTAATTATTTTTTAACTGGCGTATTATGAGCTGCGGTAGTAAACAAACTACTTCGTAAATCTGTTCTTACAGATCTTGGGATCAACCCTGAACGAGGAACCCAAATAAAACATGAGAAAACATACGTAAACGTGAAGGTTCTTCAGTGAATCGACGACATGTCGGAATATAAAGGGAAATGCAAATAAATATAACATCTTTTACTTTCCTTTGACAGCACGGGTCAGAAATATTAATGCATCGAGTGCTGCTAGAGCAGCCGACCTCGCCGCAGACAAAATTGTCTGTGCATGACTGCTTATTCACTCTAGATATGCGCAATTAAAGACAGTTGAATAGTGCAACACAACAACCCCAAAATACTCCACCGAGCTTTTTTGTTTTACGCTGTATGGTTTACGCGGTTCAAATGACTATAATGGTGTGGTCCAGTAAGATAGTTTCCAACGTATTACGGTCGCATAAAAATGGACCGTAACATTTACGGTCAAATACCAGGCAGCTAATGCTGCCAAAATTATACAGTAAAAATAACGGCGCACTGTAAATCTGGTTTACGATAAATTTAAACGGTGACCGTAGAAATCTACGGTCGCCGTTTAAATTGCACCGTAAAAAGAACGGTGCGCTGTAAATCTGGTTTACCGTAAGTTTAAACGGCGACCGTAGATTTCTACGGTCGCCGTTTAAATTTATCGTAAGCCAGATTTACAGTGCACCGTTATTTTTACTGTACAAGTTTGGCAGCATCAGCTGCCTGGTATTTGACCGTAAATTTTACGGTCCATTTTTTACAGTGTAGCTATTCTGCACTAAGAAAGCCACAACAATTGATGTGGCAAACAATATGCAACCGCCGCGACGCGGCCGGCATAGAAAAGTGCGGATCTAATTCAAGCCCCGACCAGGGCGCCCCTAGCGGCAAACGGGTCCGCTGCATCGGGGAACTTCTGCCAGTCGCTTCGTTGGTTGTGCGTTGTAGCGGGTTAGCGATGTAATTTCCAAGGTAGCTATTCCACTCTAAGAAAGCCACAACAATAGACCTATTGCTATATTACCCAAGCATCAAGGAGAATGCAGGGATTGGTGTTCCACGCGCAGCACGTGCTGGCCTCAGCAGTAGTAACTTTTCTAAAGCAAATACCTAAAACAAATGGCATCTTGCACGTGCGTTCGTCAACGCTTTATTTTGGTTATTTACTTCGAATCTTTGATATTGGGAAGCCGTGCGCGTGTGGCGCGTGGAACACCAATCCCTGCATTCTCCTTGATGCTTGGGTAATATAGCAAATGGTCTATTGATGCGGAAAACAATAGGCGACCGCCGCGACGCGGCCGGCATGCTCGCTTCCCATTGTGGCACCGCAGATCGGAGCACGTGGAGAAATGCTTGAGCGCGAGCTCCGTGCAAAGCACGGAGCTCACGCTGCAGAGCCTGTAGGGACTAGGGTGCCTTCATGTGCGCTTTGCTTAGGGTGGAGACATCTCGCCATTTTGTCCCACACTTTTATCTTTCTTTTTTTTGTTCAGAAGCGCGTGCAAGAGCGTGTCCCTGCACGCGCTTGTGGCGCTGACTGTGCTATGGCGACATTTTGTTTTCGTCGATTTCTTTGTATTTTCCCCGTGAGCGCGTGCTGTCGGCATCGGGTACTACAAAGGGTGGCATCACCCTTAACATGACATTGAGGCACCCTAGTAGGGACTAAAGTTTCCCGATGTATTTGCGTTGGTCTTTCAAGTAACCTCAGATGTGCCAGTGCACGAGGCCCGTCTCTCGAGCGGCCCTTGGAGGCAAATGGCGGAGCAGCACTATGGAGTACACCATAGCAGCACTAAGATGACTGGCCCTCCAAAGCGAATGGCGGCGGAGCACACGCTCGTGGCACGTGTCTTGCGCGTTTCCACATCAATGGTTGGCGGTAGTTGTAAAAAACGCCTTTATCAAGGGGCTTTAGCAGGGACCCTGGGTTCAGTCGCCCATCTGCATCCTACCGCGTCATGCGATCGTGTACCACATATACTGCGTAATGCACGTTAAAGACCCCGAGCTAACAGTTGTACTGCACTTTTTTTTTAAATCTACAAAGGGTAATAATGTCGCCCTACGAAACTCCTGCGCTCTAAAAAACAAACGAGTAATTTTGAATGCACCGTTACATTGCATTTTTAATGTGTGTTCGCGTGTTTGCGTTCTGTTGTTTTTTGTCTACATCTTTGATTATGCGGCTCTTACTTATGATGAGACTATAGAAAAATAATATGTAACTAAGAAAATGGCACGTGAACGCAAAAGACAAAAAAAAAACACACACACAAACACACACATAGGCGCGCTTAATAAAAATGATTGAAATAATAGAATTGATTATAATTGTGTTTTCAAAGGTTTGAGCGCACCAAAAGCTACAAAAGCGAGCTCGATGCTTTGGATGGTGCGCTTGTTCACTAGAAGTGTAATTCAGGGGAGTATGCTCGCACTTGTATGTTCCGCTTCGCTCGCACGATAAAACCGGATACTTTACTGGTAATGTATTTAGTGAAACCAAGCTTATCTTCTGTATATGTGCAATGCCCTCAGTTTTCGCGTGATTACACGCTTGTATATCATTATTGTTTTCGTTTCCCACTGCGATTCATTTCGTGCTCTTTTGTGTGCTACATGCATTGGAGACCAAGGTAACCCAGAAGCATTCTATTTCGCGGATTGTAAAAAAAACCTATGCAACTTGCCACTGTGCCACAATCAATACAAAATATTCTGAGCTTCACATGTGACCGATTGCCTGAGTAAACACTGTTGTTTGTCAAGAACAATTGCGATTATATGAAATCACGTGGGAAAAACTCGTTCTAAGCACGCGACCGTTGGCATGCAGTGAATACTCATAATCGGCGCCGAGATGATTGATAGCTGTGTGGAGTTTTTTTATCAACCCAGAGTTAGAATGTCTCCTTCTTTCTGTTGTAAGCAATCAGGAAACCATTTACACCAAATCTGAGGGTAATAAAGTACTATGATCATTAAAACATAACGGCCTGAGCAGGATATGTGTAAAAACTTTAGCTTTCGATGCACCCTTAACTTTCAATGCGCTCAACGCTAGTGTGAAATGTGGGGCTGTTTCATTCTTAATCAGCGTACTATGTGCGTGGTTACACTATATTTTAAACAACTTCAAATTCTGCCCGTTTGCATCTTTTTCATTTATGCACACCACCACTTGCGCGCATAAATCACCAAATTAAGACTGGTACAGGATGTCACAAAAAGTTTACAGGGTCTTTTTTTTTTTTTTTACTGCAAAAATGAACTACGGATCGCCTAACGCTCATTTTCCGCCCAAAGGTAGCGCTAGGTCACAACCAGATATCTTTCATCCCAAACGGACACCGTATTCAAAAATTACAAGTGAAGTTTCTTAAAATTTCAATGGGAAAATGGAGCCCATTTTTGCCCGTTTTCGGTTTCTGGTGCCATAGAGCCCCATGTATTCGAAAACTCCGTCAGCCGCCATTTTCCCATTGAACTTTTCAAAAAATCACTTATAACTTTTGAATAAGGTATCGGATCGTGCTGAAACTTTGACATCTGGTTGTGACCTCTAGCGCTACCTTTGGGCGGAGAATGAGCGTTCGGCGATGCCTAGTTTATTCTTGCGGTAAAAAAAACAAAAAAAAGCCTGTAACGTTTTTTTTTGTGACACCCTGTACATTGCTTAAACTATGTGCAAACGCTATCCACAGACCAAGAATCTTTGCCTGGCCAGTCATTTCATTTATCACTTGGTTCCTATTAAAATTAATTCTTATAATTTATTGCTGTGAGTTAATTTTTACCCTCAGCATTTTTTTTTTTTATGACTGCCGCACCACTCCTACTTTGGGTTTACCAAACTCAACATCTAAACCTGAGTGTCATTTTTTTGTGTTTTCCAGTCTCGTGGTTTTGGTCAAAATAAACACCCAGCTACCTAAATGCGACACCTGACCGCCTCAAAAATAGTTCATTTGTTTTGATTTTTTAGGTAGTTAATTCCTCAAGCTAGAATTTTGGAAAACGTCATCACGTTTTCCTGGAAATTCACAAACAGCCAAACGCATGCACGACAAAATGGCCGGCCCGTCATATTGCCGCCCGCAGAGCCGAGAAAGCAACGCTCGGTCACGGACTTCTAGAAGATTCGCGTTTATTCTTGCACCAGACGTAACTTTCGCCCCGCTTTCTTGTTCTCGAAAGTGCCAGTTCATCCTCGGACCTCGGACCTCGCCCCGAGCGCTCGAACCTTCTTTGCCGAACTTTCGAGACAGTGAAGCACTGTAGATAAGCAGCTGCCCGCGACCTAGTCGAGTCAGTCTCGCTCTCGCTCTCTGTTACGCTGCCGAATCGCCACCTGCTTTACTGCTGCCTCGACGCTCTTTCTTTGCTTTTTTTGTTTGGCACAAGTTCGCGGATTAAACCTTTATTTTTAAGTTCACTGTTTGTCCTCTCGTCAACTTCATTCGTGACAATATAAATCTGATCACATTGAAATATGCGTAACTGGCCTCTGAAATCTCCGATAACGGCGAACAGGCAATTTTTATATCTTTCAACGCGTCGGTCGTTTTGTTGTGCATGTGTCTCGCCATTTGGCTAAGGACGATTTTCGCGTTTTTTTATGCCCACATTTACCGGAGACGTGAGATCGAAGCGTAGGCAACTGGCCCTCATCATAAGAACTGGTGCAGCCGTGCGCGTTCCAAAGAAAGCTCATGCAGAGAAAAACAAGCAAGGGACCAGGGATGTCAAATTCAGGTTATAAAAAAATACCCCACTGTATCGACGCGCCACCACACACGATTTCTTGCATTGATGTACAGGCCTGGATGGATGGATGGATGAATGAATACGGCTGAGCCCTTTGGATCGGGCGGTAGCTTACGCCACCTAGCCATTTTGTCTTACCCTTTAAGCTTAGAATATTTAAATGTGAAAACTATATTCACTCCGTACTGAAAAGAAAGTGAGGCTATAAATCCCCCTTGCCATCAGTTAATAAGAAAATGCCTAGTTTTCTCTCGCTTTCTGCCACCATTCACTTAATCTTTGCTTGGTAATCTCTACTGTCTTGAAATCCACTTTCGCTGTCTCTAAAACCCAATGACCTTATTAAATCTATGTTGTCTTCGGTATGCATAGGGTGAAGCCCTTTACAGTAGAGTATCAAGTAGGGGCGTCGCGAACCGGCCGAGGTTCGAGTTCGAAAAGGTTCGACTTTTTCGAACTTTTATTGGAAAGTTCGACGAACCTTGTATTGAGGTCCGACTCGTGTGCGCATGCGCGACAGGCTGGCCAGTCGGCTTCGGATTGGATGCTGATGGCTAAAGAATGAACTAAGGGCAGTGCTGATTAGTTATTTCAGTTAATACAGTACAGAAAAATTAAGTTATTAACTTTTTCAGTGATTGGAATTAGTTTCCTTTAATTGAAATTGTTCATAAAATAAAAATAACCCTTTGCATAAAAAACAATGCTCCAAACCTAGACATGCTTGTATCATGGTCTGGTCACACTGTCCACAAAGTCGAACCGGTCGAATCTGGTCAAAAGTTCGAAGGTTCGTCGAACCGGTTCGACCCAGTCGAACCCCAAAAGTTCGACCTAAAAATCCGGTTCGACAAAAGTTCGCGACACCCCTAGTATCAAGTGCTCAGCCGTCTCGTCCTCCTCTCCACAAGCAGCGCACACTGTCCATTTCCTGGTACTTCGCTCTGTATGTTCTGGTTCGCAAAACACCTGTCCTTGCCTCAAACAACAATGAGCTTCCCCTAGAATTGTCATAAATGCTTTCTTTGGCAATAACTGTTTTGTTTAATCTATAGCCTTCCAGAGCCTTCTTTGTCTGCATTCCCTCTAGCCACCGATCTCTTTCTGTGGCCTTAACTTTCTTCTTAACTGAGACCTGCTCTTCCGTAACCCCACTATAGCCTAAAAACTTTCCTCTTAATTTCCTAGTGCACTGTCTCCATTTTGTGTCTATACTCCTCATGTATAAATAGCTGAAAACCTTTCGTGGATTCGAAGTCCACGTAGGGAGCTGAATCAGGCTTCACATTCAGTGCAGCCAAACCAAGGCTGCGTGGCAGTGTCGTCGACGGCAACGCTTGCGCCTACGTCCGAAGCACCCGCTCGGGTAGGACTTGAAGCACCAGCCCTTGAGCTGGTGCTTTGCTTTTTTTTTTGTTTTTCGGGCCAAGTGATACAGGCGAACGGGCTGGCAACCCGAACACCCAGAGACGCTAGAGATCCCGTTGTAGACGAGTGATCCAGGGTTGCACCCCCTTTAGGACCACTTGCCTAGCGGCAGGCACCACGAGCAGGTGGGAGTTCACCCCGAATCCAAGGCGTGCAAGCCATAGGAGACAAGAGAGTCATAGTTACTCCCGCCGAAGTTCTTCATGTACTACATACCTTACCGCAATTTCAGGATCAGGCGAGCCGATGAATTCGGCCATTCAGCCGTCAATCTTTAATGGACCTTTTCCACATACCGACGGCACCAGGCGGTGGCTGCACGAACTAAAAATCGAGGAAGTGACCTACCTGCGCTACCAATCGATAATGGGAGCTACGCTACCAGTTTCTTCGCTCTCTGAGCAGCGGCGCGTGCCCAACGCGACTTCAAAGAGGGGCATCCGTGGCGTCCATCCAGACGTCGTGTTTTGCTTTCCGTCCACTTTCTTTTTTTTGTGTCACACAATTATATGTATGCTGAAATTACGCGTTCTACTCATTGATTCACAGCGTCCTTCCGAATTTCCTCGATTTCTGGTACCGACTTCCGCCGCTTGGCATCGGGCGCTCGCGCGTGCGCAGAACGCTTCTCGGAAAAGGTCCATTAAAAGGATGCTGAACCGATATCTGAAGTTGCCGAAATAAGCCCCGGACAAGCTTCCCGGGACCGCACTATACCTGAAAATGCTATTCATGTAAAGGGATGGAGATCGGATTATTATATTTCTTGGAATGACGACCGCTGATTGAGCCAGAAGCGCCAGAAGCCTCCGATGCGCGCGAGGCCCTCTGGGATTACTCGCAACGGAACTGACGTCAACAAACTGCAACGAACTGACGTAAACAAGTCGAGCTGCCGACGCGCCACAGCGTGGAAGAAAGTTGCGCTTTGAATAATAGTAGACGGATGCCCGTCGCGTTGGAAGTTTGCCAACTAATCCAGCCAAGTTAGCTGTGCACTACCTGCCAGCCACCCGGCACCCTGCCACCCCCAGTCCACTTCTGCACCTGCGTCGTAGCGACGGCGGCGACTTTGGTCTGTGGGTTTCTCGGAGTTCGGCGATTTCTTTCCCGTCCTGATAATTTGGCCATGACGACGGCGACCACGGAGACTTCGACAGCGCTGATGTTTGATGCCGCCAAGATGCCGCTTGCTCGCGATGCTCGCTAGGCCGTTCGGCGCCGCATAGGTGTCGTGTCAAAAACGACATGATGAACACTGTTCGACAAATTAATCAGATAAAATTGCATTTCTTTTAAAAATATATCTCATCGTTTCGGGACGGGGTTCGCACGTCGCATTTCCGTTTCGTCGCGCCACCACGCGGCGTGAGCGCACGCCGGAGCCAACGAGGTAGGTTGGAGCCAACCGAGCCAACTTTGATGGCTCACCATAGCCGCGTTCTGCGTACTACAAGTTTGTTGTCGTCACGAAACAAGCTTTCAAAAAACTCACCAGGTGCACCTTAGAATATTTATTTACATAAATCATATAATTTAGACTACTTTATTGTTTCAAGTACCGTCATTTAAGAGCCATTCGTGTGCTGTAAATATCAAAACGACAAAGAATTTAGATTCTGTTTTTCGGTTCAGCATCCCTTTAAGGTTTTTGGGAATTCAGAAGACGTTCGGTGTACCTTTAAAGGGCAACTCCGCTCAATTCCGAAGATTTCGGGATAATGAGTGATTTCGAATCAAAAAGCCCTAGTAAAAGACACAACGTCGTTTGCTTCGCGAAAAATGGGATATATATTTTAAATCTAATTTTAAACGCGAGCAGAAATCGAAACCGAAACTTCGGCTCCGTCCGGCAACATTGGCCTCGGGCCGCCAAGTACATGGCCATCACGTGGTACTAGATGTCACGTGATCCTCGGCCCAACGACGGGCGGGATGGGGGCGGGCGTGTGGCAGGCGCGAGTGTCGTCTGCTCTGCACCGCACTCTTCGCCACGTTTTGGTGTCTACGGCATTCGACGACGTCTGCACAACTGCGGCATAAGTCTGCGCATGTGGTGTCCATAGTGTGGACGAAACTCCGAGAGACAATAATCACAAACGGTGAGACGACGACAGTGGTTGTGACGCGAAAGACGGCGGTAACGGCGGGACCACGGCGGGCGGCCGGTCTGCTCCCAAGAAGCGCGCTGCGCAGGCGCGTACGCCAATCACGTGGACACCGCTGAGCGCAGAGAGGCAACGTTGCTGACGTCATGCGCTATGCTCGATCGGAGGTAAAAACTAGCAAAAGGGGGCCATGAAGATGACGTTTAGCTCAATGTTGGCTCCGCCCATGCCGTAGCCTTGACTGCGCTGTTGGATGCGCCTGGATTCGCCCGCTCGAGTCAGCCGATTTTGGCAACTTGGCGAGTTGCAAAGTTTGCCGGACCGTTTAAGAAACATTTAGACAGAACTGCGTCGTAATATTTGACGTGTGGTCTTCCTAGGCGATACTGAAGAGGAATGCATTGTTTTTTCAAAACCAAAAATGAAGCGGAGTTGCCCTTTAATCGCCGCACCAACAGCGTGCAGCACAAATATAAGCTCTTGCTGTTGCTGACGTCTCCGTGCACTTATTTCGACGGGAGCCATGATTAAGCGCGCGCCGGAAAGCCGGAACCGGAAACGTTAAAAAAAATAGGCGTCAGATGGCGCGTCGGCACCAAAGTGCGCCGTTAAGCCACGACCGACTCGTGCGTTAAGCTACGCTCCGAACCCGCGCGCTCGAGCGCAGATGTCCCGCGCCCACTGGTACACTAGGGGTGTCTCCAAATTGGGCGAGTTGGTAAACGAAATGATGAAAACCGCTCAAACCACAAAGTCGGAGTGAAAAAAAACAAACACGGCAGGACAAAGCTGTTCTTGCAACTAAAGATTGGTTAGTGAAAATAACAAAGAAAACAGCCTAGCCGACAATGATTTCGACTTTTTCGAACTTTTAGTGGAAAATTCGACGAACCTTGTATTGAGGTTCGACTCGTGTGCGCATGCGTGACAGGCTGGCCAGTTGGCTTGGGATTGGATGGTGATGGCTAAGGGATGAATTAAGGGCAGCGCTGGTTGGTTAATTCAGTTAATACAGTACAAAAAATTAAGTTATTAACTTGTTCAGTGATTAGAATTGGTTTCTTTTAATTGCAACTGTTTATATAAAAGAATAACCCTTTGCATAAAAAAAAATTCTCCAAACGTAGACATGCTTGTATCAAGGTCTGGCCACACTGTCCACAAAGTCGAACCGGTCGAATCTGGTGAAAAGTTCGAAGTCGAACCCCGAAAGTTCGACCTAAAAATCTGGTTCGACAAAAGTTCGCGACACCCCTATCTGCCACACGCCCGCCCCCTGGCTCTGCCCGCTCCTCCCATTGACCAAACTGTGAGTACGCTGACCATAGGCACCATAGGTAGTGGTAGTACCAATACCATACCGACCATACCATAGGCGCTGACGTGCGCTGACGCGACAAATAAAGCTCTCAAACAAGCACGTGAAGGCATATTGCGACCGAAGGAAGGCAGAGATGAGTGAAGGGGTCCAGAAGCAGACAGTCGAGTACGCCAAGAGGTATCTCTAACGCGTGAGCGACGAGGCGAGGAAGCGGAGAGCCGACAACGTGAAAGCGTTTTGGGAACGCAAGAGAATTCTAAATTTGCAAGAACAACAAGACCAGCCAGAAGTTGAGCGCCAGGCTCGGCAAGGACTTCACCAAGATTACAGTGAGTCTGGTAAGACGGACATGGGAACTTGAGATCATATCTTGCCGCGCAACACTGGAGCCCGCGTGTGATCGGTTGTGGCAACGGTTGTGGTTTGTGCTCGATTGTCTGGCACTCGCTTTAATCACGCATGTGACAGATTTGGCGATTCACTTTCTGTTCGTCTTATTCCAAGGCCAGGATAAAAGCGGACTTCATTATCTAAATCCTAGGTTCCTCGCACATCTGGACAACATTGTTGCCTTTTTTTTTTTTAAAAGGCTGCCTTCCGCGTACAAATGTGCACGAAGTACTGCAACTACTCATTGCACCCGATCTTGAAGACGCGCCATTCCTAAGTTGCCCAGAGGGCATAGACAACAGTAACTCAAAGCGCTTGGCTGGTTTAATTTGCAACAAGTTCTTCAGACTACTTCTGATTAACCATGCAAAGACGGTCACGGACAGAAACGAAAAATCAGCTGGATATGTGCACAAGCCATCGAGGAAGCACATTAGGCTGTAATATGCACTGTGCGAAAATTGTACAGACAACTACACCCTCGTCTAGAGCAGCTGACCGACTTCATGTGCGGCCTATTAAATGATGCAGACCACGGCAATAGATAGATTGGGCTTGCTTACATTTCACGAGAGTGTACGAATTACTTATTTAAAGTTCCTCCACGTAGAAGGGGTCCGCCTCCTCCTGTTCTTGAGTTGCAACAAAAGTCCTGGAGGTAAAGACGACAATAGTTTTTCCGCAATTGCATTCGCTGTCTCTACTTACTACTTTTTACTCCCAAATCGCTCGGATATGTGCGTCAAATATTCACCGGTCTTGGGCTCATCAGAAGCATATTAGATAGTGGCTGAGGGTCTAAACATAAGGATCAGGTGTGAAAGGCTATAAAAATCTCGGCCGCAAGTTGCGACAGCCCTGAGATACACTGTCAGACGCGCTCTGTGCAAACGGCAAAGGGTAGCCCAGGGGTGAGGTGACAGCGCCCCCCGCGAATGGCGGCGGGAGGTGGCGATTGCCCAAATTGCAAAGGCCGTAAGAAGAGAAAGAGAGCGAGCGCTTCCAGTCCGGCCGTGGCGGAGAAAAGCTCACCGATTTTTTTTTCTTTTCATATGGATGCTGTTGGATCATGCGTAACATACATCAATTTATTGTCATTAAAATTCGTCAGTTTGATAGAAAGAAAATGTCCTTTTTTATAATATTTGTTAAGCGTATTGGGTATATTGCTCCCAAATTAATAATTGCGGGCGAGGGTTTTCTGTGGTTTACTCCCTAGGCAATGAAAGCTAACTGAAAACTTTGTGAACTTGAAAAACAGGAAAAAGTTCGAAAACTTAATGTCTGCCCAAAACCTAAAGAGAAAAAGTGTAAATGCCGAAAATCCGAAAGTGCACGCGCAACAACACGGTGCCTGAAATTCTTTTGGAAGCGTTTGTTAACCTTCAAAAACAGGATAGAACGGTCAGTAGGATATCGAGGTTTCTTTCTTCCACGGACATGCATGTTTTCTAGCGTGCTGGTGTTTCCACACGTTGCCTTTGTGTGGTAGTGCCCTTCTAGGGTGAACCACCCTTGACCTTCAGAGATGCACACTGTCACCGTTGTTACTCGTGACCTGTATAAGAAGTAGTCTTCTGTAAGGTTGCAAATTGGGCGAGTTGGTAAACGTTATGCATGATGAAAACCGCTCAAACCACGAAGTCGGAGTGAAAAAAACAAACACGGCAGGACAAAGCTGTTCTTGCAACTAAAGATTGATTAGTGAAAATAACAAAGAAAACAGCGTAGCCGACAATGATTACATCAACAAACACCTACTTATCTATCGGACACCACACAATCTTCGGAGCTGAAACGGTTCACACACCGCTATTCATATTGGTTCACAAAAAACAAACCTCTTTATTGGACAGAGCTACCGAGGGCGCGCTGTCAAGCTGTCAATAAATTGTGTTCTTTTTTACGGGTGTCCAATTTTGTGATTTTATACTTGCGGTGTCATTAATATACCGAATGGGTGATTAGTAATTTCGGAGGAATTAGTAAATATGCACAATAAACTTCAAGAATATCACAAACAAGAGGCAATCATTTTTAATGAAGTGACAAATTCTAATTGTGCTAAATTGCCACGTGCGACGCACAACCCGCTAAGCCAAAAAAAACTAAAATCGGTGAGCTTTTCTTTGCATCCGCTCAAAGGCTTTTCTCTGCATCTGCCGGTTTTGTGATGACCCTTTCTCCTGTGAGCTTTTCTTCGGTGAGCTATTCTTCAGTGAGCTTTTCTCCGGTGAGCTTTTTTCCGCAGTCCATATGAGCTTTTCTCCGCAGTGAAGCCCCCCCCCCCCCCCCTTTCCCTCTCCCCCCACCTCCCCCGCCCCCCCCCTCCCCCCCGAAATGCCCAAAAAGCTCCGAAATGGCCCGTGCAGGCAAGGGACCGAGGTTGTCACACGGAAAGAATTCATACAAGAGGAATAACTCGGCAGTTTTCTCCACCTCAGATGTTCTAGTAGTAGGCTTCGACGTAGCCGAAGACAAATACAAAAACAGCCCGCTTCCTTTAAAGGACGAATACGTTTTTAAATTGGCATTCTTTCCTAATGTGGCTTTGGAATGTATGCAGCAGTTTATGCTTGAACTTCCAACACAAATGCAGAACACCAGAAGAGAGACGTTCACTGTATTTTAGTCTGCAAACGAACAAAACACAACAGTCCAAGTGTTGGAAACCCCGATAGACGCAGCCATTTCTCCGAGTTGCTTCCCTTGGTGTTGAATTTCGAAGACTGCCAAAACTACGAAGGCCCGGTGGGCGTGAATTTACCTTAAAAGTCGCAGGAAATGCTGTCTCAATCCGGACATTATCGCACTGGCAACGGTCGTTGGTAATAGTTTGTGAACCTACACAAAAACTAGGTGTGTGTTCCATGGCGTATTAACGGGTGCCGAGGCAAGTCAGACCAAACGGGTCGTGCGACACGAGCGCCACGAGCGCCGCTACACGACACTAAATGGCAGCGCGTCACTTTTTTCTCTGAGCTTGTCAACTTAACCGATCCAGTAAAGCCGGTCATGGCTACGTGGTTGGCATAGCCCAGAGCCGTACATTAGGAGAGTTTGGACAATAGGCGGAGCAAAGGCCGCCGCCAGCGCCGAATATTCCCCCCACGCTTAGAGCGTAAACTAAATTTGTGACACAGCGTCGACCAATCAGGAGACCTCTACTCCATCTCACAAATGTCGACAGTGAAGACAAAGGCACAGGCGCGTGAGCCTAGCTCAGCGAAACGCTATTGTTTGTACGAGACCGCGTGCATAGGAGGCACTTTCCAAAGCCACGCACTCGTGCCCATGCCTTTGTCTGCACTGCTAGAACAGCGTCCTGAGACTGGCTGAAAGAAAGCAGTGCAAAGGGTGGGGTGCGCGAGCGTCTTGAGACGCGGAGTTCCGCTCGGCACGGCTCAAATTATACTTCGTTACACTTTACCTGCGAGCGAAGCCAAAGCTAGAAGCGCGAGACCAGCACTTTTTGCATTTCTCCCCAGCTCGCGCGCTCGAGCAAAGCCTGAACGCACGGAGCTTCCGTGCTCGCGCTTCCAGTTTTGCCTTCGCTCGCACATAAGGTGAAACGAAGTATAGTCGTGGCACAAATTTAGAGCACGCGACCACCGCTAGGGGCTGTTTCGCGGCCTGTGGTTGGCCCGAGATGGCCAAACCAGCCAAACTCTCTCAATAAACGGCTCTGTCATAGCCAACATTGAGCTAATTGTCATCAACATTGCTACTTTTTGTTTGTTTTTACCTGTCCGGGCAAGCGTAATAGGTGACTTTAGCACAGTCTCCTCTCAGAGCTCAGTGGTGTCCACATGATTGGCGTAATGTGCCTGCACAGCGCGCTTCTCAGCCTTGGGAGCCGTTTGGCCGTCCCGCCGTTACTCATGTCTCCCGCGCACAACTTTTAACGTCGTCTCACCGTTTGTGATTATTGTCTCTCTGTAGGGGTGACCTTATTCCTCAGTGTAGAAAACAAGACATCAAGGGGAAGGAAATAAAGAGGGAAGGGAGAGGGGCTGTGGAACGAGAAAGAAAAACCTCTTCTACTATTTGGTGCATTGTGAAAACGTTTCTGGGGATTTTCATTGAGTATTTGAATACACAAGCACCTTTCTCACCCATTCTGCAGAACCTAAGGATGCCAAGTTTAGTAATATAGAAAAGTACCCCGTATGCACGTTTGTGCGACCAAACTTATTGACAAGTGGAGCAAAAAAAAAAAAAAAAAACAGCTAAAAATCATATCTTACAGGAAATAACAATTCTATGCTATGTTTATTCAAATACACTAGCACGAGTGGGTGTTTCCTGTTTTTGTTGGTTTTTGCTGAATACGCAGGGTGAACACATTTCTGGGGACGCGGATCGAGTGGATTGGCGTGAGCCAAGAAACGACACAGCTGTCAAGCTGCCATCTTGATTATTATGCAAAAAGAGAATACGAAAAAGGGGCTAAAAAAAGAAAAAGGTGGCAGGATGGGCAGGTGGCGAGGGGGAAGAGAGCAAGCATACTCTTCGAGGGAAACAGGAAAACGCGAAATCGGGTGAAAAAAAGCAGGGGTACGTGACCAAAGAGATATCTCGATTGGTTTCAGCAGGATACCCTTTGTCATTATTAATTTCAATCTCTGAATGCCTACTTAGGGAGGTCAAGCAAGCAGAAGCCACTAACCACAGAACAATAGAACTCACCACAAGGCCTGTCATATTGCCTTATATTCACAACCTGTCCCACAATCTTAGGAAGGTAGCCAATAGAATCAACATCGACGTAGTATTCTCTGCTCCGCAAAAACTTTCCAGCCTATGCAAGCGGGTGAATGGGCCATCTACTCTACCAGGGTGCTGCAACAAAAACCACAAGACCAAGTTTGTTTCCTGTGCAGAAGGAGTGATCTATTCCTTCCCTCTTACCTGTGGGAAGCGTTACGTCGGGCAGACAGGTCGCTGTCTTACGACAGACTTCGAGAACATAACAACGCCATTAACTCAGGTCACCTGGGCATTCATTGCAGAGATTGTGGATGCTCACCCCTTCTAAACAATTGCACGGTACTGGGACGAAGCAAGAAAAACCTGACTATAGAAATTATCGAAGCCGCTAGCATAGACCTGCTAGATGGATTGTGTGTTAGTACCCCATCGATTACCTTAAACCTCCTTTGTGACTTTTACTGTAGTCGGACTTTATCCCTTCCTCTTTCATTTCATTTTTCTTTTCATTGTATTTTATTTAATTGCTTTCCTTTTTCTTTTTATCTTCTCTCCTTTTCCTTTTCTTCCTTAGTTAATTTTTATTTTCTTCTTCTTTTTAGTGTGTAAGGGTAAAAGATAACGGACATGATGTTTAATATATCCCAGAGTTGACAGTCAGCACTGCGTAAGAGTTGTTCCTTTGTGTGCATGTATCTTTGTAGTGCGTTGTCTTTAGTGCGCTGTGAAGTATAAGCTGCGTTACCTTTTCACCGTAGCTCTTGCTTTGGCAGGGACTTTCTTTCACAGACGTTACGCTTGACAGTGTTCATGCCGTCGAGGCATGAAATGTGTACCGAATTCGTCTGCATCATCGGCACAAAGGAACAGACAGTACATTCTTTGTTACAACTATTTTTGCCGTGGTAGTGCAGGAAAGAGGCACAGTGTTTCCCTTCGTCTTTCATAATACACATGGAAATATCTTTTTGTGTAGGGGATGAAAGTGCCGGCTTGAAGGAGATCGACTGCCTACCGGAAATCACAACTGACATCCTCTTCAAATGCTGTTTCTGCGCCCACGTCACCGACGATCAGCGTGAAATCCTCGGTCACCTGGTTGTCCATGGTGACGAACAGCTACTCGAGTGCCAGCGCTGCCTGGAATCCTTTTCCGAAGCAGAAGACTTGAGATGCCACAGTGAGATTCACGAGCCAGAAAGAACTTTCGAGTATCAACTATGTCTAGAAGCATTCCAGGGAAATAGTCAACTGGTCAATCACATTCAAACACACACGGGTGAGAGACTTTACAAGTGCAAGCAATGTCCTAAAGCTTTTAGCGCGCTTAGGTATCTGACCTGCCACATTCAAAGTCATAAGGGCGAAAGACCCTTCAGGTGCGAGCAATGTTCTCAAACCTTTAGTCGGAGGGGAAATCTTACACAGCACGTTCGAGGAGTTCACACAAGTGAGAGGCCTCACAAATGTGAGCAGTGTCCCAAAGCCTTTAGCGAGAAGGCGGGGCTGACGATGCACATTCGAACTCACACAGGTGAGAGGCCGTTCAAATGCGAGCAATGCCCCCTAGCCTTTAGTCGGAAAAACGGTCTGACGAAGCACATTCGACTACATACAGGCGAGAGACCTTACAAATGTGAGCAATGTCCCAAAACCTTTATTCAGAGTGGGAACCTGAAAAAGCACATGCAAACGCACAGACGACAACACCCTACAAATGCGAGCAGTGTCCCCAAGACATTACTTGGAACCTGAAGCTGATGCAATATATTCGAACGCACACAGGCGAGAGACTGTACAGGCGGGAGCAGTGTCCCCAAGCCTTTAGTCGGAAAGATGGTCTGACGAAGCGCATTCAACTACATATGGCCGAGACCTTAGAAATGTGAGCAATGTCCCAAGACCTTTATGCAGAGTGGGAACCTGAAAATGCACATGTGAACGCACAGAAGACAACAGATCTTACAAATGCGAGCAGTGTCCCTATGTCTCTACTTGGAACCTGAAGCTGACACAGCATATTAGACAAGCACGCAGGCGAGAAACCTTACAAATGCAAGCAATGTCCCCAATCTTTTAGTCGGAATGAGAATCTGATGCAGCACATTCGAACACAGGCAGGCAAGAGATCTTACAAATGCTAACAAGGTACTTAAGCCTTAGAGCACACGGGAACCTGACACAGCACATTCAAACCCTTAACCTCGTGAGACCCTGCGTCCACCAGTGTGGACATTGGGCTTTGAATTGTTGAAAATAAACGGCGCCACACACAGGAAAGAACTCCTGTCCACCGTCATGGACATAGTCTGTGCTGCCATCTGGAGGAGTGTTGAGCAAACAGCACTGAAAACAACTGGTTACTCGCTATTCCCAATGGCGACCTGCAGCACTCGCAAGTTCTTCGGAGGATGCCAAGATATGTAATCAGTTTACGTGATTTACACAAACGGAGGCTGTGTTAATTTATATTTCTAGTGTTCTTGAAAGTTCACAGATGGTTAATAATGCTTAATATCGACAACAGTATTAGCATGGGTTGCGGTAGTCGCTTGTCAAACTGTGTGTCCACGTGGGTGGACGCTGGGACCCAAAACTTGTGACATGAATTTCGCGATGACCATGTTTTGCTCATCATCAATGTCAAACACACGTGAAGTGAAAACAATTGGTTTGATTGATTGTGTTCAATTTCTCTGGACTAACAACAAGTCAGGCGAATGCCATTTTTGACAGTGTGTGCGGTGCCACATGTTCCGCGCAAGAGAGTCAAGCCGCTGCTAAGTTTGCTAGTCAGGACGGTGCAGGCGCCTCACATGCCAAAGAAAGACGGCATCAAGAATGCTTCAAGGAGCAGGTACCCTGACCGCTCAAAGAAACCTCCTCACCGTTGCACGTCCTATGATATCTTCCTCTGCATTGAAACTGACAGGCACTGCTTCTTTCCATTTCATACCAAGAAATGAACATAATTTTTTTGCCGGTATCACTCCAGATTTGTTATTCTTCCGCCCGAAACCTAACTTGCAAAAATGAACTAATAAAATGTGGAATAAAAATGTGTTCATTTTCCCGATTTGAAGTGTAAAGTCCCACTGTCCATGTGGGTGGACATCCATTTTTACTGAACCTGCAAACTAACACTGCAAAAAAAAGTCAAAAATGCTCAAACTTACTTCTAACAAAGCAATTAAAGGTATTTAATATTAAATACCTATGCCGGATTTTTCTGGGGTCCCACGAGGATAAGACACCATAGAAATGGTTATGTCCCATACAATTTCTATGTCTCGTACAGTCCAACTGTAATGATGTGATTTGTACTAATAAAAAAAATCAAAGACGTTTGCAATTCTCTGTAATGCCGAATTAGAGCGCAGCTCTTGAGGAGGAGGAGGGGGGAGAAGTGTACAGAGAAAAGGGTACCCCTCCTCCTCTGTACCCTCCCCTCCTCTTCTAAAGCCTCCTCCCTCCTCCCTCGTGAAGGTCACTGAAGGTCGTGACCTTCACGAGTGACCTTTGTGACGTCATTATGGGAAACGTCCCATAATCCAACTGCGCGGTTGCGCCGACGGTGACGCCGCTCAAGCCGGAAACGGGCGCCTAAGAGCTGCGCTCTAGAAGTTGCATGCCAAAGGCAGTGGTAACAACAGAATGTGACATGTTAGTGTCGAAAAATGTGTTGTGTTGATGTTGAGGCTGGATGGTGCAAAGCGGGCCTGTGTTGTGCAAGGTAGGCGCTTGAGCGCTCCGTGGATTTCTTACTTGTAGATACCATCTTCTGCGGTTGCAGCGTAAATGCGACTTTCTCAGAGCCCATTGGAGTTTGAGATGTGCAGTGCAGTGCCAAGCAGAGCCCTGGCACCAGCTTGCGACAAAAGGGAATTAAACATGGTAAACGTTGCGGCAAAAGAGACTGCTTTTTTTTTCCCTCCGCTTTTCTGTCACACTCTCGCGCTGTTTCTCGGGGGAAGCTTGGAGCAGGCTCGTTTCACGAAACAGAGTGCCGCTGTATGTCTGAACGCGTGATGTTTTACCCCCGCCAGGAAGAGGTTCGGCTAGCACTGGAGACGATCGCTGCGTCAGAGTTTGGCTGGCAGTCGGCCTGTCGACTTCCATCGCTGGCACTTAACCGGTTAGGTACCAGACATATAACACTTTCTGCATTAAAACAACAGATAGGGAACAGGTTTTGGAGATGTCAGCAGTCACACGCTGGTTGGCGACATACAAACGTGCAGAGAAGGGCTCAACTGTGTTGACAACTTCCACAAGCCTTTCTTTACAGTCCCGCTTCCTAGACACTTAAAAGTGAGTGAGGAGCAGAGGAGGATTTAGTGCAACAGTCCCAAATTAATGCAAATGGAAAATACCCTCGGTGGCATCTATTGAGAAAGGAACAAGGCTTTCCCGAATCCATCTGCTGGTGCCTGAAGCACCTTTCCTTGGAGACAAAGGACTAAACGTTTTATTTACACCTAAAAATGTGTCCTCCTCAAAAAATGTTTTCGTAAAAGCTTCATCTGACTGTTGGTTTTATTTATATCCAAGCTTTTCTCTTTTGATGAAAGGAAGTGTTGTGGATAATAAATGAGTCCAAACTCGGCTTTTCCTAGTTCTTGTCCTGCCTCCTGTGCTGCTTTTGGCCATGTGCAAACATTGGCAGGTACTGATATGCCCACCAGTTTTGTTATACAGCCGGAGTACCATCCATTCAATGTTGCTGGTTTGCTTTTAGTAGGATAATTGGGAAAACAAAATGGTGAGAGTTCAGGATATGGAAAATTAATTCAAACTCCAGGGTTCACATGGAGTTCTAGGCATGTGTGAATGGTGGATTTTGAGTTTGAAGCGAATAGTGGTTTTGGCTGAATATTTTCGAATTGAATATCGACTATAGTTTCTCCGAGCCTTTACTTTTGCACCGTGCTTAAACAAAAACCCAGATGAACTTGTGAAGGTCGTTACCAATTTGTCCATTTATAAGCTAAGTTAATTATCTAACTATATCGACAGTCGCCAATGTCTACATTGGGATCCAATGCCTACATTGGGATGGCAAGGAAACAATTCATTTGACAGGAAATTGAACTTACGGTATAGATATATGCCCAACTATACCTAATTGATGGCATTCATAAATATTCTTGCTAAATGCAAATATTTCCAATCACGGATGATTGACGCAGGTTGTCGGGGCATTTCTGCCTAACACATACCCGTACGTAATTCCCCCTTAAATTGTGAAAAAAAAAGAGAACACGTTGAATGCAGTTATTAATGTTCACAAAGTTTCCATTTATTTTTTAAATACACCAGGCACGCGCGTGCACCATCCCGCATTGAAAACGGGGCACTGGTGCGCTGCAGAGAAGCAACACTTGCGGAGCTCGTCTCCCTGGGTGTTGCTTCTTGGCAATGCACCGGTGCTCGGTAAGAAGCGCACTCAACGGGGCTAAAACACCGCAATCAACATTTTGAAAAACACAACTATCGCAGTTGATCTCAAAGTGTATGTTGAATAGCCTATTATTATAAACTACTATTCGAATACTGTAAACGGCTAAATTTTCGCGAGGACCTAATTTTCGCGAATTTCGCGGATCGCCTGCAAACGCGAAAAATATGTCTCGCGAACAATTCGGGCAATATGTGAACGCTACGGAAGCTACACTCGATTCGCGAAAATTAGAACCCGCGAATAATTTCAAATTTTTAGCTTTGGCCCGATTTGCAAACATTTGAGCCAGCGAAAATTAAGTCGTTTACAGTATTCGCAAAACCCTAGAGTTCGCATCACCAAATAGTGAGAAATGGAAGTTGTGAAAGTAGGTTAAGGAGGCTTCACATAAGTTGAAGCCCCTGTGCAGACACTTGAGCATGGGGCAATGCTCTTGTCCACTTGTTTGTAAACTGTCATCCTTACAAAATAGTTCTGCATGGGGACTAGTCGTGGACATGGAGCCTTTTCCTAGACACTCAACCACTGAAGGGGAGCCGAGGAGAGAAGTGAACCCCACTGTGTATTTGGTCAAGTTGTTGCGGAGGATGCTGTGAAATAAATGGATCAATTTATTCTTCTGCACCTTCCACAACTTGACCAAATATGCAGGGTGGTTCACTTCTCACCTCATAGACTTTGCGGGAAATCCCTCCCAGGAAAAACTGAGCTACTCCTAGCTGCTCCTCCTCCTGATGTGAATATATTCGAATTTACTCCTGATACAACCTCAAACCCAAACTGCAACAACCTCAAAACCCAAACATCACACTCAAACCATAATCTGGGACAAGTTTAGAGAAAACCTAGAAGAGCAAAGGGACGACCTGCAGCCACACCAGGTCACCGCACTGCTAATGGCAGCCACCAACCTGGCTACTGAAGTAAGAGAAGTCGGGGATGACACACTTGAACCAGATTACCACCTCTTGGCCCTTTGGGACAAGGGAACCAGAGCCCTGGAAAAGAACCATAAAGGAAAAAAACAAAAACAACATCTTAACAAAGTTAACCGAGGAGGCAGACGAGTATATGCAGGACAACTAGCCACCGAACGATGGTTGGATTATTGCGAAACCTTCGACAAGAGCACCAGAATTGGAGATGTATGGAGAACTTTCAACTCTATGCTGGGCAAAAGTAATAACCCTTCTTTCCAACTCAGTAATAACCCTTCTTTCCAACGAAGCAACAGAAGACATCCTATAAAAACTGGGGGGGGGGGGGGGGGACGGGACATTCTTCCTGCAACCCACTACCAAATCAAGAGCCGAGATATATCTGCCCAAGCATGCAGGACTATCGGACAAACCCCAAGACCTCCCCTTTACCGAATGGGAACTTGGAGCTGCCATTCACAAATGCCAAACAAACAGTGCACCAGGCCACGATGGCATCACGGTCTCAATGCTTAGAAATACACCCCACGCAACCAAACTCGTTATCCTAAAAGTGTTTAACAACATTTGGGAATGGTGAAGTTACCCAAGGAATGGAAGCTTTCCCTCGTCACTTTCATACCCAAGCCAAAGAAACCAGCGACGTACCCCAAAAACTTATGACCAATTTCACTTACGTCAATCATGGGTAAACCCCTTGAGCGCATGGTGCTTGCCAGAATTCAATACAACGCAGACAATCTAGGCATCTTCCATCCCATGCAGACAGGTTTTAGGGCAAATCTTAGCACTCATGACAGCCTATCTATGATCTATAAAGATGTCGACATGCACCCAGCCAAGAAACAAATGTGGGCGATTGCATTCATAGATATCAAAAAGGCCTTTGGTAATGTCCCCCACGAGTCCATTATCGACAAGATGGAACAGCAAGCTCTTAACGGAAAACAACTCGACTTCGTCAAATCCTTCCTCATGCGACGCACCCACAAGGTTAGAGCCGGTTATGGCAAAGACAGCAGGGAGGGACCCACGCGTGATAACAACATTGGCATTCCGCAGGGAGCAGTACTATCCCTCACGCACCCGTCCCTAAACCTCACGCACTCGTCCCTGCAGCCCCGGCCTTCAGACATCAGCCCATCACGCCCACAATCGAGCGATTGCACCGACAATCCTCATGAGCAGTGGTTCTCAAAGGGGGTCCGCGGACCCTTTGGGGTCCGCGAAGGCTTTCTAGGGGTCCGCAAAGCCCTGCCTCATCAGTCAAGCTCGAATATAAAAGTTGTATTTTTCTCAGATTGGGAAGAAACATTCCAATCTTTGGTTGAGTTTTCTCGTGTGTATGTCAAAAAGAGAAATCTACTTCCCACAGCCCTTAATTTTATTAATTTATTAATCATTATTGTATTTAACCTATACCTTTCCCCTCCCTTCATCACGAACGGGGTCCTCCATCATCTCCGCCGATCCACAAGGGGTCCGCGACACATCACTGTTTGAGAACCACTGCTCATGAGGATAAAGATATATACGACCCCGTTGAAGAACTGCAACTAGACCAACGAACAAGGAAACGCCTCCTAGAAAGATCCTGGTCTCCAGATGGAAAGCCCTAAACCGAAAGGCACATTGCGGAGAAAAGAAAAGGTGCTGCTACGGTGCATTCGCACCGGCGGAGCGGTGACTTCCAGCTTCCAATGCAAATTAGAACTTTATGCTCTGAAGAAAGAACACCCCTACGCAGTACCACCTGACCCCCGGTGCAAACTTTGAAGGGAGGAGGACTCTTACCCTAGTTTAGACCAGATACTCCGAGACTGCGAAGGTACGTACAGGCTCCTCATCTTCAGCAAGATAAAACAAACCGGCCTGCCGAGCAATCACCGGGACTGGACGCACCTGGGGGGCGATTCCCAAGACTGCATGACGTAACGAAGCCAATGGACCTTTTGTAGAAATACGCGGTGCGCATGCGCGGAGTATTTGATGTGCCTGGGTTCGAGAGTATCTAGTTCCAAACAATCCGCCATCTTGCATTTCTTGCCTTTGAGCGCATTGAAGACCCTCGAGACTCAAGTTTTGATGTTGCGAACAAGGTGAACACGAGTCAACGTACTGACGACGCCCATTCTAGATTACGACGTGCACCGCAATCATGCCGGTGAACTGTGTAGCCTTCGGCTGTCGGAACTATTATCGCCCGGGTTGTGGAATGAACCTTTTGTGGAAACATCGGTTCGAGAGTAAATAGTTTCAGTACCCCCTCTCGCTTTCTTTTGGCCGAGCAGAGAGGGAAGATGGTTTCGTTGTGTCGACTACGGGGCGGAAGATTACGCACGATGGGGACAAAGGCTAGTTTGGGGGAACCGTATCTAGGTCACAGCGCCTCAATGGGTGAACAGGATGTAGCTGACGTTTTGGGTGTAGAACGGGTGGGAGAGGCCTTGCGCGCGCGTTGTTTTCTCGCCACTTAGCCTCGAACCCAGTCGCGTGTCTAGGAGGCAGCACATATTCGCCAAGAGGTCCATTCAGTTGCCGTGTGATGCATCAGGTTACGGCTTGGGTGCAGTACTGTCGCACATCGTAGATGGAGTAGAACGACCAATTGCGTTCGCGTCACGATCCTTGATCCCTGCCGAGCGTAACTATGCGCACATTGAAAAAGAAGCTCTAGCCATTGTATTTGGAATTAAGAAATTCCATAAGTACCTGTATGGCCGCGACTTCAACGTGATCACAGCTCACCAGCCACTCACGGTGATCTTCGATGTCAAACATCACACAAGTGCGGTAGCTGCAGCTCGATCGCGCGTGCCGTGCATTTGATTGTAGTCGATGCTGCCACTAAAAAGGGCGCACTGTTGTATTGTTGTGTTGTTGCGCAAGCTGGTACTGATGTGCGAGACGACGAGAACGATGTGTGTGTGACGGTTGGAACGCAGTGCTTTTTGCCTTGTATGTATAGTCTTCTGGTTGGATGTCTGAGTGAGTAAATGGTTGACTCAAACAGAGTTTCTTAATTACAACAATTACCAATGCTACTGTGCCTTCAAGCTTTTGCTCCCCATACTCTGCGTCAACTTTTTGGTACAATCTTGTCGGAGGAGCTAGTACAGACTGCACAGCGATCCTAGCTGTTGGATGGGGAAGTTCTGGCAACAATGATAATAAAATGTCAGTGTCATAACAGCATCCCAACTTGTTGCTGCAGAAGCTTCAGTGGACTTGCGATGATGTCAGAACACCGAGCTCTTCTTGGCTGATTGAAATAAATAAAAGATAGACCTCGAGGTATCTAGCATTGAGGTCTACCCTCCATTCTTCCGATCAAAGCCAATCAGAACTTGGCGTCGTTCTGACATCATCGCAACCCCTGCAAAAGAAGCAGATGACTTGCTCTCCACCTATCGAGCCATAGTACGCTGGGCATCTGCCAACTCTCATCTCTGTTGCTGTGCCGCCACCAATTTCTCAAAAAGGTCACAGGATAGCACTTATGGTGTCATCAGGCAGGGATCGAGGGACCACGGTTTAGGACGCAGTAAACGCACCAGTCGGAGTCGCGCGCAAGGCGAACGTTGCTCCAGACACCCCAGTGAAATAGAGCGAGAGTTCAGTCTTGAGAAACACCACCTGCACAAACTCGTACTGACCAAGCGAAAAGTAGTTAAACTCTGCGGGGAAAGTCACCCCCCAGTACAAATGAAGCGATGCGTCGTCTCCTCGCGCGTCCTGCGAGAACGAAATACCCCTCCCAGCATCTCTTAGAGTAGACCAAGCACCATTTTGTGAAAATAAAATATTTAGCAGGTTCAAATTTGGGGAATCTACTTTCAAGTTTGGAGTTGTACTTTCCTTGAAAAGTACTGGAAAAAAAAAATAGAGTACAATTACACTTGAGGAATGCATTTCAAGTACCGTATTTTCCAGGCTATAGTGTGCGGACTATACATGTTTAAAAGTTGAAATTTCTGGCTGTGCGGACTATTGTCACGAGACGCGACGGAATTTGTGAATGAATGAGCATGTTAATGATTTTTTGTATAATACAATCTTTGTTGAGCTAAGAAAGCAGACATCTGTCGAGGTGTGCTGTGTATGATAAGATTTTCCTGTCGTGCGTGCAGACTATCTAAGCAAGAACTTAGCAAGAAGTGTGGCTATCACAAAAAATTGAATAAAATCCCTAACTTGGTTTTGGAAGACCGCCTGCATAAAAATGTGTGAAAATGAGGAAGCAGTGGGAATCTCTTCTGAACGAGTTATTCATATTTTGCACAATGAATTGGGATTAAAGAAACTTTCTGCAAAACGGGTACCGCACTTGCTCGATCTGGAGCAAAAACACAATGGAGCCCGAACGTCAGCCGACAGTCTGCAAGTGCTTCTGGCAAATCCAACGGATTTCAAGCGATGATTTGTTAACTATGGACGAGAACTGGGTCCGCCATTACACGCCAGAAACAAAAAGTAAATCTGAACAATGCACTGGGCCCAGTGAATTGGCTCCGAAGGCAAAGGCCATTCAGTTGGCAGGCAAGGCAATGGCATCAGTTTTTTGGGAAGACAAAGGAATTTTGCTCATTATCTTAAAAACTTGTTGGCCGATACTACACAACACTTCTGGAAATGCTGAAACAAGAAATTCAAGAAAAACGCCCGGGAAGGGTCAAGAAATGGGTGTTGTTTAACCACGACAATGCACCCACCCATTTAAGTGCAGTCGCTCAGCAAAAACTGACAGAACTGAAATTCAAAGTCCTCTTGCATCCACCGTATTTTCCAGACTTGGTTCCCTCTGACTTCCTCTTATTCCCGAAGCTCGAGACCTTGGCCGGAAAAAAATTTGTCAAATGAAGAGGTAATGAAGGCTGTGAAGAGTTGTTTTGGGGATCTCCAAGGAAGTCACTTCCAGGAGGGAATCTAAAGGATGGACCAAGTGTGTCGAGTTTCGGGGGAATCGAGCCAAAAAATGAAGTACAACTTAAATCTGATATATATTGCTTTCATTCTCATTCCGGCGACTTTTCAATCTACCCTCGTAGCCCGGAAAATACGGTACTAGTAATCAATTAGTTGCAGCAATGTGAAACTGTGTTAACCTCGACGATGCGCAGAACAATTGATGCCAAGTATGCACCATTCAAATGTTTACAAAACCATGACCTATACATGCGCACCATTCGCATAGAAAAATAAGCGAAGTAGGTGCCATACATACAAATAACAAAAATGGCACGAGCCTGTCAGTTTTCTGGCAGTCTACAAAGCCCAACTCTGGAATAAAGTACCACGATCGGATACAACATTACCATGTAACATCCGATCACATGCCCCCGATGGTTTCTGCCGGAGAGAACGGAAGGTGACAAACAAACATACTTTTGCCGTGCCCAAACCACCGGGCTTTCAGTAACTCTAGGATGAACGGAGCAGGGATTCACAATATCCAGAGCCAAAAGTTATAAAGACAGTGGAGAAAAATCATGTTTATTGTCCCAACTCTTCGCAGCCCAAAAGTCAACAAGACATAGGTAACAGCGTTATTTGAACTGAAGAGGAAACAGAGCTCGAGAGAAATCATTCACGCTTTGGGACCATGTGCGAAGGCAACCACACAACACACGGTCAACCTTCCTCTACCCTAACAACGCTTGCCAACCAATCAAAGCCTCCAAATTCTGCCATTTTGAAGTGTCCCGTGACTGCAACACGCAGAAGACTAAACGATCGGCACAACCGCGCATGAAAAGACGCAAGCACTAAGAGACACTGAACATCGGCGAAACCGACATCACATAACGCCAATTTTGTAAAGTAATTTCGGTAATAAGACATTCACATAAAAACGAGCACCCCCACTGGTTACCAACAAACAGCTTACGAATACCGTCCCTTATTTATTTACAAAGTGCATAAAATTTTGACATACCACACAGCACTCTCCTAGTTCAGCAAACATTTTTACAAAGAAACAAAGAAATTAGAGGGGAGCTAAAAACTCTCGAGCGCAAAACACAGCGCCGTAAAAGCGGTACAACATTAGAGAAAACAAAAGCTTTTAAAAAAAAAATTAGCTTGCTGCTGCATGCTCAACGGAGAGGCAAGATTAAATAAACACCAGGAAAACAATAAGCCCCAATAAAGTCGACCTTAAGTTAAATTTCCAGAGATCCGCAAATAATCTCAATGCCTCGTAGCAAAAACTGGAAAAAAAAAACCTTTCAGAAAACTTCACACCTCAAAGACGAGAAAGATTGTGAAGATGTGTCTATTCCATCAAGTCTACAAACCGTTGCCTGGAAAAAAAAAAAAGAAAAAAAGTGGGCTTTTGCAGGTGTTCAATAGGCACCAAAAACACAAGGACAAAAAATTAGCTCGTAAATCAACTTGTAAATTAAACTTCACTCGAAGAAAATGCTTCGTGGTTTCCTTCCTTTGTCCTCGTGTTTTTGGCACTCATTTGAAACCTCGTATAGACTTCAAACAACGGGCCTGTTCGAGGTACCCCTAGGCTGGGGAGAATTCTAAACGCATTTACCCCGATGAGACTGCTGCCAGCACCGTGCGTATGGATTAAAGTTTGTCTACTTAAAAAGGCCCAGCCAGACACTTGCGAAGTTGGCCACAGAGAAACCCTACGATGAGACCGACGAAACAGAGTGAAAGACTTTTGCCGGCACTTAAAAAAATGCTTTTCTTTTTATTCTAGGGTATAAACTTTCAACAAAGGAAAGGAACGAGCTAGATCACTGGAGCGTGTGGAGAAAATAAAAAAGGGAGAGGAGGGCCTGTAAAGTGGCATGCCAGATGACCGTCGTTTCAAGGCTACGATGGCGCCCTCAGTATTCCTCCTCGTCGTTACCGACCACGGGTGCACCCTCTTCGACGTAATCCTCGGGAACCGAGAAGCCCTCCTGCAATTAAGACATTGAAATGTCAGCTACTTTCTCCCTTGTAGCTGCTAATATGCCCTTTTTTTTCAAAAGTGCGTGCCATCTGGTAACTGTTGCACCAAAAATCGAAATCGATCGGTCGCAAACTCCGGTCGTGCAATATTGGACACAAAGGCTGTGTCAGCGTTCGGCGTCAACTCTGCTCGTGTAGAGAACAAGCGCAGAGTCGGCGTTCGGCGAGGACTTCGGCGTTGGATCCAATTGCACACTTTGGGCCCAAGAAATGGCAACCACCAGTGTTGCTCCATGGGGTTGAGAAAAGGGACTGTTTCATGGCTCATAATTAGAATTCCGTGTTTTCGGTGATTACCGATGAACCTGGATAAATGACCTCGAAAGGGACTTCCTTGAAATCGGGAGTGTGGGGGGGACAAAAAAAAGTCTGAATTGGAGCTACCCTTGAATGGAAAATCCACAATTTTGGTAAAAAATAAAAAAAATCAACAGCATTGTTTTTGTGACCCAAACACAATCCATACTATCTGTCCTTGAGGTTGCTCTTTTCTTTTGGAACCACGTCCCTTGCACCGGGCCCTCGTTTTTCACAGTTGTCGGTATCGGGAGCATTATGCTTTTCGAGTATTTGGGTCACGAGCGCAACTTCCATTGTCCTTAGAAGGGGTCGAATTTATAGACATGCAGTCGTTTTATAGTGATAAACCTTGATTTCTAGCCCGGAGCTAGAAATTAACAGAGAAATACACAGATTCTGGAGGAAATAATCAACCCCCAAAAATCGCCCCCAAATTTGGAGGGAAATAAAACCCGACAACATGGAACTCTTTCGATCGGAGTGTTACTATTAAAGTACTCGCATTTTGTCTGGTAACTTTTGCCAAATTTAAACATTAAAAAAAATATATATCTGGAGCTTTGTTAGTTTACTTTTTTTAAGGAACATTGGAATTTGTTTAAAATTTTGGTGCATACTTGGGTAACGTAATTCCTCACATTATATAGAACAGTAGTTTGTAGTATGTGGGTTTCACTCCCCACATACTAGAGTTGAACGATGCAAGTGTGAACAGCCCATCCGCAGGTTTAAGCCAGGTCCACAGCGTTTAGGGTAATCGTCGGCACTCTGCATTACCCGATAGACTAATCTCGCCGGCCAGTTTCGTTAAACCTCGGCCCTTGCATGTATCGTGGGGACTGCAGTCTTTCTGCGCGCACGACAACCCTGCCGCACGTCTGTGCAAGCGGAACACGAGATAATGGTTGCGCGCAGGCGCAAGGCTCCCCTGGATCAGAGTCATGGCGGCGTCGTGCACACTTAGCAAGATCAGTCTATCGGTGCCCGATTGTCAATGCGCTACGTTTGTTTAGACAGCGGGAGAAGTTAGTCGGCCCCGGTGTCTCCAGTGTAGGGGAGAAATTTAGCCAGAGCGGTAGGACTGCCAACCTGGGGTCTTGGACATGCGTCGCGCAGTATTGAACCACGACAGCACGCCGGTGCGATGCTCATCCAGATCGAAACTGGCAGGGGTGGGGGATTGAACCCAGGATCCCGGGGTTCTGCAGCTCGAGCTTTCGCTCTACACGCTCCGGTGTGCTAACACTCTGCCACTAAACACCCCGGCCTCAATAGCCTCGAGTTACGTTCAAGCAAACTTAAAGACCTACGACCAGTTCGTGCTTTCCACTTTTCCCCCGCTTCCTTCCTCCCCCCCCCCCCCCCCCCCTTCTACCCTATCCACTGTTGCCTGTTTACTCTTCCGCTCTGGTGAGGAGGATCTTCTGCTTTGCAGAATCTCAAGTCTGGTCGTCAGCCTTTAACAAGAGCAGAGAATCGGTCGCAACTGGATACAAGGTATGCCAGAGCATTTAGAGGAGGGGGGGGGGGTTTCCACTTATGGTACTAGCACTACCCAATGCTTACGGTAAAGGCTTCCCCCACCTCTGTGGCATAGAGGATCTCGAGGATCTTCTCTATGACCTCCGACTGTCCGTTCTTCTGCTCGCACTCTTGGCACAGGACCTCAATGTCCCTCAGCTTGCCATAGTAGAAGTCCCGCTCCTTTTCCAGGCCGTCCACCGTGGTCTTCAGCTCGGCAACCTGGGACAGAAAACGCTTCCTTTAGCGACCTCGATGACAAGCACATGCCCCGTTTAGCCTTCAAAGGCCTCGGACTGTATGTCGACATATTTACCAGCGAAGCCACTCGATCGCACTTCCTGCTCTACTGTGAACGACTTTTTGAATTCCGACGAGCGTGACGTGATGACTTCCGACGAGTTTGTAGTGAGATGCTGAGTTACCTTGTGAATTCCAAAAAATTTGTGATGTGATGGCGAGTGAATTTGTGAATTCTGATGGCGAGCAACCTTGAGTCGGTGGCAATGCAATGAAATTTTGACGTAGCTGAACTTTGTGATGCGATTTGAACGTCGGTGTACTGTGGCATGAATGCAAATGAATTCAACAAACTTCAAGATTCCAAAATGCAGACCTATGCCTCTGACAAGGCATTCATGTGCTCCAAAAGTTCCCCGATCCATAAGCAATCAAGAAAAAACATTTGAGAATCAAAACACTGCATTTTTCTGCAAGAAAACTGCTAGCCAAGAATTGGCCTCTCAAGGTTTTGCTTACCCTCCGTATTTCTCATGTGCATTGATGACACTGAACTCAGAATATCTATGAATAAGCAGCTTCTGGCACGCCATCTTTAATAAAAATGGAACAAAATAATTTTTACAACTAAAACAATCATCCATTTGAAGATTTGCCAGAAACTCTGTTGCAAAGAGTGAAATGGAGAGACTCCAGGCAGCTCCCAGATTCCCTGCGGTTTTCCTGAGGAATACCAAGACTGAGTAGCAAACATTTTTTCAGTGGCAAGTTTATGAACCCTACGCTACGCACACAATATGTTTTTCTTGGGGTGTCTGCATCTCTTTAAAGGGCTGGCTTGTTTGTTTCCCTCTTTCTATCCATCACTACTCAGATTTAGGAAACCTTAAAAATTACCTACATCCACCTTCAAAGATGCACCAAAAGGGGGGCTAGCCCTCTTTTGAAGCATCTTTGTGTCCATTTTCTTGTTTTGGTTTAAGGCACAGGATAATTGTAAGAGGTTCGGGAGCAACAAACAAATGCTGTTACGTGAGATAACTTTAACTATTGCAGTGCCCAGAATAAATTATCTTCTGTTCATTAGCATTTCAAAAACAGACAAGGCAATTTTTGCTTTCAGGTACATTTCTCTCCCATAAAAAACACAACATAACAAAAAAAAAAAAAAGATTTTTTTTTAAATTGACATAAAGAAGGTTTATCTGTAGGAGAGAGAATAAATCATTTAAACGGGGGTTCCGTCTTGCAGTGCTCTCAAACCATTTTATAACACAACGAACCATCCTGAAATAAAAAAAAAAAAATTGCTCTTTGATATTGCTTAAAATTATATTTTTATTTAAGGAAGACATTAGGTATAGCACTACTGTTAGTGAAATACATAGAGGTACCCATGGCAACACTGACCCAGTATTGATCTAAACAGATGCACCCGCCTCCCTTCCATGCAAATCAATAAAGCAATCAATACGAAGGTAGTACCGGCAGTAAGAACACCACTCGAGCAAGTGGATTCATACAAACTGGCGAAGAATGGAAGAAACTCGACCCGATCGATTAAAAAGATGCTTTCAGTGCAGGCAAGCTGGTGTATATTGAACTGTTCCCTCCCAGTCTTAAGGTTATCATCATGCTCAACCAGAGCATGGTCCAATTAGTGAAATACTCCATGTTACAAGGCATTACAGTTGCACCTATGACAAAGTGGAGTAAATATTTCTACGCTATCAGTTTTTTTTTTCCGTAATATGATGCCCAAAAGCACACAGCAGAAATGCAGTGCGCCACTGGCCAATTCAAGCAAAATCAAGCCAAGACCAGTGACCATGTTTACGCAATCGTGTAACACGAGGTGTCTGTTTATGCGGAGGGACCAGAACAAGGACAAGTGTGATTGTGTATGGGGTCCAGCAGTCTTTTTGCCTGCGCATTTTAGTCTCTGCTCCAGAGTGACCTGGTGTTTTTGTTTGTTGGGGCTTCTGCTTCGTGTCTCGCTTTGCTTTGCTTATGGGCTGCCGAGGAGCTCATGCGGAAGAAAAAGGAACTACCAGATAAGCGGTGCCGTGCTGCTGTGTAGTCACCAAGTGAATTGCAAACTGAAGTCAAAACATACTGATATTTTTTTCATTTCCTTGCCTTTTCACTTCTGCTAGGCCCCCCCCCGAGTGCGGTAAATTTGCGCAGCCTCGGCTCGCGCTATAATAGTAATATTTGTTTTTCTTTTTGAGGGCATCAAAACCTGCCCTTGAGTTATATTCGTGGTAGCGTTATATTCGAATGAATACGGTATGTAACAAAATTTGTGTAAGAAATAACAAAAATATATCGGTGTGCCACAGGTTAAATTTGGGCGATTTTGTCTGCCATACAGGTGGTCTAGCTGCCATGAGCACACCCTTTACTGTAGCAACTTTACACCATCAAACTTCAAAGCGGTTTTGTCAAAATGTGAGAAAACTGGAACACCCCTAATTGGAGCAGTCGCCATGCAAGAACAACCAAAAAACCTTCGCCAAAAGAAACCTTTACCTGTAGCTTCATTTCGCGTCGGGACCGCGGACGCAGAAAAAGACCAGATCGGACGCTTTAGCTCGCACTATCCGCAGACCGCAGTAGGTACATGCACCCGTTCAGACGGAACCCTGCCTACCTGACTTGCGAGCTCTTCCAACTTGTGGGAGTCGCCCCCGCCAGCACCGCCAGGTATCCGGGTGGCGGCGCCGATAGGTTTGGAGACGGGGCCCAACGCGTTTCTCGTCATCGGCTTGGTCGCGTGCACTGGACGAAAAGCACCACGTGAATGCGAGGCGGCACAAAACAATGAAGCGTAAAACGATAAACGCTCGAATTTCTTTGCGCAAGCCCACCTCACCAACTTAGTTGGTTGCACCAACCTCGTCATCCTCCACGGCCTCGTAGCCGAGGAAGGCACGGCGTGAAAGAGGTACGCACTTCCTTTACGGGCGCAAACAGTCGAAGTGTGGCCCGATGAAGAGAGTGAACGAGGGGCAGGTATTCACTCGAGTTTAGTCCAACCCCCCCCCTTCCCCGGCCTTTGTAAAGGCGTGTTCTTAACTTTGGAACAGTGGACATATCAGGAGTTCAGTACACATAGCAAGCAAACGAAAACAAATAAATTGTAAAAACAGAAAAAGACCAAAAACATTGTTATTTTATTCACCAAGATAGGCAATGTATATTTTATCATTCGAGAGTCGTAAAATGTTCTTATGACGAGTGGGGTAAACTGGTTCATTCACAAAAAATATGCCAGATTTTTAAGGAAACACATTTCTATTACTTTCCATTATAAAAGTGTTGCTAGGTCTACGATTGTATAAATGATGTATCTTAACAATGCGGAAAGCCTTACACAGACCAGCTAAACAAGAGGTGGGAAGAGCTACCCTTGATCTCTTAACCCATCACCGACTACGGTGAGACGACGTTACACGGAGGTAGACACGGCTGTTCACGGGCTTCGAATGCCACGGGTGGCACTGGCCAAAATCGCAAATGCGAATTCTCCCCAACCTGCCCCACCCACCTGGCCTGTTGGCGGCCACCTTGTGGTGGTTGGCGATGCGGGAGGGCCCCGACGGGGTGCCGCCCCCGATGGTGGTGCTCCCCCGGGCCTCCACGGGGTCGTACTCCCGGCCGTCGTAGTTGGCGTCGAAGAACTTCTTGAACCACTGGACAAACTCGAAGTTGTCCTGGAAGCGGCCCTTGATCAGCCGGTCCACTGGGATGTTCTACGACAGACCGCCCGGGTGAGGTCGACGCGTTTGGGAGAAAGACTGGCTCTCTTTGGATCGAAGCTACCCTACGGCATGGTGCCCGGAAGGAGTCTTCATAGAAAGTGGTCCCGCGATTTCTGCCCGACGAAGTCGTAAGGCTTGCTGCAGACGGGGCAACTTTCTTGGCAATTTCAGGGTTGCTGGCGGGTTGTTTCCTAGCTTTCCCTAGGTCGACACGAATTGCTGAGATCGGGTTCGGCTCGAAATATGCGAGCAACCCTGAGCAATCTGAAGAAGTTTGAAGTGGCAGCAGCCAATCAAGGACGCAATATTTTCGTGCAATACCCCGTGCGGGTGATGATGACAACTATAGTTGGGTGATTTCAGATAAGATCGACCAAAGGGTGGCTGGTCGACATTTTTAAATCAACTGATGTTTTTATATGCCATTGTCTAGTGTCTGGTATAAACGAATCCACACTTAGTTTTGACCAGAAAAAACATTTGGAGACAGGAAAAATCGTAAGGCATGGAGAGGTGGACAGTTGCAATAACGCGCACTGACGGAGGGGGCACGTTTGAAAGTGAATAACTAAAACAATAAAATTAGGAGAATTTTAATACTTTTTAGCAACAAACTATGAGTGCAGTTTGCTTGTAATATATAATAATATTTATTTACATTATATTTATTTTTATAAAAATTGCCAAACATGCCTGCTCGAACGACAAATGGCAAAATTTGGAGGTCTGTATCTCATGAAATAATTTAATCATTGTTATATAGTTTGCAGATACTATTCTACTAATATATGGCTATTATTTAAAAAATACATAAGGTATCTGAGTGATACAATAGTTAGGATATATTTAGGCAAACATGGGAAAAAAATTAAACAAAGACAAATTTCGATGTGAATAAAAAAAAAAACACCACATTCGATTTTTTTTAAATTTGGGTACCCTGTTATACTCTATTTCGGCATTCATTTCTATTAAAAACATGTTGCATTATTTTATTGAGAAAGAAGAAACAACTTCCCAAAGTAGGGTCCTTTTTCAAAGCCTACACTTAGCAGTGTCCTATACAAGAAGTGACTGAGTTCCAGTTTCATAAAACCAACACACATCTTTTATATATTTTCATTCAGATGAGGCCATTGATAACTAGAGCAATCGGTCACACAGTAAAAGGGAGAAGAAACTATATACAGCATTTTACATAAGTGTACAAAGTGGTATATATTAGAGACTAATGATTCGAGATAAGATGATGCAGTGTGAAGTTTTACCTTCCGGAATATTTTAAAATTAGAATAAAAAAAAAACTTTACTTCCACACACAAAAATAAAGATATAATATTAAAATTGTTTAGGTTGGCTATGTATTTCCGATTACAAACAATTTCAGGAGAGGGATGCCATTGTGCCTGACTGGAGCAGCTTCGATGCTCTCTGTGTATGAATGAATCGTGGCAAGCCGATATATTTTATCCTGCTCGAGGATAACATTTTGCGATTTTCTTATTGTGATCAGATAAAACTATTAGCAACCACCAACTAAAACAGTAACTTAAATACCCCGTGAAGAAAACTGTGATAAATAAGATGTCCCTGCATTCAAAATAAGCAGTCCTTAGGAATTCAAATTCGGCACTTTACGCCACGGTTTTCCTCGCTGTACCCATTTAATAAAGTTGCTTCCAAGCAGATCCCACTGTCCGTGCTACATATACGTTACATGTCCCTTCTGTTGATGACTTGCTGAGCCGCCACACGTGCCAAGACAGAATGCCAGGGAAGGCGCGCACCGTCAGCCACTCTTTTTTTTTGTTCACGATACCGAACAACCTCATTTTCGTCCAGATACACGAGATGCACGCGTTTCAGTTTCTTTGATAGAACGCTCACCATTGTCCTGGCCGTCTGAATTGCGCTTATTGAACATTCTCTCAGGTTGTTCAGCGTGGCCTGGTGCTTCACGAGCCCGCCAACTCCGTCACATGCGTTTTTCCCATGTCCAGATGCAGAAAATAACCACTGGGCATGTGGGCAATCTTCCTTTGCAAACTGGTGAAGCTGGTAGCGATTCTTGAAATGACTGGCGGCCCCGTCACTTACGTACGTCACGTAAGAGTATACCGCAACGTTGTCTTCAACCCACTCCTTCACTTTTTCTAGAGCCAAGCAAGCGTGAGCGGCGTCGTGACACAGGTCCTCACTGATGATGGCAAAGCTGTTTGTGGATTTTCTTGTCGTCACTACACATGTAAATATCGAAACTTGTTTTTTTCTCCAGTGGTATGCTTGCACTTCGTCAGGAAGCACGATGGTCCAGTTTTCAGCAAAGTCAAATAGAAAGACAATGCTCCCGCGTTGCATGCACTGTTTTTCATCGTAGATCGCTTTATTTTGCGTTTGCCGGATATGGTTGTGAAATACCCAACTTCCAACCGTCACTTGGATGACTTTTAGGAAAGTCTCAGGTTCCAATGTTTTTTTCACAAGGTCGCCGGACTCCCATGTTGCAAGCACAATCTCTTCATCCTCCGGGATATCAAGTTCCTGGAGTGTAAGAGACTGGCCTTTTGGGCAGTGATCACAGTCTCCTTGAAGGCACAGTCCTGTCGCTGGGTCGCACAGAAATGCCGAGTTCATTTCACCGGTGTTGAATGTTGAGCCTGTAACGTTTTCTAGAGCGGCAATACAAAGGTAATAATTGGCGCAGCGCACACAAACGCACACTTCCTGGTGTGGAATACATTGGACCCATCTAGGGCGCAACGAATAAAATTTCGTTAGCCCGACGCCGGAATCAGGATGCTTGTCTTTGTATATGCGGAAGGCCTCTCGGATTGAGCGTGTCATGAAGTGCTTTGGCACGAACGTTTTCTCTCCGTTGAGCATGACAGAGATGACGTCCTTGTTCGGACTTTGGCGCGAACATTGTAGCTCGTCTTTCGTGAAGTACTCTAGGGCAGCAGACACATTCTCAGGGCTCACCTTGCACCTCGTGTAAGGATCCGGCTCGTACCACACGCCATGATTTCCTCGAGTTTTCGGGATTTACTGATGAGGTACATTGAGGCCTGTGGAATCATCTTTTGAACCTCATTCTTCGTCAGTGTTGATGGCAGGAGCGTAAGCAGTTGACAACGTTCCCGGAGAGAGGTGGCGGTTTCGAAGGCCTGCCGAAGGTTGTCCACCCACTCAGTGCATGTGGAGCATGTTGGTTCGGACGACCCCGATGGTGCGTCTCTGTCGTACGCAATACGTAGCCTTGAGCATACATTCTTGACAGCAACCTGCTCCAGTTCTGTCTGCTTTCTTTTGACATAGGCAGGCCTGTCCCGACTTCTTACGACGCTTGGTTGTCTTAGCGGCGACACATCTGTAAATAGTAAGCTGCGATTTAGATCTTCAATTGCTTCTTCAGCTGGCACAAACATGTCAGAGCACAGCTCTGGGCTTCGCATCGAGATCTCCTTAGTGATGTGCATGAAGCAATTGTAGCACAGGTAGTCCGTCGCACTCACTTTGGTGGAACAGTCAGGTGGAAGAATTTGCTTCAACGAGTTTAGGTCCAACTCAAAACACTTCGAAAATTCCGCTGCTTCGGTATAGTCTTTTTGTGCTTGCAAAAGTAATCTGCACAGAACACTCGTTCGGAGCTCCAGGACGTCTTCATAACGCACACATAAATAATAGAAATTAAACCCAAACTGATGGCATATAATTGCCAAGTGAAAGAACTACTGAAGAGGGTGCACAAGTGACAAGTCCGAGGTTGAGGAGCTCACTCACTGCAAACATACATTTGAAAAGAGAGGTCCCAACTGAGGCAGTCAACAAAGCTTGATCCACGTCAAAGGAAAAAAGAGAGAGTGTCTCCAGACAGAAAATCTTGTCAGCGGCCTTTGAAAAAGACTTTCAGGAATTGCACAGTCGTCCCTATCGACGCGCTGATATGAAAGCACTCTAGCTTCTTCCACGTGGTTCATGACACAGCCTGAGCCATGTCGGCGACCGGTTCGCGAGGGGTTGGCGGTGGGGTTACGTTGATGGTCACTGGGATTAGCCCTTGCTGTCCTGAGCTACCGCCTGCACTGCCTTTTCGCCGGCTGGTGTCAGCAACGAAAACACACACACACCCTTTAATTAAACTTGAGGAAGAAAACGAGAATGGACGGACAAACACAAACTTCCAACTGGCAACAACATTTATTGACACCAAGAGTTTGCTTATTTACTAGAAAAGAAAGGAAGTAAAAAAAAAAAAGGTGGAAAGGAGGAGCACTATGCCGTCAAGGGTACGTCGCTGTCGGGAATGTGGAGGGGAGAAAGCTCCGGAATAAGAAATCTTATCTCTTTCCTCGAAAGGGCAATGGATGGGGAGCCGATGTTGTCCTTGAATCGACGCATGGCGAAGGCTTCTAGTCTCCCGGCCAAACCTCGAGGTGCGACCCCCGATTCTTGTAGTAGAGGGCAGGACGGCCGAGCAGGAAGTACATTCCGATGCGTGTTTGGCGATCGGGTGGTGAATAACCTCTGAGCCGTGGGAGACGTACTGCAGTCCCCCAGTGGGGGAAGGGGGGGAGTCGTACTACGTTAACATGGCGACAGCGTTTACACTCTCTTGTATTTACGCGAGGCTCGAGTATTTGGGGATTCTGCTGTCGGTTTGTGCGCCCCTTTGTGCCTGATATTATCGCCCGTGACACCAGCGAGTCAGATGGCGACCGGCATGACTGCTCAGTAAACAGGCGTCGGCGGCCATATTTTGCTGGTTGAAGCGAACACCCTTGTCCTTGACAGCGAGCTGGGAAATGCGAGAACAGATTGTATCGGCCGTTTTGCCAGAACTAGCGACGAGTGTGGTCTGCGGTTTCCGGCAACTATTGCGCAACAATCGTGAGCTTAGCGAGGAAATGATTTTTGCTAGCCACAGAACACTATCACGCAGACAAGGAATGTTTGAATATGTTTTTGTTCTGGATATAAATCAGGGATATATATATATATATATATATATATATGAGAGAGAGAGAGGGAGAAAAATAGATGGAGATAAAGGGGAAGAGAGAAGTGCATGTAGTGTCGCAGGAGAATAAAGTAAACAAAGTTCCTAGTGGCCGATGGCTGCATGATCTTTTCTCGGATCACTAGTCCGTAATATACCTCTTTGTACACAGTACTTTCTCCTAAATTTTAGTCTGTGAACGATTTCTATAGTTATCAATGGCCTCATCTGAATGAAAATATATAAAAGATGTATGTTGGTTTCATGAAACTGGAACTCAGAGTCACTTCTTGTATAGGACACTGCTAAGTGTAGGCTTTGAAAAAAGACCCTACTTTGGGGAGTTGTTTCTTCTTTCTCAATAAAATAATGCAACATGTTTTTAATAGAAATGAATGCCGAAATAGAGTATAACAGGGTACCCAAATTTAAAAAAAATCGAAGGTGGTGTTTTTTTTGTATTCGCATCGAAATTTGTCTTTGTTTAATTTTTTTCCCATGTTTGCCTAAATATATCCTAACTATTGTATCACTCAGATACCTTATTTATTTTTCAAATAATAGCCATATATTAGTAGAATAGTATCTGCAAATTATATAATAATGATTAAATTATTTCATGAGATACAGACCTCCAAATTTTGCCATTTGTCGTTCGAGCAGGCATGTTTGGCAATATTTATAAAAATAAATATAATGTAAATAAATATTATTATTATATATTACAAGCAAACTGCACTCATAGTTTATTGCTAAAAAGTATTAAAATTCTCCTAATTTTATTGTTTTAGTTATTCACTTTCAAACGTGCCCCCTCCATCAGTGCGCGTTATTGCAACTATCCACCTCTCCATGCCTTACGATTTTTCCTGTCTCCAAATGTTTTTTCTGGTCAAACCTAAGTGTGGATTCGTTTATACCAGACACTAGACAATGGCATATAAAAACATCAGTTGATTTAAAAATGTCGACCAGCCACCCTTTGGTCGAACTTATCTGAAATCACCCAGTTCTGGTTTGAAATCGATAGTTTTTGGAAATAAACCGTTTCAGAAATACGAGTTAGTATTCTCAACGCAATTTGAATTTGTACAAACACGTTTAATGCGTGTAAATGCGCGTGTAAATAGTGCAAGAAAAATAAAATTTAATGATTATGCTGGCAAATTACAGTAGTTGGTCGCTGCGTGTGAACGCGGGCCGTGCGTTTTGCTGGTGTTGAGACGTCGAGTTGCTCGCTCTGAGAAATCGCCCAGTCTGAAGCAAGCTTAGTTTTGTGCTGTAGCTTGCTGCGATTCGGGCAGAAATCGAGAGACCGCGAAGGAGGGCATGGTAAGCGCCGGTTAGAGACTCGTTTCGGTCACCTCACCTTTGGGAGTGGCAACGCTCACCTTGTCAACGCCGACTTTTTTGAAGGAGGCCTGCAACACCTTGAAGTTCTGAATGTACTCGTGTTCCAGGTTGGTCTTGAACTTCACTTTCCTCAGGCTGACGCAACCTGGGAAGAACCAAACTCCACTCAATCACGCTGCACCGGTTCTGTCCAGACATGCTAGGCTACAATGCAGTGTTATCAGCGTGTAGTGTCGGATGTAGAGCATGTAGCACAGTATAGCTTGCGTGCTAGCAACGATGTAACCTTCATCCAGCTGGCTATGAAATAGAGCAATTCAGGAATAACCTTTTGACTTCCTTTAGAAGACGTCACAAGTCACACACTCCTTTCAGGAACTGAAAAACCTATTGTTTTAGGGTAATGAAAAACCCATTTTCGAAAGTGAAGAAAACCCATAGTTTCGATGGTGAAAAAAAACAAAGAAAGAAACATTGTTTCGAAAGTGAAAAAAAAAAAAAAAAACCCATTGTTTTAAGAAATGAAAAAAAAAAAACACCAAAAAACAAAGTTTTGGGAAGTGAAAAAAACAAACAAAAAATAACCTATCGTTTCGGGAAGTAAAAAAAACCCACGTTTTGGGAAGTGAAAAAAACAAACAAAAAACCTGCGTTCCGGGAAGTGGAAAAAAAAAAAAAATCTATGTTTCGGGAAGTGAAAAAAAACCTATGTTTCGGGAAGTGGAAAAACCTATGGCTTCAAAATTTCCCCGCTAAATTTAGCAGGGAAATTGACATCACATGACCCGATGTTATAGTATTGTGTGACACCGTGACTTGACACTGCGATCACGCCACATGATGTGGGATCACGCAAAGTCCATTTCCCTGCCAAGTATGCGATCAGACATCACAGGATGTCGGGTCACATGAGTATCACGACAGACTTCCTACTGACATTACGTGACCACGTTGCATGACACCATCTCCCGCTAGATTCAATAAACAAAATGACGTCACGTGACCTCACATTACGAGACCCAACATCACGCAGCCTCAGGGTATGCAATGTCATGGAGTCATGTGATAGGATGTCATGACCTAAATTTGTTTCCTGCTAAACTTAGCAGTAAAATGCACCGAGATCTGTTAAAAGCATTCCACGCTTTAACAATGCGATGGATGCTAGGTGTCAAAGTCTCGTATTTCAATGTACAATTGACAGTACCTGATGGCACAACAAGCAGAGTCCCATAGATGGTATGAGCTTTCCCGTTCATCTACTCTCCCACAACACACAACGAGTTTCTATTACAAGTAGTAAGAGTTTAAAACAAATGCGTTGGTATAATAGTGTCAAGTACAATGTGCCGTGGACTGTGCGAGACCCAGCCCACAAATCGCTCGGTCACTGAGCATTGCAAGCAATAGAGCAGTTTATTTTGCATCTCCAGATAAGAGACCCAGTACCAGGCAAGCTTACCTGGGAAAAGCATGTCCATGAACTGGCAGTAGGCGGCACCTGAAAAAGAAAAAAAAAAACGGCTCAGGTACAAAACAAGGACTACAATTGCTTCGAAGCACAGGCAAAGTGAGAGAGAAAAAAAAAAAAATTAATGTGAGCAAGAGAAAAGTCCTTCGATATAACAAAACTAAATTAATGGCATCACGCCCGCTGCCAGAGTCATCTCAGTCTCATTGTTGGAGGTTACTTAGAGGGGCATTTCTGGTAGAAAGCGAAACCAAAATAAATGTCTGGTACCGCTTTAATGGCACGAAATACGATCTTAGCTGAAATATAATATCAAGTGAAGCTGCATACTCTACTAAAACAGATTTTAAAGATGCGATCACTTGCTCTTTAGCGGGCGGCAAGCGGGTTAGCTTTTAGTTAAAGAATACTGGTGCAGGATCCTTGTGACGTCACATTGCGGCCGTACGGCTGATGATCAGTGTTGCTATCCCTCTAGCAGATAGACTGAGCCGTTAATAAAATGGCACAAAATATTGAGAAAAAAAAAATATTAGACCTTGCAATTCAGGGACATTGCTTTACCTGAAAGCAGTCGTAATCCCAAATTAAAAATATATTGACAAGAGTTGCCCTTTAAAATGGTCTATCACGACTGTCTAGCGTCATTTTAGAGAACGTCGAGCACCAAAATGGAGAAAATTATTTTTTCCAACTTAAAGGTAACAGCGCAAAAGATAACTCGCACACTCGGACCACACGTGCACCCTCAAAAAGGAATTTCCCACGTCACGCTGACAGTGTGGTCGAAGTGTGCGAGTGTGCTTCACCACTCTGGTAAAGAAGGAAGACCAGCGAAGCTGTACCATGGTGAGAATGAAATAATGGCCGGCTGCAAGTCGGCAAGCCAGAGTGGAAAGGCTGGGCAGCTACCGCTCGCTATCTATGAGCAAGCGGCAACCAGAAAACCAACAAGCCGGTTGTCTGGTTGCCGCCGTTGTTTATAGATGGTGGTAGCTGTCCAGAGTTTTGTGTCATTTGTTTGCCGACAGACACGATACTGGGGAAACTAGCCCTTAAGAGCTTGCTGTAATAGATTTTCCAGACCAAAACCTGACAAATTTTGCAATCGGCATAAACTATCTTCTACTATTGTCAAGGCTAGCCTAGCTTCCACAGCGGTGCAGTTACCACTGCTGCGGGAGCGTGTGCACACGACTCCTCCCTCTTGCATTTGCGCTAGGCTTGACAATGTGGCTCGAAATACTTGACACCAAATGTAAACACCAAGTTGCAGCTAAAAAGGGGAAGGTGGACCTTCTTTTCTTCAATAACAATGGGCAAGCTGAGCCAAGTCCGAAGACCTTGTCGAGTTCCCCACCCCAACATTACATTTGTGACCACCCTGGATTATCACAGCTCCCAAAGAGTGCACAAAAACACTCTTGTGGGCATCATTAACATTTCAAAAGGAAGAGGAATAACTTTCGGCCTTGCCAAAAGACATACTTTTGGGTCGGGGCCTGTTGAGAAACTGAATTATGTGAAACAGGAGGCCCATGAGGCAAGTTAGTATGATAAAGCCTAACTGTCACATAAAAATATGGTGCTGAAACCCGGGAAACGAGCTTCACAACATCTTAAGGCCCACACGACGCCGCAAAGGCAGGTGAACTAGGAAAATAAACGCGTGAGGTAGACATTCGAGGCCTGGCTACAAAAGGAAGACGCCGGACGCGTCTACAACCAATCCAAACGACTGCCAGCCGTAGTAATGTTTGGAGGTGGGCTCGTCTGTGTCCATTCTTGTACTTGTCCTTGCGTTCAATTGCGCCGTTTTAATTATACGTTTACTACGACTGTTAGCCGTCCTCGCAATGGGGCCCCTTACCCGAACAGAGCTCCTCGATCTTGGTGTAGTGCGTACGGAGGCAGTCATTGACCCAGTTGAGCATGTCGTGCCTGCTCAAGTTCTCCGTTGTGGCATTGGTCGCGTGCACGTTCACACACAGCGGACCCTGCTCTCCCATGATTGCCCGGATAAACCGCTCTCAACCCTGCACATGCAAAGAAATCTTTGTTAGCAGCTTGACCAAGTAACCGGACACCGAGGAGTATCGGAGGACCAAGTAACATACACCGAGGACAGAAATGGCGAGGAGGTCGTTCAGACGAGCCTCCAGCGCAAACTTCCTACCTTTGACAACACTCCGGTGTCTTCAGAGCTTTGAGCGTGCCCACGCAGCGGAATCGCCACTCTAGCAATGCGCTCGTTGCCTTCTGTCGCTACAGTCACAGCTGTTTTACCTTGTTCGTTTTAATTCTGGGCACTTCCTCAAATTGCCGGATATTTTGTTCACGGGGAGGGGGCAAGAACGGGATCTCGTAAATAAGCATAAATAGATAAAAATGCTACTACAGTCCCTTAAACTGTTAGTTTGAGTCACTGACAGGAGAGAAGGGTAGGGTCTTTTGCAACACCCGCCCTCTCGCAGGCACGCTATCATTGCACTCTGTCGCGCTGTGGCTGCGCGTGCAAGTTCCGAGCTGGAGGCGGGGCCACTGTATGACCCCCCCTTCCATTGCAATTGTCAGTTACTATGGCAAATGCTAGAAAACCAGTGTCCCCAAGTTTCCCCATTCTACACCCATAAACTTTTTTTTTTTCCCCAAAATGGTTGCTACCAAGTATGTGAAAGGCCAACAGCAGGCATGGGGCTCCTCCCTTTCCCTTTTGCCCATTGGAAGATGCAAGGGGAAACTTTTCGGCCCTGCTGGATTTTATTTCGTGGGTCGGCATCGAGACAACCACTTTTATAGGAAATCTGGCTCACACGAGGCTTCTGTCCCAAGTTTTCCCATTTCTACGGTCCGAGAAACCCGACTTTAAAATCTGCATTCGAAAAGGGCTCGGTGAAGCCATCACCCGATCTCCCACCAACACGTGTTCTCTCCACGCCTCGATGTGGGCTACACAAGTGCCGCTCGGATCACCCACAGAGATTGTAACACCTGCCCTGCCGCTCAAAAGAGAAAAAAAAACAAAAAAACATAGAAAGATTGAGGCAACAAAACTGTCCATTTCCTGCATCGTCGACAGACCCACACTGGACACAAGAACACGGAGACACGCCGCTGCGCCCACAAACAGGTCACGTCGCCCACGCGGCCGGCTCTCTAAACTAGTGCAGCTCCCATCGCCCCTTCCTCCTCTCACCATTTTAATTCGACTCCTCTTGCCTATTTGCAACGGTACTTCGCATGTGCCCTGCCCTCTGACCGTGCCGACTCGTGAAGGGTGATTTGTTGAAAGGCCGGTCACGAAACGACGGCACTGGTTGGCATTTGTGGCTTCTCGAGCGAAAAATTCCGAGGGTTCTCGATGCTTCCAGAGACACATTGAGATGCTTTCAAACACACAAAAACCTTTTTTTTTTCTACGTGCAACAGTGTTTTGAGGGGTCTTGTAGTGCCCAATTGTAGTATTCCGAGTTTAGCCAAGTTTAGCGGTCGTACGGGCATGTTTGAACAAGAGAAGCGCGTGCCCCACTCGCAGTGGCGCATGCTCAGGTCGTGCATGCTACTACCGGTTTAGAACAGTTGACCCTGGGATTCGGATTAAACAAGTAGCCAGTCACAGGTGTCCTTTCTCGCCCTCGGCGGGCCCGCTAGGACACGGGCCCCCGCCGCTACCGGGTCCCCTTTGCGGATGTTCCTGACGTCTACTCCCCGGCCACGACAACGCCTGCAGCACCGGCTGCCGCTGCTTCCCCGACTTTGACGAGGCAAGACATCGCCACCACCGACATTCAAGGCCATCCATGCAGCCTTGCGCCGGTACCCAACATCGCCTCTCGGACCACCACCTCACTACCACCACTGGCCACCTCTAAAAATACAATACTAATGCATACTGAAGTGCAGTTCCCTTCACAAGGAATGATTTTGAAGTATTTCAGAATAATTCATTAAGACTGCAGGCAAGGTTTTTTTATTTATTTTTTCATTAGAAGACAATGATTTTAATTCATTCCTGGTTATCACAATTATCCCCAAAATTCAAGTGTTCAAAACTGGCTCAATGCTCCATTCCATGAACCAGCCAACTTGCGACCAAAATAGTTTGGTGGAGACACATGCCCAAGAATCCAGTAATTATAAGAAAACCAGTGCGCCAAAGCGTACTTCTCTCACACAACCATCACAATGACTTTCCATGCACCGTTTTGATGCAAGGTAGCTTTTTTAAAGTAACTTCTGAGAGTACTTTTACTATCCTCACCGATCATTCAGTTTTCCAGAGGCTATTTACTCCAGTGTTGCTTCTGCTTTTCATCCGTACAAATTGCTGAACAGCAAAAAGCGCTCATTGGGGAGTTCGGCTAATCGTGCCTTTTATTCCCTTCCAAAAAAGGCTCTTTCTCACCGATATTTGAGAGTGTACAGGACCTTAAAAATGCCAATTCCAGACTGTTTACTGCCACCATGGAGGTATGAAGAAAAGGAGGCAACATACCAGCTCAAGGAAGCCAAAAGTGAAAAAAAAACAAAAATCCCAAGTAAAGCTGGAAGTAGAGGCCGCAGTCGGCGGGAACATACCCAAGGGTGTTCTTTCCATCCAATAGAATCTCGATTTTGTTTGTTTTTGGTCATTATTGGGAGTGTGTCTCTTCAAACCACAAGTCTCATCTTCACCTCTGATGGCGTCATGCCGCCTCCAGAAGCTTTCTACCTACGACTGCCAGTTACCTAACCAGGGAGAACCCTGGTTGCTTTGAAAACGATATGCACAATGTTTCTGTTCAAATGCCCATTTCCTTCCACGAGCAGTACACAATATTAGGTTTTTTGTTTTTGGTAGTGATGGAAATTAGGAACTTATGAAAAAAAGTAGTCTAAAGTACTGATCGTTATCAACCTAATTATAGAATTAGGAAGAACCCGACTGCTTTGACATAGTCAAGTGTAAACTTTGGGGTACACTTCCAGGTTTTCCACAGTAGCTTGTAGCAGCCCATTTAAACTGCCCCGAAAAGAGCTAGTAGTCGTCGTCCTTGATCTCTGGTGCCAAAGGCGAAGAGCTTCATTACAAGGGTACAGACAGGGACCAACACGGCAAAAGTGCAACCAACGGCGGAAAAATATCTCGCAAGGAACTAACAATTTTACGGCAGAGGTACTCAGTACCCGAGCAAAACCTACCGAGGGGCATTCAATTATATAACATGCAGGTAAGGCCTGTACTTGCCAAATCTGCAACGATTCCACATGTTGACCGGAACGATGCGTGCATAAGTGACATGAGCTATTCTTTTAAATGACCTGGCCGATTACCCCACAAAACAACTGCAGATAGAGGGCATGCAAAGACTGTCCCTTATCTGCCGCCGATAACAAGTTGACGATTGCGGGGGGAGGGGGCACATTTACACCTAACATTGTACAACCACCACTGGTGGTAATGGCAAGACAAGAGGAGAGGCAGTCACTGTCTGCTGACTGTGTCACCTGTCAACTAAATACACTCCAAAACTGCAAACGAGACAAGCAGTTTAGCGCGGTCCATGCACGTGCAGTCGGTGAAATCGCGATCCAAGTTCGAAGAAAGGGTGGAGCGAGCTACGTCTAGGTTACAGCGGCCTCGCGAATGTATGCACATTTCAAGCGCGACACGGTCACAGACTAGCGCGCCGGGCCTTATATAGAGTTAAAAAAAAAGGGCCGGGAGGAAAGAAAAACAAGAACAAAACGAACAGACGTCCCCCCACCCAGGACACAGATGATCAAGCACGAAGACGACCGGCTCGCTACGTAGCGGCACGAACACGCTGCGACCGCGCCGACGACATACGCTATGGAGATTATCCTCTTAAGGTTTGTCGTCAAACTCGGCAATGAGTGAAAAAAAAAAAAAAAAAACAAGGTGGACGAATTTAAAGAGACAACGCGTCGTTGGTGAGGTCCCGGACGTTACGGTCAACCTGACTTGGCCCCGTGGTAAAATGTCGTTCACCTCGCCCACTTATTGTCTTCTTGCAGGGGAAGCTTACACGTCCGTTAAAGCGCAGCCATGTGTGCGCGCGAATGAAACAAAACGTATAAAAAAAAGAAAAACCGGAAGTTCGTCGATTTGTACAGTGAGCAAGCAACGTGCAGCGACCACGAGCGCACGGAATGGAGCAAGCGGCTTGTCGTTGCTTGCAACGGCACTTGACAGCTCGGCGCGGTGCCCCGGCTTTTAAAAAGGACAGCGAGAAAGGCCCGTCAAGTGACGCCCGGTGTAGCGGAACGACACGAACAAATATTTAAATAAAGACAGGGGTGAACCTTATAGCTTTGGACCGTTTAGGGGAATAATGAAAAAAATATATGAGCCGTTCTGTTTTACACAGGGGCGGCTCTTTTTGAGGCGAAGCATTACACCTGCGTTCAACGAACACCGGTCTGGTTTCTAGTTCGGGTTTAAGGCGAAGAAATCGAATGTTTTCTCAGGTTTGGAACCGACTGAAATGTTTCAAGTGTCCTTCAAAATCGGCGAGGTACGACAGCGAGCTTTGGTGTGACAGCTACGAGCACCTACCCCGCAAGACATTCTAAGCCTACACGCCGGTCTAACGAGAACGGACAACGGCGATTGTTGTAGCGATGAGGGATAAGTCCAGCCGTGTTTGAGACGGTGGTCTCTGTATTCACCGTCAATGTGAAACGAACTGCAATACTTACCGATTCAAGAAGAGCCGTGTAACAGGGAGGTAGTGCTAATCAACGACACTACCCTTTTATGCAATTTTGGTTTTAGAACAACTCGCCGGGGCCTGTGACGTTAGAAACGGACGTCATACCGCTTAATCAACTGTAAATTTTTACCTAAATTCAAATAATAATTTTATTAATTAGCTTAAATAGTAAATAGGTGAATAAACGTGCAAAGTTAAATATGAAAAGCCTGAATGCAGTGCGGTACTTCGATTGCCAAGACGTGAAACAGCAAGATGGCGGTCCCCATGTGTCGGTAGCGTCTGCTAATTGGCCCGACGTCTTCACGATGACGAAGACTGCGAAGCACCGCTCGGTGCAAAGCACAAATGACAGCTGCGTGATTAGCAAGCACTCGATGACATATAGAGGTTACGAAACAGACGACTTTCTGCATTATTTTGTGAGTAAACCAGCCAGAAGGACGCCCGTGATCAACCGCGGTTACTACGTCAGAGCCAAGTGCGTTTCGCGTCTGCTACTAAAGTACTGTAGCTTTCTCGGAAAGCAGTCGTGTCAGATATTGTCCATCGGCGCTGGATTTGACACAACGTTTTTCAGGCTCAAGTCTGCAGGTGTGCTGCCCACCCAGTGTCGCTACTTCGAGATCGACCTGGCTCTCGTAGTGGCGAAAAAGACCGAAGTCATCAACGGCTCTTCCGAACTGTCGGAGTTGGTCGGCTCCCCTGTTGAGCCGGGGATCTGGACGGATTATTGCATACTCAATCAGGACTTATGCGATCTCGCGGGCTTAGAGGCCTCGCTGTCGAGCGCCAAATTCCTGTTTTCGGTTCCCACGCTGTTACTATCAGAATGCGTCCTCTCTTACGTCGACACCAAGCACTCCGATAAATTGGTCGCGTGGACGGCTAGGAAATTCCAAGACGTTATGTTTGTGGTCTACGAACAGATTCGGCCCTATGATGCGTTCGGCATTGTCATGCTGAGGCACTTTGCAACGTTGGGCTCGCCTCTGAAATCGCTTACAGACTACCCTGACCCGGATGCCTTGAAGAAGAGGTACCGGTCGCTTGGCTATAACAGCTGCGAATGCATCACCATGAGAGAGTTCTTCGACCAACTCGACCCAGAGGAGTCTTTGCGAGTTTGTTCGCTGGAGCCGTTCGACGAGTTCGAAGAACTCCACGAGAAGTGCAACCATTATGTCGTCTCTCTTGCCAGAAAAGGAGACATCTTCAATGCGTTTGAACCTGGATTCGCGTCACAGACAGCGTCGGAAAAGATCGAAGTGGTCATGGAACAACGAGCGTCTTGGACTCTTTGCGACGTTGACGCGAGTCTTCGGCGATTTGGACACGCTTCTGTGACGACACACAACGGAAAGTTGCTGATTGTCGGTGGGTTTGCCGAAAATGGTGGCAAGCACCATCGCAGCTTTGCGCCCGTCCTGGTAGACCTCGTCAATTTCAGGTCGGAGTTGCTGGATGTCGGCTTGGAAGGACGACAACACTTCGCAATGACGCGTCTCGATGACAGCAATATACTAATCAACGGTGGGCGTTCTTCTCCGCTGAAAGCCTTTCAAGACGACGTCTTCCTCACGAGTACAAGCGAGGACCATTACGTGGCAAGCAATGTCACTTACAACTTGGCGGCACCGAAGCCGAGATGGAGGCACACGCTCTGCAGTCTTCGGCAAGACGACGGGACACTCAGGGTCGTTTTGTTTGGAGGCCGAACTGTGGGCGTTGCAGCCCTCGGCGACTGTCATGTTCTGGACGTCTCCACGATGGAGTGGGTGGAGGTTGGTCATGGTAACGATGCCCCGACGCCACGACACAGCCACGCGGTTGTCGGAAGAGACGGCATCGAGATGGTGCTAACTTGTGGGCTCTCGGCCGAAGAGAAAGCGTTGAACAGCGTGCACTGCTTCAATGTCCGCACCTCGACGTGGGTCCGGCTGCCAGTGTCTGGGCTGTTGCCGAGGTATTCAACCGTCCCTTCGTCTATGCGGCATTGTATATAAAGAGAGGCCAGTTCACGAAGTAAAAATAACACCAAGTTAAAAAGTGCCAGAAATTAATGTGACAGAGAAATGTTATACCGCGTTTCACCTTAAGGCCCGTTCACACTCTTGCAACCGTGTACGACCGAGAGAGACAAGATTTGTTAAAACCTCTTAAAATTTTTTAGGACGAGAAAACACCCGGGCACGCTGTCGCCATCTATGCGGTGACCCTGGAACTGCATTTCACAAGAGCGAAGGTTTTGCGGTATTTCCGAGGTCAAATGTGCGTATACCTATAAAAAAGGCTCGTTTATAACGTTCACAAAAGTTTTTCGAGCCAAGAAAGAAAGGATAATGCGCGAGAGAAACAGAAAATATGCCGGACCGCCAAGTTTACACTGCTACTCAATAGATGGTGCTAGTGTGTCCTCTCGTTGTAAGAGGTTTTAAGGAATCCAGTTTTAAGAGGTCGCAAGAGTGTGAACGGGCCTTTACGATGATCTGCAGTAGACGCTACTGGCCATCGAAGTCGATCCAACATAGTGAGAGTATCACGCCACCTCCGAGAGGGGTGCAGTAACGCGTGGGGAACATTGTCACCGTGTCATGTAATATGTTCACAGCGCTTAATTGGGTGGGATGACTTGTAGCGTCCTCTGTGGTTCATCTTAATGTGAAACGAAGTAAAGGTGACATGTTGATCCCGTCTCCATTAGAGATTTTTGTTTTAGCATTTACTGCCGTGCTTAGAACCAATGCAGGAGGATATGTGCAGGGAAATATGCTTACATATATATTCCTGGACTGCTGTCCAGGCATTTCGTATTCTGCAAGCTCCTTTTTCTTTTTTTTTCTGTCTCTCTATATTCAAGTTTTAAGAATTGTCCTTTCAGGCTTTTGTAGTTCTGTTTAGCCTAGAGTCTACAAACACTCAGGAATTGGCTCTCCATAATCAGTTCGATACTTATGTTGAACATCTAGATTACTACCGTGCTTAAAGGGACACTGACACCCCTCAAAATTTATTTTTATTTTTTGCCAGGCGATTTATTGTGGTGTCAGAAGACTACCCAATCAATATTTTGCTACAGCGTCACATATTTTCAATAAAGTTAAAAAAATGTAACTGCTCGAAACCGAAACTGGTCTGGGGTGGAAGAAGAAATGTAGAGGAGGAGAGAGTTGGGCAGAAGTCACGTGGCTGTGCAACTTTTTTTTTTTCCAATCAACATATTTGCAGCTTTTTAGAAGCCACAAAAAAGAAGTATCATATTTCTTTTCCATTCTTAATATTGTGCGTGTGCCTTCGATGACTGACGACTTTGATTATATTTGGTGGTTGTGTCTAAACCATAGAAAACGGCATGTGACCACAGAGAAGAGTGTGAGCATGCCTCAATCCGGCCAGTTCTCGATTGGCAGTTTTCGGGTGGAAAGAAAATGAATTCGCGCCACAAATTGTTTTCTGGGTAGTTGGGCTCTCATATGTCATGCACAAATAAAAACCTTGGCGAGCACAAATACCCTGTCAGTGTCCCTTTAAAGGGCATCTCCAGTCTAAAACGAAACCAAAATAAAAGGCTGGTATCGCTTTAGTGGCACGAAATATGATCACAGCCGAAATACTACGTCAAAGTGAAGCCGCATACTCCACTAAAACCGATTTTAAAGATGCGACCAGCTGCTCTTTAGCGAGCGGCAAGCGGGTTAGCTTTCAGTCAAGGAACACTGGCGCAGCACTCTTGTGACGTCGCGTCGTGGTGGAGCTGCGGTGGATTGGTTGTACCGCATACCATGGCACTCTTGTGACGTCACGTTGCGGTGGAGCTGCGGTTGATTGCTTGTACTGCGTACCACAGCACTCTTATGACGTCACGTCGCGGTGGAGCTGAGGTTGATTGGTTGTACCGCGTACCACAGCACTCTTGTGATGGCACGTCATGGCTGCACAGCTGATGATCAGTGTTGCCATCCCTCTAGCTGATAGTTTCGGTTTTGCCGTTGACGGTTGAAACCAAACTTTGAGCCGTGATATTTATAAAACTATGCACAATACCTAAAAAAAAAAAAAAAAATTATACCTTGTAATTTATGGACACTGCTGTAGCTGAAAACAGTCATAATCCTAAATTCAAAAATATTGACCGACAGGAGTTTCTCTTTAAGGAACTAATATGTGCGAGCACACGATACAAGTATAGCACGACATCCCAGAGGAGAATGAGCGTGGGCATCAAGTGTTGAAACTAGCTGCCAGGGAGCTAAAATACATTTTGCTACGTCATGTCATATTGTACATTGTCGCTTTTTGGGCATTTCACCTTTGTCAAATAGGCAAATGTGTATATTCATAAAGTAAAAAGCTTTAGTGCAACATGACAGCAAAATGCAGCACAGGAACCACAAAAGCAAACTAATCAACTGGCTTTCTACTAGAGCCCCGTAATAAGTTACACTTAGCGTATTGCACTTCGTTCGAAAACGAAACTTCCTGAACTTTAGATACAATGTGTTCAGAAGCTCGGGCAATATTGTTTTGCTGTCACAGACCGTTTCGGCATGTCTGGAGGACGGAAAAACGCTTCCTTCAATTTCGGATAACTGGCAACGATGGTTCTATGCACCAAGATGGCTAGAGTGTCGTTGCCCTGAAGTGTAACTTCTTCAGTGGCTCTAGTTATTATACGAGGGGTGATCAAAAAGTTCCGGGACTGATTTTGTTGCTTAGAAAGTGAGGGCAGTACAGTGATGCGCGCTCAGCAGTGGAAGGAAGGGACCTTCGCGTCTCATTATACCAAAGGGCGTCGCTCTGTGAAAATTTGGAGTGGCGCTACACTAGTTTGTTTGACCACATGCACGAGCATGATGGCGATCTTTCCATACACTGCAAACCAAGGCAAGAACGAACATCAATTATGCGTCAAACTCGACAAATAGAAAATAGAGACCTGTGAAATGATTTAGAAGACTTATGTCAAAAAGCAGTGAAGGGTGCGAGGTGTTTTAAGTGGCACTCGCGCTTCAGGAACGGCAGAACATCGCTGGAAGACGGAAGAGCGGTGGGGCGACTTTATCCGCCCTCTCCTCGACTTCAGTGGCGTTCTGCCATTCTTGAGGCGCGAGTGCACTCAGAACACCTCGCACACCTCTCTTCTTTTTCACATAAGTCTTCTAAATCATTTCAGAGGTCTGTGTTTTAGATTTGCCGAGTTTGACGTAAAATTGATGTTCGTTTTCGCTTTGGTTTGCAGTCTATGAAAAGGTCGCCATCATGCTCGTGCATGTGGTCAAACAAAAAGTGTAGCACAGCTCCAAATGTTCACAGAGCGACGCCCTTTGGTATAATGAGACGCGAAGGTCCCTTCCTTCGACTGCTGAGCGCGCATCACTGTACTGCCCTTACTTTCTGCGCAACAAAATCAGTCCCGGAACTTTTTGATCACCCCTCGTGCATGTGGTGCCCGTCAATTACTCTGCAACGTTTCTATGGCACATCCGGAAAACATTGTTCTACTATTCGTGGGCACTGTTTCGGTCTGTGGAGGAAAAATGCACTACATCAATTCAGTCATTTGCTCCTTGTTCACAGTGTTCGGTTAAACTGAACACTATGAACAAAGAACAAATGATTGAATTGATGGTAGTGCGCTTTTTCTCCACACGCCGAAACAAAGACGACGATTAATAATTGTGTCATTCCACGTTGCCCCTCTCCTGACAGATATGGCCACACAGCGCATCTTATCAATGCCAGGATCCTGGTGTTGATCGGAGGCATCAGCGGCGATCCCAGCACGCCCTCCGGCATTGCGGTTGTCGACACCGGGGCACTGACTTGCAGGGAAGTCGCCTTGCCAGCTCAGGACCCCCAACGCCCCTTCATGACCTTTGGCCATACGAGCGTGCTCACAAAAGACTGCGCCGGAAGGCGAATCGTGGTCATTGTCGGTGGCGGAGGCAACTGCTTCTCGTTCGGGACCCACTTCAACCGCCAGGTCGCGCTCCTGGACGTGGAAGACTGCATGGTGTGAAGGCGTGCGGTGCGCGTGCGTTCTCGAGTTGTGTACATTTCTTGATTTGAAGCGGGGGTTCTAAGAAGTTTTCTTTGCCAAAGAATGCCCACCTCTTTTCGGTCGACAACCAAGGGACCCCTCTTTGCCTCGGCATTAATGCGGTAATGCAGTAAAAAAAGACCCATAAGCCTTTAAACAACAGTGCACATACTAGGGGAATGTTTGGGACATAGCTATGCATCACCGGATGGCTCGTATCTGCTGAAATAGCACTTAAACTTGAAAAACCACGTTCCTTGGAGGCAAAGGCAATTGAGGAAATTTGGGAGCTCCAAAAGCCCCTGGGTTCCTGAAAACTCGTTTTGAGAACTTGTCTTTTAAGGCATTGTAAAGAAACCTGAAACTGGGGACAAGCCACGCATAACACGGGTTTTTTTCGACCCAGGATGTGTAATGCGCTGCGCTAGCTGCCTGGCGTGCAGATGAAATGCGGGTAATACGAACGCCGTAACTTAGCGAACAGCAGGCAACGGATCCAGCGAGCCGTTGGAGAGTCGAAGCCAGGCACTTGACAGCATGCCGTCAGACTGCATTCTTCATCTGGAGAGCTGTCGCACCTTTTGCTTCGTCACTTTGGTGGGCTCACGGGGTCTGTAGCATTCACTCTTTGCCAAGCTGGTTGAATTTGGCTTTTGGTGCAATGAAATTACTGCAAGAACGGTGCACAAACTTCTTGCAGCACTGCTTGCCCGGGATGCAACCCGCAACCATTTTCTTTCGAATGCAAAAGAAAAATCGTGACCAAGGAGTCTTTGGTTCTTGTAAAGAGTCTCTTTTGTACAGAGGTGCAAAGCCTGCAGGGGTCACGTGACTACAAAGCTGGTTCGTGCCGGCCAGTTTCATGTCACGTCCAGATGTCAGACCGCACAGCCGTCACGAATCGTGAACAGTTTGAAGTTTGAAATCTTGTAACAATTCGGTTTGGCACATCCCCTGAAGACTTGAAGGTGTGTGCTTGACCCACGAGAACCATCGCTTCTCCACTGTTGAAACTATCTCTGCCGACGTCATGGTCTGAAAGAGCAATTGAATACATTCGGAACTCGCAGAAGCGACTTCAAGACAAACTACTGTCGGCGACTTACAAGCAGGGCCAAGGATCCTTCTTCGTCATCTCTTTCGAGATCCTTGTTCCCATCATCTTCTTTGTGTAGTTCCTGAAACAAATTTTGCGATAGCTCTTTTGCCAAATTGCCTAACCATCAAAGAGAATGCTGGGAACGTAGGTACACGTGCTGCATGTGCTCGCCATGTCTGCATAAGAGAGTAAGTAAATAACCAATATAATGCGTTAATGAGCATGTGTGCTAAGTGCCATTTGTTTTAGATGTATGCTTTCAAACAGTTACGGCTGCAGATACCAGCACAAGCATCACATGTGACTATGCTCGCCGCATGCTTCGTGGCGCTGGGTCGATTTAGGAAAAAAGGTATATTGGCTATTGTCCTTCGTGTGCCGATCACACACACAAATCACACACATCACATATCAGATGCATACCTCTAAAGCAAGCTCGATGAAGTCGGGAGGAAGGTTGAGATCATCAATCAGCCGCTGAACCTGTAAACCAAATTTAAACTGTGTCACAGCTTGGAAGCGATACCAACTACGTATGGTGACAGTTGCGAAAGATTACACACCTCATCCTGTCGTTTCAAGTTCTGCACTCTCCCAAACGACCGGTGTCCAGACATAGAACCCTGGTAGAGGAACCTGCAAGGAAATGTGTTTCTGTTCATGCAGCTTCATATTTTTGTGCAAAAAAAATATGTATCCTGTATATTTTGAACATGTGACACTGCATACTATATACTGTAATTGACTTATTTTTTATTTTTCGTGGGCTCAATATTTCGCGATTTAGGTAAAAGCTGAAGTTTTGGAATAATTCGCGGGTTCTAATTTTCGCAAAGCTTTGGGATGTCAATATAGATTCCAACGTGTTTGCATTCTACCCGAATTGTTCGCGGGACACATTTTTCGCGAATTGTAGGTGATTCGCGAAAATTAAGTTGTTTACAGTACATATACCATATATTTTCCGGTGTATAAGACGCACCCCCCACTTTTTGCAGGTTTCTAAGTAAAAATTAGTATATAAGATGCACCTGTGTATACAACCCACCGCCGAAAATTGTGGAAAAGTGTGTATTATACACCGGAAAATACGGTAAATACAGAATGTTTCCATATACGTTGATTTAAACAGTGTTACCAAACAAGCCTCTCAATGTGTCGGATGTTTTTCAACTAATATTTCTACAAACATTATTCTAATACTGCTCTGTCCGAGGGCCTTCTAGGTGTAAATAAATAAATAATTAATCAAGTATGGTAGGCTTTGCACGAAGAGTCACGACGGCAACCCTGAACTGGGATACTCCAACTATCGTCGCAAAGTGCCCATAAGTTGTATTCACTGGCGGCCACAGCTGTGTGCACGGCTGCTGAGCGTGTGCTGACGGAGAGTTTCCACAGTTCTTTTGCAACGTGAATTCTGCACCATCAAGATTGCTGGTCTTAGCAGCCTATTAATTTGAGCTCGTTCTGGGCATGCGCTCTAAACGTCGCCCCTCAAATATGGCGTCCAGTGAATACCCCTATAACTGGTGTGACTATTCACAACCAGAAACGAGACAGTGCCAGCTAGTGGCAAACATATGAAGCAGTGAACTGGGAATCGCGAGCTCGATGTTTCATGCTGCAAAAAATGGCCTAGCGCTGAAGCCCTGAAACAAAACAAACGAGATGAGCCAGCATAGTTAGAACTTCGAACAAATTAAGCCAACTGTACCAAGTTGAAGGGTACCTGTCAGGCCTGTCCTTTGACAGTGCCAAGAGGTTTTACCAGATATGCCATTTTCGTTGAAATAGCTTTCAGCATAAAGTGTAGAGCACCGCAGAGCATAAAAAACTTTGGGGAAAAGCTTAAGGCACCTTGTTCTTATCAAGGATGCACCAGCCATCAGAGCAGACGACGGCAAGCTGATGCCATTGGCTACGGAGGAGGCTTGAGACAGGTAGCATTGGGAAAGACGGTACCACAGCTCGGATGTCCACGGACGAACCAGAACACACCTGCAGAGCGCAGCCATCTCCTCTGCAATTTAGGGCCACGTGGGGCACTGTTAGTACTGCCCATGATAGGCCAATCTTTTCAACCATTACCACATGTGTTTGCGGCAAGATGATGGATCTCGGCCAGCATCATCCACAAGGCCACTCTGTGATCACAGTTGCTGGCCAGGCTTTCCTGGAGTTGAACAGAAGGACTGTTGACGGATTGCGGCAAAAGTTGAACGAAAGATCGGAACAAAAGCTCAAGTGATATGAAAGGTTGGGTGATTGCAGGTACTTTTCAGTGGCAGGATAGCATGCATCCTGAAAGGGAAAGGGCATGGGGACCCACTTTCCCAGCTGTGGGATAAATAATCCTGTGCTGGCTGTGCATCACAGATGAGACCCTTGCTGCAGTTTGCAGTTCAGTGCCATTGAGAGCTCTTATGAAGTCTTTGAAAGGATGAGAACGACGAGGAGGTTTCTCGGCTGTCCCGCCTCCAGAGTGAGTTTCCTACACTTTGGCATTTCGTGAGCTTCAAGTGTGCGTGTGCAGCTAATGAAGGAAAGAAGGCAACGAGCGCGTGCTACAGGCCGGGCATCCAAAAAAGACGCCCTGCTGTGGCCTAAAAATCTTGCAGTGTGTGCTCCGAGTGTTTCAGTTGCTAGAACTGGTGGCCTAGTAAAAAAGTGTAGACAAGCAAGTTACCAGTTCCTTGGCACACTGCAAGGCTTCTCCAGTTTTGCCAAGCTTCAAGCAGCACCTTGCTTTTCCCTCGACGCAGTCTCGCTGGACTGCGGTATTTGATTTCGGCACGAGAGCCAAGCACCGTGTGTAGCTCTCCAAAGCGTTGGCGTAGTCACATCGGTAGTATTCATAGTCTGCTTTGTGTTTTGCCAGTAATAGTTGCTCTTCAGTGTCTTTCCCTGCTGCAGAAAGAAACCACTGGAACGAGGAAGAAAAATACAGTGAATGGATGTTTCTAGAGCATATGCCTATGCGAAGCGCAAGTTCGTCTGCTCCTAGCGCAGGGGTTGCGGTGACGTCAGACTGCCGCGTTCCGATTGACTAGATTGGAGGGATAGTGGGTAGACCTCAATGCTAGCTGCCTTGAGGTCTACTCACTATTCTTCCAATCAGAACCTATCAGAACTCGGTCTTATGACGTCACCGCAACGCCTGCGCAAGAAGCAGACGAACTTGCGCTCCACATAGTACAAACGAAACAAGGTTGTGCTAAATCATTAATGCAGTGTTGCGCAATGTTGGAATTAATGCCTCGTCACTTAGTCATAAATGTTTACATAGTAGTCTATCAAGGTTCGGGAAGTGCATGAATAAAAAATAAATTGGTGACATTTGCAAAAAGAACGAAATTTAAATATGTTATTAGTTTTCTTTTTGTAGTTACATACATAAATTATGCATTGTGGGAAGCTCACATCTACAACGCAGACATCAGACGCCCATCGTGGTAACAACCAGTCGTGCTGTCGTTTATTAACAGCAGAAGCATGCAGAAATGGTGAACCTCAAATGAATGGCCATACCTCAGGCGTACAAATCTTCGCGTTGTAACAAGTTTCCGAAATTTGAGTTCGGATCTTGGGTGCATCGAATACATCGTCGTCAAAATCAAACTCCATCTTTCAATTTCAGTAAAGTTTTGAATCACTACACTTCAAATATCGGGTTCATCATTCAAGTGCACAGTGAGAACTAGGAGGGATTTGCGCGACTCACGAGAAATTTAAATGGAATTAAATCCCACTCGTTACCGGGCGTCGTTGTGTAACCTTACGCTTCAAAAAAATAGATAAGAAGTGATAACAAAATAGTGTAAATAAAATTAAAAGCTGTTTGAGAACATAAAAATTTAGATTTTGTCTAGAAAATAATGTCACGGAGCTGTGCTAAGATAGAAAGTAAAGAGAAGCAAATTTCTGTGAACTACATTCTGCTGCGCAGTGTGCTTACTGCTCACCCTTAAACAGCGGTAATGTTTAGTGTTATGTTTCCGTCACCAGGAGGAAAACGCGTTTCCGGTTCCGGCGTCAGGGTAGCCTGTGTTGCATCTTTGGTTGCATCTCACTTCGGTTTCTTCACGTCGTCCGGCTCCTGTTTTAGCTCAATTTCCACAAGATAGAGACATGGGATGCGATGGTGGTACCATTCCACGTCGAGACGAACTTGTAAGGACCAAACAAAAGCCAGAACAGGTCAGTGTAGGCATTTTCTGCTTGTCGCGAGTGCCATCAACATGTCATCATTTGTGCCGTCGTCGATGTTTACCCTGCTTTTCGGGGTTGATTTTACACCTTGTATGACTTGACTTAGAAATCTCCTAATTCTCTCACTTCTCAGAAAGACAAAGACGCCGAGGCTGTCGCCAAATGGAAACACTGCGCCGTCACGCAGGAAGAGCTGAGGTTGCCGATCGTTTCGTGCGAACTGGGGAGGTATGCCAACGCAGTCCCTGCCTGTTTCTTCGGAATGGCGATATGGTGTGTTTTCGATGTTTCAGCGAACACTGCTTCGTAACCGGTCTCTTGCTTGCGTTTCAGACTGTACAACAAGGAATCTGTGATTGAGTGCCTGCTGAACAAGGACACGTCTTGCGAGACTGCACAGCACATCCGATCGCTCAAGGTTTGCTTTTTATATCTTGTCTCCTGCCCATTCGTTAGGTGGATCTCATTAATCACTTTCGTAATCTTCAGAATTGGAGTTTTCCACGAAGAGTGAATTACATGGTATGCTTATGTTTTCGAAGCTCTAGCTAGTGTGATCACCTGAATGCATAATTATGCACAAGAAAAATAAGCAAACAAGAAAACAAAGAAGAAATAAGTAAGAAGATGCAGGTGAGCTGGCGAACTTTCAACATCTTAAAGGGGCAGTGCAACGATTTTCAGACTTTTGCCAGTTAACTGCAGAAATTAATCTGTGTCACCTATGGAACGAAAAACCGAAAACCGCATTTTCTTGCGAGCGCTAGTTCTTATTTAAAAAAAATGAAACAAATCGAAGGTCGAAGTGCCTCAACTCTCCGCGCCGACTTTCGAGTGACATACTTTGTGGGTTCACGTGGTTTGCCCTTGGGCCCTCTCTTCAGAGACCCTAGCCGCTTCCTCCGCAATTCTCGACTTTCAAAGGATTAGCCTCGTCGAAGGTCGCGGCGTGCGATGGACACAAAGGACGGTTCGCCATGGGGCTGACGGCGAGTGCAGCAGCGGGGGGGGGGGGACAGGGTTTGTTGACTTCCGCGTACCCCCAGAGACGCCGTCATTTTAGTTCCCGTAGCCGCCACAGGCGGCTGCAGATCGGCAAATCATTCATTTTTCGCCTTGCGATTACGTAGCAGAATAGCAGTTTTTCTGGGAAAGGTGACGCGTTTTTAGTCACTTGGGCTTGTGTAAACAATATAAAAAATGCAAACTGGCAATTCTTTCAACATTAAAACCGTTGCACCGCCCCTTTAAACTCCCAGGACTAGGAACAGAAAATGGACAATGTACACACCATCCATCCATCCTCATGGATGGATGGATGGTTTCGCTTCTCCAAGCCAATGCATTTCTCTAACAATCACGAGGCCATGAAGGTGCTCTCCTGGTAGACGTGTGTGTGCGTTTTGTCCACTTTTTGAGCGCAGCTCTTAGGCACCCGTTTCTGGCTTGAGCGCCGTTGCCGTCGCCGTTGCTGTTGACGTAACCGCGCGTTGCATTATGAGACGTTCCCATAATGACGTCGCACGTGACGTCACGTGTGATGTCTCCCTCGTGACGTCGCATGGCACCTAAATTTATCAAGAATATTTCACACTAAATTTGGAGGGGAAATTTTCCTGCTAAATTTAAGGTCTATTCAAACGATGCATCTTGTTGGCGAATCTTGTGTCGCGAAACTAGGTTTCGGGAAACAGATTCCCCGTCTGAACGCGACCGAAAAAGTGGCGCGTGTTCCTCGCCTCTGGAGCAATTTTTCACTGAAACCTCACCGAGGCCCGTCAATCACCTGAAGGAGAAACGCGGACGCTGCCAATGGCCTCTTGACTTCGCTACAACGTCTGACCTTTGAGGAGGAGCGAGCTTTTGGAGGAGTCTGAATTTTGGCCAATTTCGTATCTGAGCCAAAGCCGAAAAAATAAAAGCAAACAAGGCGAGTGATAAGTGGAGAAGCAGTGCGTACGGGCGATGAGTCTTGGTCCTACTCGGTTGCAAGTGTGTGAACGGCGCTTTAGCAGTACGGGTTGGTGGTGCGGTGCAGATTTATCAACAGTCGCGACGAGTGCAGGCACCGCATATAAACATGATGGCTGGGGATAATTTTCTTTTAGGGGTGTAAAAATGTCTGAAATGCTTCGAGGTCATCCGCCTGTTCTTCGATGTTCGCCGTCTTTCCTGTGTTTGGCAGGACTAGTAAACCCAATGGCCGAATCTGACGAAGTTTATTGAGTGGTATTAATAAAACAGACTGTCTCTTCACACTGTGCATACTTCATATCATTTTGATGCGAAACGCTTGATATTCCCAATGCAGATGACAAGGTTTGGCGAAATTCTCGCGAGTCAATACGTCACAGGTTTCGCGTGTCAAACTCCATGTGTGAACAGGCCGATTTCGCGTGTCAAACTCCACGTGTGAACAGGCCGATCTCGCGAAGTCTCGGTTTTGCTAAACTGTGGAGTGTTGAAAAAATGCATTGTGTGAATAAGCCTTTAGCGGGGAAATTTCCCCGCTAAATTTATCGGAAAAAATTCCCCGCTAAATTTAGCGGAGAAATTTCCATGCTAAATTTAGCAAAAAAATTTTCCTGCCAAGTTTAGCGGAAAAAATTCCCCGTTAAATTTAGTGGGAAAATTTCCCCGCCAAAATTAGCAGAAAAATTTCCCCACTAAATTTAGCAGAAAAATTTTCCTGTTAAATTTCGCGGAAAAAATTCTCCGCTTAATTTAGCGGAAAAGCTGTCCCGCTAAATCTAGCGGAAAAAATTCCCCGCCAAATTTAGCGGAACAATTTCTCCGCTAAATCTAGCATAAAAATTTTCCCGCTAAATTTAGCTGGAATGTTTCTGCGCTAAATTTGGCGGAAAAATTTTCCCACTAATTGTAGCGGAAATATTTCCCCGCTAAGTTTAGCGGAAAAATTTCCCCACTAAATTTAGCGGAAAAAATTCCCCGCTATGGCGAAAAAATTTCCCCGCAGAAAAAATTTTTATCTGGAAAGATTACCCACTAAGTTTAGTTGAAAATTTCCCTGCTAAATTTAGTTGGAAATTTAGCGAAAATTTCCCGCTAAATGGGAAGGGAGCAGAGGAGGAGGGGGAGGAGGGACATGCCTTCCCCTCCTCCTCCTCAAGAGCTGCGCTCTAATTCGGCATTACAGAGAGTTGTAGACGTCTTTCATTTTTTGTTCCCAGTCTCAAATGTTCAAAATGTAAAAAAAGAAAAAAAGAAATTGCTGTGACTGAGTTTGTTTCAGATTATAACACACCTTATGATGTAACACATATATGTTACGTAATGAACTGATTGCCCAATAAAACATTGCACTGTACTTTGGCCTTGTACAGTGTGCCCCTTACCCAAATATTGAGCTTTTTTTTCTTTTCACTGCAAAAGTAAACTATGCATTGCGCGTACACTCAGTCTCTGCCGAAATGTAGCTCTAGCTGTCCGGACCCACTGCCAAAGTTTCATAAGTAATAATTATCTTATTGAAAAGTTATAAAGGATTGTCTAAAAATTTCAATAGGAAAATGGTGCCTGTTCCCGTTAGCCATTAGCTGACACCATTGGGCTCCACGTATTCCTTTGCTTCGTCGGCCGCCATTTTCTCATAGAAACTATCCAAATATCGCTTATAACTTTCGAACCAGACGACGGTGAGCTCTGAAACTTTGGAATATGGTCCAGTCCTCTAGCGCTACATTTGGATGGAGAGTAAGCATTTGGCAATGCATAGGTTTTTTGTTTGCAGTGAAAAAAAAAAACATTGAAAATCTTTTTTCTGGGCACTTTGTATGTGCTTGTTGACTCTAGTTGTGTCGGCGTAAGTCCAACGCCTAATTACCTCGACAAATCGCAGGACATCGTCGAGCTGAATCTCACCGAGAACCCTGGCTACCGTCGCCGGGACGCCGACAAGGGTGACGAATATGTGGACCTGCGTGCGTCGCGGTTCATCTGCCCCATTGTTGGCTTGGAGATGAATGGGAAGCACAAGTGAGGCCTTGCTTACCTTTTTCTTTGCTACCAGTTGCAGTTCGTTAAATTTTTTTAACCATTCTAGCATAATAACTGTGGGCATTGATTCAAGTCCAGTGGCAGCACGTCTGCTGTTCTTTTTAATAATGTGAGTAGAAGAAGCCTGGCTTCGAGGCAAAGCCTACGGATCCCCAGTTGGCAAGTTTGAAGCTTGGTTGAGATGCCCGTGATCTGACAGGGGCTGATTGCAGAGAAGCTTTTAGTTGCTCGTCACAGGATCCCTAGCTGGTCGAAATTAATCCTCGGTTTTCTGCTGGAGAATGTCGAACGCCCTTCGTTGGTTTGACGCGCAATATCCTATGGTTTTCTTGTTTAGTCTTTTTGAGTAGAATCCAGAAAGCATCGCTGTTAGAGCAAACACCTTTTTGTGACATATTTCATGTGTGAAGAGTTTCGTTGCACGTTTATGTTGCCTATCCCAAAGGAAACACGAAAGGAGTAACCTTTAGCTCTTTTGAGTGAACGTTTCCGGCTCATCGTGGCCAGCAAGCATCTAGTGTCCTACGCTGTCCCGTTTGCGTATGCACGGACAGAAATGTTTGTGTGGCATCGCTGTGCTCACTGCATCCACGAAAACAGGTGGTAGTGGCGACTCCCTTTGTGTCGGGAGGTAGCTAGCGCCACCTCATGAGCGTTCCTCGAGGTTTAAAGACTGGTTCGTCTTTTCTTGCAGGTTCTGTTACCTGAGGCAGTGTGGGTGCGTCCTGTCGGACAGAGCGCTCAAAGAGGTCAAGTCGGAGGTGTGTCACAAGGTGAGTGGCTGCCGACCTCTATGATCATCCTTTGAAGCGATGCACATACGAGAGTGAGGCTTGCTCGCTTCAAAAGTGTGACCTTGGGTCTACGCTTCGTCTCTGATTTAATTACGACTCTGGTACCACGCTGCATTCACGTCGAAGCGCGGTTGTGACATCTTTTTATTTGCTCAACCGGACGAATGACTCGCAGCAAATGACTCTGCTGACATGTTTCATACATTTGTGAACGATGAAGTATGACGCGGTCTTTCGACATGTGCTACCTGCACCGTCGTAGAAGCAAAGAAGAGGCAAAACTGAAGTCGGAACAAATTTGGCCAATCTTGAAGTTCTCTTTATCGAATTGAGCTTCTGACGTGTTCCACTTCCCTGTCTAATGTAATTTTAAGTCTGAACTAGAACATCTTGCTAATTTCAGATAGCAGTGCGTTTAAAAACTAATAATTTTCTCAATATTGATTTTCCACTCGAGTATCAGAAATGGAGAAGAAAATCTTAAAAGAAGTGATTATGGTGTTTTGGTATTTGGTGTTGTTCTGATCTTTTTTTATTTATTTATTTAAATGTATTTAGAGTTTTGTGAACCTTTATGTCAGTAACCGGATGGCACTACTCTTTCTGGTTAAAGAAAATAAAAATAAAATCCACTTTACCATCCTTAAAAGTAAGCTTCAGAACATGCTGTAAGCCGTCATTCAACAATGCTGTTTTTATTTCTGACTGTTCTTACTTGGCCATTGACGCTAAACGTCCAGGAATGTAAAGAATATGTCAGTTGAGTCAAGTCTTCTTGATCCTTCCTACATTTTTCAAAGACAGAAATCCTGTTAAAAAAGGCCTTCCTCGGAATCAAGCGTGGAACATTTTCAATGGCTACTTTGATGCATGTGTAAGAATAGCATTTTCTCATTCCGGACATATATTGTGCACAAGATTATAGTCTGTTCCAGGTCAAGAATAGTGGGACAAACCCCTCCTACAAAGCTCTCTGCTTGCCACAATAGATCTGTTGCATAATGTACGGCGCCGCGACGGCAGGGGATTTTGTGAACCCTCGGTACAGATCACGCGCTTTCTCGTTGTGCCTCCGCGACCGCGCGCGAGTAGCACCAGCAATTGCCAGTAGCCGTTGCAGCCATCCACCGGAACGTTGTACATCGTTGGTGCAGTGGCAGCGTAAACGCATCGCAACAGGTGAAGCTATTCACTTCTGTGAATACGTTGTTGGTCGTAACTCACCTTCACGTCTGGCACTGTCACTTAATCCACTTACTTTTCACCGCAATTGCGGTACGGTTCGGCTAGGTTCGACAAAGTGTTGGTGCAGCAGACAACAGAGCCGGTACAAAGGAGAGGGATGAGATAGGGGCAGCCTTGCAAAATAGCAAACGCGATACTCTCTCTCCCATTTCCGTGCGCTCGTCGCTCGTCCGACTCTGCTCTCGGCCACTCGAACGTTGTTGCCATGGTAACCTGTGCCAGCTCGCGTATACCACGTGGTAGCGGGAGGAAAGACGATGGGTGAAGCGTACCGAGGACTCCCATTATTCGTCGCGCGGCGCGCTCGGGCTTTTGGGATTTTTGCAAAGGGTCTATTGGTGGCGTCCTCCTCTCCAATCACCTCTTGAGCATTTGCTCTGCTAAAGTAGAAAAATTGGAGCGCTTCTAAACCTGCAACAGACCGTAGCAATCCTTTCAGAAGCGTCCCACCACTTTGTGCATACTTTTTAAAATAAAGTTCAAACCGTTCCCTCCTCTCTTTTTGGGCAGTGCGCCAAGCCTTTCCGCGACGACGATATTGTCGTGCTAAACGGAACGGACGACGAAGTGGCGGTGCTGACGGCGCAGATGGAGATTCGAAGAGCCAGGGCCAAGATTGACAAGGTAACTTTAGGGGCACCATACTCAGGGTCAACATTCTGTGGCAACGAAGGGAAAGCTAGAGGGGCAGAGCTGACGGCACTGCATAATTGTGCCAAGCAGTTCCGGACTTTTTTTGGTTTTGTTTTCAGTTTGGGTTTTGGTGTGACAGGCATGCATTAGTTCATCTCTTCGTACAAGGATTGCAATTGGGGGAGCTGAACCGTGACCGCCGGGCATGCGGACATATCTGCGTCTCTTTCCTTGCGTTTCATCTATTTCTAAACACAAGCCAACGCTTTGACTGAAGCCCTCGGACTGACTTACGAGGTAAATTACACCGCAGTCGATCTCGTCGAATTTAATTTTTCTCGCAACCGACGCGGATATGCGGCATTAATTTAAGAAATTCCGTGAATTTCATCAGTGCTGCAGTTTTGAGGTCATTGATAGGTAAACTCTTCTGGTGCTGAAAAATCATAGCGTGGGCGTGATATACCGAAATAGGAGCACGCTCATGTTTCAGTGCAAAGTCATATTTCATTTGGATTGCGTTCAGTCACCGCTGGCCTTAGGGGTTGTCGGTGGCGCACCACAGCTTGAAACACGTATAGCCAAAGCTTGCGCCACAGGACCCAGGGATCCAGGGTTCAATCCCCACCCCTGCTCGCTTATGCAGGTGAGCTTGCTAATTAAGCGGTATACGGAAACAATGATGCTAAAAAGAACAATTTTATGTTTTTTTTTAATTGGTTAAGTTACGCCCGGCAAATTATTTTGGTAGAACTATATTCAGCTGCGGAGTGAAATGGCGTGCTTAGGCTCTGTAGTCTTGGCTCCATCGCCATAAAAAGTTAACCCCAAGTATACATGTTTGCAAGTACGGCCTCAAAAAGCCGCCATCTTGCTCACTTGGGGTGCGCTTGGGCACGGCCATAATCCGATTCTGATGCCTTAGCAGGGTTACAGTGGCTTAAAGGGGTAGTGTAACGAACGAAGTTGGAGGAGTGGCCTCGCGCTGGAAGACTGCCGTGTGGCGGCGCTTGTGGGCGTTGTCGCTCTGTGTGCGCGCCTTTCAATTGCAGATGACGGTGTTCTGTTGATCGCTTGTGATCGTGAGTGGAACCTTACTTTAACACATGTTTCATTCTGGTATTGGTACTACCTAAGCACTTTAGCATGCGGACAGTAGACCAGATGAGACGGCGGCTTGAGTCCCTTGATAGACGCGTGACAGATGGTTTCGCATGTTTATTCTTTGGACGTGTCAACAGATGCTAGTTGGGTCTTCATTGGTAATTGGTTCTTGTAATAAATGTAGGTGTACCACTTGTATAATCTTGTTCTGTACAGATTACCCTCTCTGTGAAGTCTTTTTGGTGACCGTACGTGCGACAACTAATGCGCCACTTGTTTTCTTTTTATGTGGTTTTTAAATTACACATTTTAACAGTGATTATAGTGTATTAATGTCATTAGTTTGTTAACTGGCTCTGCACACAGCGATGGAGAGATTGTAAAATTTCAGAAATTGCACATTCTTATTTATTATGTGAATTTTAATTATTAAGGTAATAAAATGTTAAAAAGGTTCGCATAATTGTGGCTGATTACTGTGACAAGATGTTAAAACAAACTTAAGATATGCACAGACGCATCACCAGATAAATTGAGCAAAATAAAATAATAAAATTACAGCACATATTGGGAAGTATGTACGCCGACTTAATTGCTATTTTAACTAAGATAAAGTTAACAAAGTATTTAGGTAAAATAGAGTGGTTCAATAAAGTGAGAGACACATGCTTAGTAGTTTTGATTAAAAAAATAATGCAACCAATAATTTATGCAAGGAATGGAGTTACCGTTGACAAGCGCCCCACAGCAAAGCCCCCCCGCCAACTGTCCCTCTATATCACATTTCCGCGCCGTTCGGGAAGCCTCCCCGTCCGCACCGTACACGCACCGCGCTGACCGCCCCAAACTGCCCCGATTTGTCCGATACCAATCCAATCCATCCATTTGCAGCCGATCATCCTGTCACTACGGCCACTGCGCTTTTTTATGTGAGGTCTTCTAGCGGTCTTACACTGGCAAAGAAAATCGATGTCGTCAATAGGTTGTAAAACAGAAAGACCCACCAGACTACGTCTCGACGGTACGGAATGGGACAGAATTTTGACAATTTGCTACAGTCAAACTATGGGAAAGCCGAAGTTCGACGAAAGCTAAGTAACGGCGCACCGGTGTTCAGTGAATACGTGGACAACGCGCTCTTTTAATACCTGGAGCGCGAAGGAAGTGCAGAATGAGCCATTAGCAACCGGCTTCTTTCTGAAGAGGCTGTCAAAATAGCCAACGGCATGCACTCGGGAAACATCGCGGAATGCTGCGAACTTTTTTTTGCGGCCGACTCTGGCGTGGTTTTGAAAGTGATTAACATAGCAGTGACAAATCTTTGGCCTAATAAAGTCTATGTTCTCAGAGATAAATAAAATATTAAATCTGCACTTCGCTTTTTTTTTTCTTTTTCTGGCGGAAAACTTTTGTCGTCGCCATCTTGAATTTTAGTGCCGTTCCGGGATAGCGCCCCCCCTACTTTGCAGGTAATTTTGACTTGCGTGCAGGGGGGGCGCTTGCTCGGAATTTTACGGTAGTTGAAACAAAGCTCCATATAGCTCGAGCTAAAACCGTTAAAGGGCAACTCCGCTCAATTCGAAGATTTCGGGATAATTAGTGATTTTGAATTAAAAACCCCTAGTAAAATATACTACGTCGTTTGCTTCACGAAAAATGGGATATATGCTGTAAACGACTTAATTTTCGCGGGCTCAAATTTTTGCGAATCGGGCCAAAGCTGAAAATTTGAGATTATTCGCGGGTTCAAATTTTCGCGAATCGAGTGTAGCTTCCGTAGCGTTCACATATTGCCCGAATTGTTCGCGGGACGTATTTTTCACGAATTGTAGGCGGTTCGCGAAATTCGCGAAAATTAGGTCCTCGCGAAAATTTAGTCGTTTACAGTATTTTTAAATCTAATTTTAAACACGAGCGGAAATCGAAACCAAAACTTTGGCTCCATCCGGCAACAGTGGCCTCGGGCCGCCAAGTACATGGCCATCACGTGGTACGAGATGTCACGTGATCCTCGGCCCAACGACGGGCGGGATTGGGGCGGGCGTGTGGCAGGCGCGAGTGTCGTCTGCACTGCACTCTTCGCCACGTTTTGGTGTCTACGGCATTCGACGACGTCTGCACAACTGCGGCATAAGTCTGCGCACGTGGTGTCCGTAGTGTGGACGAAACTCCGAGAGACAATAATCACAAACGGTGAGACGACGACGGTGGTTGTGACGCGGAAGACGGCGGGACCACGGCTGGTCGGCCGTACGACTCCCAAGAAGCACGCTGCGCAGGCGCGTTACGCCAATCACGTGGACACCGCTGAGCACCGAGAGGCAACGTTGCTGACGTCATGCGCTACGCTCGCCCGGAGAAGTAAAAACAAGCAAAAGGGGGCCATGATGATGACGTTTAGCTCAATGTTGGCTCCGCCCATGCCGTACCCTTGACTGCGCTGTTGGTTGCGCCTGAATTCGGCCGCTCGAGTCAGCCGATTTCGGCAACGCAAGTTGCAAAGTTCTCCGGACCGTTTAAGAAACATTTAGACCGAACTGCGTCATATAGCTCGAGCGAAAACCATAAAATAGCGTATTTTGCTTAGTAGCCGTGACCTGAACAAAACTTTTATTTTGATTTGTCGATAACCGAACCGAAATTGAACCGAAAACAATTGCCTGGTAGCCTTTATATTATATAGCGGTGTGACAATGAAAAAATGTTGGCAAATACTTCTGATAAGAAATCCCACAATGTGGGTTTCCGCCATACTTTCAAAGGGAAGCTACGGAGCTTCTGGAAAAAAATGAGTTAGAAGTGAATTCTTGTGTATTTTTACCTGTGAACCCGAATGCCCAAACCATTTGCCGTGCAAGTATTGCTAAACGCGAGAACATGCGAAAGACAGTCGCTGTACGTGACGTCATCGACGATTTTTTTGGCTGCCCAAGGCTAGGGGGGGCGGGGCTTCAGCCCTATTTTGAAATTGCTCTTATGGCTCTCTGGCGCGACGCATTAAAACATAATTGTGATATCTGTTATTTTAACGGCCAAATGAATGCAATTCAAGTGTTTTTTCTCAAATGTAGAAGTGCCCCATCTTCCCTTTAATAATTTTGTTAAAATACATAACCTGTGGACGAACTACAGTTTTGGGAGTGCATGAATGTCTTGTAGAAGTAGGTAAATCGGACGAGTGAACAAAAAAGATTATAATCGTTTTTGACGAACAACTGCACTGTGTGAAAACCCAACTCTCACGACCCCCTCGGGGCGCGCTTTTGGAATTGCGTTTTTTGCGCTGGTGCTCAGATATTTATTCCCCACCAATACAAGCCCCGTCATCGCCTGCTCATTAGACCTAAATTATAAAATTTAATGATGTAGATTTCAGAAATCTGAAGTGCTTTTATCGCTTTCGAAAGCACCCAACAACGTGCTTCTGGCACTACTTGCCTGCACGCTGAGCTGGGGACGTCGCGGTGTTAAGGAGCAGAGCGCCCCCTACATGGTGATGTCACTGTCTTCGAAGCACCAGCTGCTCGTAATGCACGGCGGAGGCTACGCGGTCGCTACACTACCCCCTCAAGCCACTGCAGCAGGGCATCGCAATCGGATTAGGGCCGCACCCAAGCGCACACCAAGAGAGCAAGATGGCGGCACCCGGAGGCCGTAGTTGCAAACGTGTATAGGAAATTAGGCTCAGAGCATCGGCACTCTTTTTCCTCATTGTCCAACACCGCCAAGACGGTCATTCATACATTTGAGTCTTATGACATTTGTTTACATACCATCAGTTGGTGAGTGCCGCCTCCTTGACGCTCAGAATTCCAAGGGCGCCGTTTGCTACAGTTATAGTTCGGCAATGCAACCTTTTTAAGCAGTAGGTACAATGTTTGGAGATGATCGCGGTATTGTTTTGCTTTGCTGTGAGCTGTTTTGGCAAGCGGGACGACGGAAAGCACCATTTGCATCTTCTGTCAGGCACGTCCACAGAAACTGGCAACAACTGGCAACGTTGATTCTATGCACCAATTCTATTTTACACTGCCTGGTGATAGTTACAGAAAGACAGAAGGGAAGGAAATTGGCGGTGAGGAAAAATCACACTTTTGGTTTCTAGGCTAGGTGGTGCAAGCTACCGCCTGCTATGAAGGGTACAGCCGTTAGCATCCATCCGTCCAACAGCTGAAGTGTTGACCCTCTAAGGCAGGGGTCTCCAAATGTTTTGGCTAAGGGGCTTGATCGCTGTCTCGAGGCCATCTTTCGCTGTCTCGAGGGCCAGAAAATATAAAAGTAAATATAAATGAGGAAAAACGAAATAAATAATCTTATAGATTAAGCATTTAAATACAGCATTGAAAGTTAGAATAAACATTAAAAACGAAGAATATAAGTTTGATGAATATACCTACTTAACTCATAAATCCACTATTTAGCTAGTTATGACATTGTACAAAAATGAGACATTTATAACTCCCTGTAATGCCAAATTAGAGCGCAGCTCTTGAGGAGGAGGAGGGGAGGGTACAGAGAGAAGGGTATTTCCCTCCTCTTCCTCTCCTTCTCCTCCTCTTTCTCCTCCCCCTTGTGTCCCTCGTGACCTTCACGAGTGACGCTCGTGATGTCACACGTGGCGTCATGTATGACGTCATTATGGAAATTGTCTCATAATGCAACATGCAGTTACGAATGATGTCACTTGCGACCCTAGTGACCCTTGTGACGTCATTATGGGAAACGTCCCATAATGCAACGCGCAATTACGCCGACGGCGACACCGCTCAACCCAGAAATGGCCGCCTAAGAGCTGTGCTCTAATAGTTGGGTCCAAGAAACGTTTCCAGGCATAAATCAAAGTGCATAGAAACTTTGGTATGTTTCGACAGGTCAGAAGTCTAATGAGAATGATAGAACGGATGCTGACAAAATGCAATAGATACGACGCAGGACACTAAGTGCAATGTATACATGGGAACGCAAAGGAATTTTAACATGCGTAGTTCTACAAATATGAAACAGGGGACTAATAATAATAATAATAATATTTTCTTTATTATTATTTCGTTCTTGAGAATGACTGAAGTCTTCATATGGTGTTGTTGGCGATGACGATGTCCAATAAATAATATGATGAGCGAACACGCCAAATGATGGGCTGTTTTCTCTCGTTTTCTTTGTCATTTACGCGGTTGGTGCAGTGTTGCGGTGCTGTTTCTTTGTGCGCGCTTATTTTAGCGCCGGGCGGGCCTGCTGGAAGTGGGCTGGGTTTCATTTGAGGAACCGTGGCCAGCTGCAGGCCGATCGGAAGACCATGGGCCGGATTTGGCCCGCGGTTTGGGGTTTGGAGGCCCCTGCTCTAAAGCATAGCTTCTTTGGTGGCTCTACTTAACTGAGGTAGAAAGGGTCTTAAAGGCCGACAAACAGTCGGAAAGGTGTAAACTCTCCCCGACTTCCTTCTTTCCATTCGAGAAAGAAGGAAGCCCTCCCCTTGTTGCGGGGAGCAGCTCAGAGACCCGCTTCTGTGCGGATGGGAGTGGGGGAGGAATCGAGAGAAGGAAACTGGGAACATGCTTTCTTCTCGGCGGAAGAGGATTTTGTAGGTCGGCCTTTAAGGGTCCACGAAACAGAAACTGGTAGCCTCGGGGAACTGGATGGTTCTACCGTACCTCTTGAAATTGCCCCTTTACAACTGCATTGACTCACTGGCGCTGCTAGTGGCTGTTGGTTGTTGGCTTGTTTCTTTTATCCTTTCTCTGGCACTCCTAAGGTTCTACAGACCCGCTGCGGTACTTCGTCTAATTCACTGCCAGCAAGCGCAACCGAATGCTTTTGTTGGCTTCGAGTAAGCGTGTGCTTTGTTTGTGTTTTGTTTTTGTTTATTTTTTCCCCACAAGAAACTGCATTTTATAAAATGAATGCCGATGTCTGTCCCGCAGAAGTTGAAGAAACGGGCCTGCGAGGCAACCGACGACGTAGGCAAGAAGGCAAAGACTGACGCTGCTGAGGCGGCCAAGAAGGTGTCCAGCAAGATGGCCAACGGTGGGTGTCTTCTCGGCACGTTGTCGTAGGGTTGTGCAGAAAGAGATCTCTGAAATGCAGCAATAATGCACTTTGTCGCTGATGCGAGATCAGCAGTGCTGCAGTATCTCGAACGGGGGACTATTGAGGAGAGCATGTAACGGGCCTCTTGGAGGTACTATGGTTTCTCTTGTGACCACCAGGGGCTGCTATACACAAGTGGGGCCGCTACACACAGGCGGGGCGAGTGTGTCGATGCATTCCAGTTCATTTTGTCCGTGGCTATTACACAAGGATCTGCTGTTGGTGCGAGAGTCTGCCACAGATTCTCGCAGCAACACGAAGGCGAACACGCATGCGGTGTCTGTTTGGGGTGTTCACCGCCAGCGTCTTGGAGCAGCTCTAATGCCAATCGTTGCTTTGAGAAGTCATTCTTTTTATGCTCGAGCATTTGTCACCCTTTTTAGGGGGATTTAGAGCGACGTGAAAGAAGGTAGCGTGCTCGTGTTGACGTGGTTCACGGAGGTACACTAGCCGATAAAGTGCTTTTCGATTGGCGGCACCTGCGTCATAAAACAGGCATTAAGTGTTTTATGTGTATTACGCAGGGCATAATTTATGGGCATCTATCTACGCTTCAAAGGTAGACTGGAATGAAAATTGAAATATACTTCTTACGTTCAGTAATGAGTTAAACGGGATCGGCCATACGTGCTAATGACAATTGCACGTTTTTATTTTGAATGGATGTATTTCTTTTTTGTTCCAAACGGCCGACTCTAACGAGCGCTTGAAGAGCATATATCAGAAAGTGCGACGCGTCATGGGGAGACTGTGATGTCAAGTTTCCCAGCACCAGCAAGGCTACAGAGTGGCCGGCGTAGTTATGAGCATTGCCACTCTGCGGCATCAACGCCTTACGACCTATCCGTTAGAGGTGCTCAAGGTCTGGTTGGGCAGTTATAGCAGAGGCAAAAAAGTGACTCGTCTGCTCCTCAAACTTTACCGACCTCCTAGGACTCATCCCGCAGGAGAGAAGGGAGATCCAGTTCGGCTCACAATCGTGTTTAGGGCGTTTTCTAGACTTGCTGTTGCTTCTCAGTGGTGACGTGGAACGTAACCCTGGCCCCATGTCTAAGCAGGAGGCAGAGTCGTCGTCGAAGATAGTGGAAATTGTTACCCAGTTATATGCTGGCCAGGCAAGTGTTTAAGTGAACTAAAATAAATAAAAGATGAACAGAAGTATAGAAATTATACAATATCTGCTTTAACTATGCGTGTCGGGGTTATCGAAGGTGATCTTACCATTTGTAAATAAAAAAATGAACGCAACGACGGAAGTTGAGGCAAGGGTAGAATCCGTTTTCTCTGAAAGGGCACTTCTTCAGCATTGTTTCGATGATGCCGAAAGCCGTTCCCATAGATCCAGCATGCTTTCTTTTGGGCTAGAAGATGCGGTCAAGGAAACATAAGCTGAATTGAAGAAACTTGTTTTAGACGTGTGCAGCGCTAAGCTTGGCATACAGATTAACCCCGATACTATAGACGGCTCATCGGATTGGCAAGTTCAACCCAGATAAGAAAAGACCAATTATCGGAAAGTGTGCCTTCTTTAAACACAAAGAATCTCTGCTGCGATCATGCAACAAGTTAAAAGATACAAGCATTTTCTTTTGTGAGGATTACTCGAAAAACGTACAGCTTGCAAGGAGGAAGCTTTTAGATTTTGCCCATACCCTGGGAAGTCCTTACAGACTTCGTGTTGACAAGCTGTTCGTAGGTGATAAACAATTTTTACAGCGGAGCTTTAAGGGCTAGGTTCCCCAGGATCGTGTCCAGTATGTCGACACAAACCTACCTGGACAGCTACCGCCATCTATAAGCGACAGCTGCAAGCACACAACCAGTCTGGTTACCGCCGTCTTTCATAGATGGCGGCAACCTTACCAGCTATCATGAAAGAATAGATAGTTGGGCGCGTTCGTGAAAATTCATTGTAGGAAACAGCGCGAAAAACAGACGATGACGAAGAAGAAGCACACGTAACGAGCGCAGCGCTCGTCACATGTGTTTCTTCGTCTTCGTCTGTTTTGCGCGCTGTTTCCTACGCTCTTATCAGTTTCGGTTTGGACTCGGGATGGGTCGGCCGCGTGCCCTTTCGGGGAAAGGAGACTGACTGCGGAAGGAGCGGCGACGTACGCAGCAGCGCGAATGGGTCCTCAACCGCCGCAAAGCCGCTGTCGCCTCAACTTCCACTGCTTCCAGCGCTTCAGATTCCCTTGCCAAAGAAGACCACATCGGTCGCCTGGAAAGCCGCCGCCGAGAACAGTACCAGCGATGTAAAGGGCGCCGGCGGGCCAATGCCACGGACGACAATCGTGTTACAAAGGCAAAGCGCAAGCGCGAAACCCGGCGACGACAGCACTGCACGCCGGCTGAACGGTTCCCGGGTGCGACGGCAAGGTTCTGGATTGAATTTGTGGAGAACCCGTTTGTTGTCACTTGCGCCGTGTGCGACCGACTCTGGTTCGCCGGAGACATATCCACGATCGGCGGCGTGTCGGACGAGAAGAAGCGGGAATTGGGCACGTGCGCGTTGCGGCAGTGTATCGAGTACAGCTTCGGTGGTCTTCCTTCTTCACGAAAGTGGAAAGGCTGAACGTTTTTTTTTTAGTTATGAAACTTGTCAAGTCTATGAGGCTACCATGTAACTAACCAGACATATCACCGATGAGCCTGCAACTTTGAATTTTTAGAAAACAATTGATAAAAGAACATCTGGCTCCCTGTCTGTTCTTTTTACTAATATCTGAAGTGTTATCTGGAATAGCGATGAGCTGTCATCAGTTATTGACATATCATTTAGTGATGTTGTTTTAAAGGGACCATGAAACAATTTTGAAATTGAACTTCCTCCATTGCACGTCGTAAAAGGTGTGAAAAGAGACCCCAAAACACAAAAATAGAGAGCCCAAAAAAATTCTTCGCTATAGAACTTTTAAAAGAAAACCGGACTCTTTTACCTCTTCTTTCCTTCGAAAGCTATCTGCCTTTTCACCGCGATTCATCCGCGGAACCACAGCACGTCAGCCAAATCCACGTTGCCTATTGGGTAAGAGCCTACCTCACCAGCACCGCGATCATAAACAATAAATAGCCGGCGAATGTTTCCTAAAAGCTTTGTTAAATAATATTCAGATCTACATTTTGTAGCATAATTAGAGATGTGACGAAAATTGCTAAATTTATAATGCGCAGAGCCAAGCGCCATCCATTGTGTGGTAAACGAAGCAAGAGAAAAACCCGGCTGCACCTGCACCATGAACAAACTTGTGGAGAAGGTATCGATGGACTTGCCACTGGCGCTCCCGAACCATTGGATCTCTCTGCGTACATTGCTGGAGCGGTGGACGACGTATCAGGAGACGATCTATTCCAACCAGGAACATCACGAGAGGGAGTGGAACAAGATTACGAGCCCTCTGCACTTCCGGCCAGATGGGCAGAGGAGTTACGACGCGATCCGAAGAGAAGGAGGATTGTCCACGATGTCGATACCCGTTGGAAGGTTTGGGACAAGCTCAAGACTTGTATCAAACAATCATGCGCCACTTTGAGGATGCACGAGCAGGATAGGAATTCATAGCCATCTCTATGCACTTTGAAAACTGTACACAACCCCACTTGCACGTGGTCCACAACTGTGCCTGGTCAAATGGAACATGCAGGTGCGTCGCCTTCTATGGGATCGCCCGCAGACCAAATCGCGCTTTGGTTTGGACTCGTCACACAACAGGGTGGGACTACTGGCGTCTCATCATCTATCTTAGTACATACCCCCGCCGGCTCAAGCACTTTACGGTGGCAGGAGCACATTGGCGCGAACACGTTGGAGCTGCGTCTGTCGAACACGCAGGACATCTTGGACGTGGAACCTCAAGAACAATCGAGTACAAGTCCCCGCGAAGACTGCTCCAGAACTACAGACGGCCATAAAGACGCCATGTCGCTTTGCCCAGGAAAGACTACTCCTCGTGAAGCCAGAGGATGTAAAAAAGCACACACGGAAGAATTCCTCTATAACGTACTCATCTCGAACCCGGTATCGCCCCTAACGAGTATAACGCAAACACCGCTATGGCTAGAAAGTTCAGACTTGCGCTTTATTCGCTTGGACGATAAATGCTTGCAACGCGCTACAGTCGCCGACCGATTATTCGGACTTCGCAGGGACCAAAAAAACGTCCGAATAATAGAGCAGTCCGAAAAATCAGTAGATTGAAAAACTTGCCTTTATTACTTCCAAGTGGGCTTAAAAAAGCTGTAAATAGTGCCTTGTTTCAGGTGACGCCTCTGTTTCCGTTCGGCAACTTTCTGTTAGCTTGAGAATCGCTGCCTTCTTTTCTAGCGTTATGGTCGAGTACTTTCTGCTTTCTTAAAGACACATCGCGGCGGCAGAAGAACAGATGGGGCTATGACGTCCAAGCCAGCGTTGTGCGAACGAGATAAGTAGAGGCGCAAAACGACGAGCGCAAAATGGCGACTGGCGACGCGAAAAAACGGGAAAAGCAAAATGATAATAATGATGATGATGACGTGCAGCTAAATGGAAAAAAAGGGCTAGCATAGCATCACCTAGCGGTAAAACTCAGGAGTACTCAAGTAGCGCCAGTAGCGCTGTCAAACCAAGCCAATCCATTTGCAGCCAACATAGAATTCAAAATGGCTGCTTCTCGACTGATCGCTCGCGACGATTTTGTCCGAATAATCGAACTTTCGGACTTCAAGCTGTCCGAAACATTGGTCGTGAATATACACTATTTCTATGGGGCAAGTCACGGTTCCGCCTTTAGGTCCGAAATATCGAACAAGTCCAAATTATCGGAGTCCAAAAAAAAAAATGGAGATTGCGGCGGAGCGAGTTCGTTAATTCAAGGTTATCCAGTGCGAGCGCTTCGTTACATGGAGTTCACAAATACAAGCGCTTCTATGAAGATCGCGTTGGGGAATTGCAAAAGTTCGTTAAATAGAGGATTTCGTTGTATACAGGTTCGTTACATCCAGGTTTAACTGTAGTGCCTTGTTTCAGGTTACGCCTGCGTGCCTTGATTTAGGTTACGCCTCCGTTTGCGTTCGGCAACTTTCTGTTAGCTTGAGAATCGCTGCCTTCTTTTCTAGCGTTATGGTCGCAGTATTTTCTGCGCTTCTTATCGACACATCGCGGCGGCACAAGAACAGATGAGGTCATGATGTCCAAGCCAAGCATTGTCCGAACGAGATGAGAGACGCAAATCCACGAGCACAAAATGGCGACTGGCGACGCGAAAGTGGGGAGGAAGCGCGAAGGAGTGGAAGAAAACAAAGCAAAATCATAATAATGATGATGATGATGACATGAAGCTAAATGAAAAACAGGGCTAGCATAGCGTCACCTAGCGGTAGGACTCAGGAATATTCAAGTAGCGCTGCCAAACCAAGCCAATCCATTTGCAGCTCAAAATGGCCGCTTCTCGATGGTGTTTCCCGCGGATTGCTCTGCGATGTGTCCATGGCTATTGCGGCGATGAGAGGCGCCGATTCAGAAAATATGTCGGTGGCATCAGCGCCATCAGCGCAGTAAAACCTACCGGCACACCGCCAACTCACCGCCGCTATCGCTCCCATTCTCCAACTGCCGAGAGAACTTCCAGTTTTGATGCCGGCGGACGTCACGACCGTCCAAATTAAGCTGCAGCTTGTTTTGCGGTGAGTTGGAGAGGAAGAAAAAGTCGATATTTCATTAATTTTTTGTGTAGAAGTTAATTAACCGAAACGAAAACGGATGCCTGTTCGGCATTCAGTGAACATTGAAGGTTTAATGTAAAAGTTATTTGGCAAAAGTAAAAAGCTCATTGCATGGTCCCTCTAACTGAAACATGGCTTACACGAGTGTGATGCACGACTATGAAATTTTTGATTGGTGTGAGATTATAGGTTTCATTGTTCAAATAGGGCTGATAGGTGTGGCGGCGGGGCTTTAATCGCAATAAACAGTAACCTTGAATGCTATCATCTAGATATTGCTACCTCACTGGAACTGGCATGCATGCATTTGCGGTGCGCCCACAGAAATGTTGTTTTGTGTGCGTACTATCATTCTTTCAATGTGACTGCAGACTTCTGCTCTAGGTTACATGATGCTTTAAATACAATTTTGTCTAGGTTTCCTCTTGCGCCCATGTAATGCTGGGTGACTTCAACCTACCCATTTTTGATCGGTCTGGCGCTTTCCCGACAGCTACTTGCAATTCGCCCTTATACTCAGATTTTCTTGATCTCTGTTTTGAATTTTCTTTTTCACTACTTGTTAGTAAACCAACTCGGATTACCGATACTACAGCTACTGTGTTGGATTTAATCCTCTCCACTGAGCAATTAGCAATCATTGCATTCTACACTTCAACTTATGTACTCCGATGTGTAACTCGAATAGAACTACTAAGCAATTCCATGTTTATAGTAGGGCAAATTTCGACGCAATGAATAATGAGTTACCTGCCTTCCTGGATGAGTTCCTGCTTTCTTTTTCAGAGTGTCCGGTTGAAACTAATTGGAACTTGCTTAAAAATAAAATAAACTCTCTAATTACTTTATTCATTCGGTGTAGGTTTCTTGTTTCTAAACCCCAATCTCCTTGGTTTAATGTTGCACTGAAACGTCTTTGTAACAAGAAGAAACGTTTACTGTAAACGACTAAATTTTCGCGAGGACCTAATTTTTGCGAATTTCGCGAATCGCCTACAATTCGCGAAAAATACGTCCCGCATACAATTCGGGCAATATGTGAACGCTACAGAAGCTACACTCGATTCGCGAAAATTAGAACCCGCGAATAATTAAAAATTTTCAGCTTTGGCCCGATTCGTGAAAATTTAAGCCCGCGAAAATTAAGTCGTTTACAGTATTCTGCGCTGCAAAGTCATCTGCCCTCGCTGCTCCTTGGGATGCTTACAAAGAAGTTGCGGATACTTATAAGACGACTGTGAAAGAGGCCAAGACAAGTTTTTTTAATGTAACCCTACCTTTCATGTTATCTAATAGCACTAAGCAATTTGGAAATGTGCCCCTAAGAATACTGTTCTCTCACTGACAGGGGATAACGGTGTAGATATTCCAAGCGATCACTGTGCATCTGTACTAAAGTATATTTTTGTGAAAGCATTTTCTAGTAATGTAGAATCTGATTGCCCCACTTATTCTGTTTACAACTGACAGCGCTGTGCCAACACGCTGGCATTTTTAATAGAAGTGCACTGTCGTTCCCGTTGCTTAATTCAACCAGGAATTAACTAGGCTCAACGTGTCTTTAAATACAGAGTTGATATGACAGTTGCTGTTTTCCTGAAGGCGAGAATCCCGAGCTCGTAGCTTTATCTTTGCCAGTTGTTCCTGCTGATCGAGAGTTCGCGCAGCCGAAATGCATCCTTCAACGAATAGCTTGCACTTGCAGTCTAGTAGCGGAATTGCTCTACATTAGAGAAAGCTGGGAAATAAAATATTAAGCGAAACAACGGGCAAATGAACACAGATAAGTATAAACTATGTGAATACGTTAAAAGAGGAGGGCAACGTTTTGAGCGAAAATAAATCGGCAAGATGAGATCACAATGGCGCATGCCATTTCTATAGCGCTCGAGACATTGGGACCGGGACTCGGAGCCGGTTGCCTGCGGGCCACGTCCCAACGAGTCGCGGGCCGCATGCGGCCCGCTCTAGTGGATACACTTAATTCTGATTATGACGGGATTGTTAAACTAATCAATGATCTAAAATGTCCTCATCATGTGGTGTTGAAAACATAAGCTCTAAATTTCTTAGAAGTAAAAAATTTACATTTCAGTTTTTCTCCTAAAAATGTTTGAACAATCACTTGACCTTGGCACTTTACCAAACGATTGGAAAATAGGAAAGGTAGTTCCTCTTCATAAATCAGGTAACAAACATAGTCCTCTTAATTATTGACCCATTTCCTTAACCAGCATGCCCTGTAAAGTTTTAGAGCACATGACTTGTTCTGATTTAGTTAGTTTCTTAGATTCCAATTCTTTTTTCTCACCTTCACATTGTGGCTTTCGGAAATCTCTGTCCTGCGAAACTCAACTTCTTACTTCACTCATGATCTTTTCTCCATCCTTGACTGTGGATCTCAGGTTGATTGTGTCTTTCTCGACTTTTGCAAAGCCTTACTAAGTATCTCACAAAATATTGTTTTTTAAGCTTGATAAACTCAATATTGATTCTAAAGCTTTGTCCTGGATTAAATGTTTCTCACTAATTGATCACAGTTTGTTACTGCATATGATGAAAATTCTTGCCTCAGTCCTGTTAGCTCCGGTATTCCCCAGGGGTTCGTTTTGGGACCACTTCTGTTTCTTATTTATATTAATAACTTACCATTGTGTGTATCATTTTATATGAGCTTATTCGCAGATGACCGTGTAATATATCGTAAAATTACTAACGAATCCGATGCTGCACTTCGTTAGGCTGACTTATGCGTGGTTTTGGAATGGTGTAACTTATGGCAAATGACTCTCAATTATAACAAATGTAAAACTGTGAGGGTGTCTCGCTGTAACACGTCACCATCACCATACTCAATTTGTAAACCTCAACTCACATCTGTAACCTCATTCAAGTATCTTGGTGTTCACATCACTTTTAACCTATCATGGAAAACTCATTTTGATCATGATGCTTGGATATTGAAAAAGACACTAACCCTTATGTCACTAAAACTTTTTCTGTACAAAACGTTAATACATTCGAAGCTGGAATATGTCGCAGCAATCTGAGATCCTGGTCACTCAACGATTATAACAAACATTGAAGCACTGCAAAATCGCGCTGCATGTTTCATAGTCTAACTATCATTGCACCTCAAGTGTTTCATCTATGAAAACCACCCTATCTCTGCCTCTTCGTTCCTCACACCAAAAAATATTTCATTTATGCCTCTTTCATAAAATGTATCATTCCAATGCTTCTCTGAAAGACAAACTACTCATTAGCCCCTCTCATTTTCTCCCCGCATCGATCACAGTCTTAAAGTTGGCATACCTCATTGTGAAACTTTAGCTTACATCGACTCTTTCATCCCCAGAACGTCATCGGAATGGAACCACCTTCCTGCATCATTAGTAACTATTCCATCAATTGTTTTATTTAGAAAAGCACTAACTACTCACTTTTGCTAAGATTATGCCGGACTAACTTTTATAACCAAGTTGCCTCGTTTGTTTGAATTTTTTACTGAACCAATATTGTATGTCCACCCCCTCTGTAATGCCCCTGAGCACTGAGGGTATTGAAATAAATAAATAAATGAATTGGAATTGTTGCTAGTTGCTGTTTTTCTGGTATCATTAACAGGACTGGCCAGTCGTTTCTAGTCTTTACTGATCGCGACTTTATGCAGGCGGCCCAAGCACCAGTGGCACGGCAGCCAAGAAGCCCGACGTCGGAACGGCCACTAAGATGATTCTGCCAGAAAAGGCGAGGCAAGGATACAGCATTGCGAAGGACCCCAAGACCAGCGAGGCCTTCAAGTCCCTCTTCACGACGCATTCAACGGCCGTGAACCAGCCCAAGGCCCACTGGATCACCCACAACCCGCTCTTCTACTGAAGGCCAACGGGAAGAGATTCTAACGCATGAGGCCATGTGCCAAGAGGAACTGACTGCTGCACAGTGTCTTTGGGCTCTTTGCATTTGGATCCTTACAGGCCATCTTGTAATACAGATTATTCGCAACTCCAACCTTGTGCTTACAATAAACCTTTTTCGCATAGAAACAAAATAAAAATGAATTTATTAAGTGTTGGGGGATGAGACAACCCATTTTGGCCTGGGCATTCCCATCATTTTGTCCAAGGTTCATTTCTACCGTCCTGTCAGTTTTCCTCCATGAAGCCTCAATGCTGCCTCATGTCCTGTTTTTGTGAGAACGGGCATAGCTGCTTTTACAGACATAATTTTATAAAATAAAAACATTCTATATACTATACAAATGTTACCTCTTATAGACTTTTTCTTTTTTTATCGTGGGCAGCAATATTTTGAATGCTGTAGTGTCATCTACCAAGCTTCAGACGCATCTACCCTGTCCTACTTCAATCAAGCCAAGCCGACAGAGCTGGTTGTAGATGCAAGTCCACACTGACTTGGTGCCATTTTAACACAACGAGATGGTACACAGGTCGCAGTGATAGCTTATGCAAGCAGAGCATTAACACCAGTGGAAAGCCGCTACTCCCAAATCGAGCGAGGAATGTTGGCACCAGTATGGGGCATGGAACACTTTCGGCTCTGCCATGCCATGCTGAGTGGTTAAAACGTCGGCGAAAATGCTATTTGTGGCGCCGCTCCTACGTTGGGTGTGCTGGTTGGGTGCTCTAAGGTGCTGGGTATTCGTGTCTTGTGTTCTTGTGTGCCGCGGTTGGCGTTTACCAACTCGCTGGGAATGTTTCTTGCCCCGCATTATGGCGTCCGCCAGTGCGGTGATGCTGAGAACAGCTGCACTGAACACGCCACCAATAGAAATCGGAGGTGAGTATTCAAAATACTGTATAATTTAACAGCGAATGCATTTCCTGCACGTTCTTCCGAGTCACGTGAGCAGTGACGCGCAATGGGGATAGAGGGTATCCTATCCGGTTGTGATCTTGGAGCCTTCAGCGTGCGCGGCTTCTGCTTACGATTCACGTGGCGACCTTGAAGGTTGGTCCGAGACTCGAGCGGTGTGGAGAGGGGGAGGGGAAGAGCAAAGAGCTTTTCTTTTTCTAAGGAAGTTCGACTGACAACGAGGTGAGATGGGTGAGGCTCAAGGGAGGAATAGTTTCTTTCATCTCGGGCGGATGGCGCCACTAAAACTGATTGTTTTACAACTTTGTCGATGACATGGGGTTTTCGACGTATTTACTCATGTTGAAATGACAATATTATCAAATATGGCACTAGCTTGAGCACATAATGGCACATTTTGCCAACCTATTTAGTTCCCATGGCCGCCACAGCGCGGCTGCGAGTCTCGCAATATTTCCGTTCTTTTCTTTGCTATTATGCAACGGAATAGCGATATTTCGAAAGAATGAGGTGGTTTCTCCGTTCCTTTTAGTAAGACAAACACTGTAAAAATTTAAAACTGCAAATTCTTTCTAATATTGTTGCATCGCCCCTTTAACCTTGAGTTACTCAAGGCGTTGGCGGGAAGATCCTGGCCCAGAAACAAAACAGCGGAACAAAACATCATTGGCGTCGTACTCCTTTGTATACCTCTCCATCCTGATTAAAAGGTACAGTGTAAACAGACGGAAAAGAAGAGAGAGGACACACAATAGATTGTGCGTCCTTTTTCTCTTCTGTCACGTCTATTTATGCTGTACGTTTTAATCATCATGCCTTACCAACAGCCCAAGCTTCCACTTTGAACATCTCCATGCTCAGTAGAACAAATCTGCTTCATCCTTATCGAACAAAACTGCTTGCGTCAAAACGTGCAGTTTTTTTTTTTTTCGTGTTGGTCACAAATGATTCTCCCAAAACCTGCTAGATAATCCCTGAAAATGGAATTTGTTCTAAGTTGTTTGGGGTTTGAGGATGTCTTCTTTTTTTGCGTCAATCAACGTTACCTGGCATCACCCTCAACAGCGACAACTGTCTGGTTTTTTTCTCCCTCCCCCTCTCCACCGGGGAGAAACAATAAAGTTGAAACTTGAAAGCTATTTACTGGAAGCCGTTGGAGAGCTACCCCACTGACCTATTTTCCTCTTTTTTGTTTTTTTAAGACGAGGATTATGTGTTTATGAGCCTTAGCGACTACTCGTCTACGCAGCTTTAGCAACGACAACTTCCCTAACTAAAAAAATAGTTCCCAAAAAAGCAGTCAAGACTTTGAAACGATAGAATTGTCGATAGGACGACTGAAAACATGTGTGTACAAGGTACTTTTCCAATATTACTGAATGTGACATGCTTTCAGTTAAAGACATTTCTATAAAACTCGAAAAAAAAAAAGTGTTTTTACGTTGAACTGCATACTACAGAGCTTTTTCTTCTGCCTCTCCCAGCTTTAGTTTCACGCAAACCCCCTTGATAAATTTCACGTTTTGCGTTTCTTCCAAGTACCGTCAATCATTGTACGAACGCGCAAGACACGTTCCAGAAACGAGGGCTGCGCCGACATTTGATTTTTATACTCCGTTTCATACTTAATATACAACGCCGTCAAAGCTACTGGCGCGAGCGCGTGGCTTCGTCGATGGTTTCGTTTGCGGGAGAACGCGTGCAAATGATCAACAAGATCAAGCCTTATGATCGCGCCAGCAACGTTGATACTGTTGTATATTAAGTATGAAACGGAGTAGAGGGCAGCACGTGGCATGGGCCACGTGCATTGGCACATTTGACGCTACTTTTAAAATTAACACAGACACATCTAGGGATTTTAGTCTCACGCACAAACTGTGGTCATCGGCACATGCCTGTTTCACATTACTTTTGAACTTGTTTGAACGTAGTGGGAGTTACAAGAGTGAGCTCCACGTTTTGAACGGGTCTGCGGAGCACGTGCATTTGTGCTGTGCAAGAGTGGTTCAAGGCAGTACTCTCGCGCTTGTAAACTCCGTTTTGTTCACGCCTATGATGAAACAGAAATAGCCTTCTGCATACGTGGAGTGCCCATAGTTTTCGTGTGACCGGAAGCTTGGTTATCAATGATACTAATGCAACGGTCATGCTACTCACGCTCGATGATTGGATGGCAATAACCAACTCGCTGTGGTTTCCTATGGCTACCTGTAAATACAGAATGAGACAGCATTCTAAAAGCAAAGACATGCCTTGTAATTCACGAAAACTTTTCATACTTCTTTATTACACCGTCCTTCAAGTGCCATGCCCTTTACAGTTGAAAGCAAATTGCTTTCTGCATTCAATCATACCTTATGTATTGTTATTCTCAACTTCAGATCCCTTCGGGTTTTATTCGTTTGCAATAGGTGATCTCAAAATTGATAAATATATGCTAGCCCTAGGTGTCAATTTCGTTACGGTAACAGGTTAGACTGGAAATGATAATGCACACTTAAATTACAATGAATAAAATTAATAAATGTATGCTAGCCCTAGGTGTCAACTTCATTGCGCTAACACGATAAAATGGAAATGACAATGCACACTTAAAGTACAATTAATAAAATAAGCTAACACATGCAAGACGATCTTTAAATTTAATAGAGGCTTTCTAGGAGATAGACTTGACTGAATCACATAGATATCTGTTTCAACTTAACTTGCGTATAAAATCATGTGCATGAAGTTACATTCTTGTCTTTTGAAACCGTAATGTAGCACGTAGACTCTGAATGTCACTTAAATTTGAGTCTAGACATTGTGGAGAATACTAAAGTAAGATGAAAAGAGTACATAATAAAGTTTATAGTATCATCCAAGTGCCCGCACACTGTAGCGTATCTGCAGTTTGCTGCAATTGAGACGTAAGATGGGAAGGAGGCAGGGGGCTTTAAGGGGGTGAGTAGTTCTGAAAGACGAGAACATCCTAAAGTGCGACTATTGCATCCTGGTACCATGGTCACCTTGCCTTTGCTGCCTGAAGTTGCTCGACACATCAGGTCCCAACGGTAGCTCGCATCATCATTCCAAACCACAGGGTCGGTTGACAACAACAGATTGCACGCACTGCAGCGTTTAGGGACAACACATCTGTTTGTAGAAAAAAAAAAGTAACAATTGAGGCTGGTTCACACATTTGCGTTTCAATGTAACAACCGCCAGTAAGCGCGCTTACGGCGAGAGGACACGGAGAGCACACTGGCGCCACCTAACAGGCTGCCCTGGAATACTTTCGATGTGCATAACACTAGACTGCAGGTTTTGCAATATTTACGGTATCAGATATACACAGTGTCTCTGATAAATTCTTGATTGTTAGTTAAACTAACATTGTTGAAGCTCTCTCAAGCCTTTGGTGAAAGAATGATACGTTAAGTATGCGTAGATGGAGATTGTGCTAGGGCTACTCGACAGATGGCGTCAGCATTTCTCTCGTTGTGAGCGGTCACAAGCGGTCGCAGCGCAGTCGGTTGCAGTCAGACGCAAAGGTGTGGACTAGCCTCTACGCACAAGTCGTGGGTGCAGGTTGCGGTCATCCAGAACTGAAGCAAAACCCTGTGGGATATGTCGTGGACAGCGATGCCCTCCGCAGAGAAACTTGCCTTGAAACGGGTCTTACACAACAATGACTAGGTAAAATTCTAATAACTGCAGTTGCACCTCGTGCCGGTCGCGGTTGTATTCGCCTGGAGGATGCTCTAACAAAGTCTCTGGCTCCAGTGTCGGCATCTTGTCTGTCAGGTTCACGACCTTGACACGTTCTTATGCTGGAATGCTTGGATGTCACCTTTTCATGAGTTTATTTCAGTCATATATTTGTGTTACTGCACCTCAAAGACGGTAAGGTCTGAGGTCAACGGGCTTGAGCATACAATAGCACATAACATACTTGGTGATATGTCATGTAATACACGTGTAATGCTGAAAATAGTTTGCTAATTTCTGCTATTTATTTCTGATTTTGTGCTAACATAACGAAGATCGCTCAGTTATAGCGATAATAATTTATCTTCACGACACCACTTCTATCATACATAACGGCAGGACCCTTTAGGCTTATTGTACGTATGTAAGTTTCTGTAGACCTGTAGATAATCGGATCATCCTACCAGCCTAGGTGGATGGTAGACCCCCAGGCGTAGTAGATCAGCTGTAGGGCTCCAGATCTTTTAAGATATTTGTGTGTTTGTAAACCAGCAGGTTCATCTTACCACTACGATATCCTTGTCTCAGGGTAACCATGCCCCAAGCCATGGTCCGCGTGAATGGGGCGTACGGTGCTTCAAGCGCGCGCGCACGTAACCACCTCGTCGACGAGCCACAGAGTCTCCAAGTTCGTCCCACGCCGCACGCGGTCTCCGACGTGTCTCGAAGCGCAACAGGGCGAGTCCTCGGGTGGCGAAGTTCAGTGATAGTCGAGGTACACTGACCAGTAGACGGTGTTAAGGATGACGAAAGAGAGCGGGAACACGACCCTGGAGATCTTGTCGACAAGCAGGGCGCGGTCACGGCGACGGGGCAGACCTCCAGACGTGGCCGGAGTCGTCTCAATCTTCTGCGTCGGGGCTCCGTTGGACAGCCGCCTCGTCTCCTAAAAAAAAAAAAAAGCTTTATTAGCACAAAAAGAAAACAAGGATACTTTTACCGTAATAGTTTTTTTTTTTCCAATTTGACGCAGGCGTCCAATATTGCCGCGTGCGTGGCGGAGTTGGCAAATCATTATCTGCCACGAGGGCCACAGTCAGTGGTTTGCCACACTGCTCGGGCTACTCTAACACTCGCTATGGGCACGTCCCGCTACACAGCCTTCCAGATCCACCTTATTCGCTCCTGTCCCTCCAGGTCAAGTCCTATAGCAGCTGGGAGGAGTGTATCTCGGTTACTGGGGCTCACCAACCGATCCTATGTCCACTTTTAACCCAACACGTCAAGGACCTACTCGGAGAGGAGTTGTTATAAAGTGCCGGACTTAGCACAATAAACAATGTTTATTCTCTCTTTCTCTCTCTTCATTGTTTCTTAAGCACCGCGTGGCAATTGCGTCGCACAGAAAAGGGTGAAGTCGAGTGACCTTAACTCACCGTAACCTTGGCAGAGAGCGCGACCGCCCCGGTGACCTTACGGTACACGAGACTTTCGTCGGTCTCTCCCATGAGAATGTTGACGAGCGCGTACTCCATGAGCGAGGCGAACACAAAGACTGTGCAGGAGGACATGAAGATGTCGATGGCCTTGATGTAGGACACCGGGGGCAGGGACTTCTGCGACTGGGCGTGCTGGGTGGACAGCGTGAGTAGGCTGGTTACGCACAGCGTGACACGGGCAGGCACGGCCTCGGGTTTGATCCAGAAGGAGATCCAGGACATGATGACGATCAGACAGGTCGGGATGTACGTGTGGAACATGTAGTAGCCCAGCCGGCGCTTCAGCGTGAATGTCACTTGGATGCAGGTGAAGTTGCCTGCGAATGAAACGGAGCGGCCCTTTATGGTCAAGATGCCAAAGCAAGACAACCATGGGTGTTTCATCAGCGGCAGGAAGGAAGCTAAAGAATAGCTTCAACGAATTTCCTCTCCAGACTCCGGTTCCCCTTCTTTATGGGGGAAAGATTCTTATCTCCCTCATCCCCTCCCGACAGACGACGCCATGTTTGAATGTGGCCAGCACCCCCTAGATGACAAAGCCGGAGGTCTGAATGTTCTAGTCACATAAAGAGGCAAACGCTGGGCACAGATTATACACGAATGCTACGTCAGTGTTCGGCTCCGGTTCGTCTTCTGTCAGTGTAGACACGAACCTTAGCCGAACCTTAATCGAACGCTGACCAAGCACGGCGTGACGCTCTGACCTGCTTCATTTGGCTTGACGCTACAAAATGCCGGCTGATGCCGGCCGCGTCTGACTAATTTCAGCATCGCGTTGTATACTATTATGGGAGCAACATACCACGTGAAGTTGAAATGCGTGGTATATCATGGGACCAAGCGGGGATCATAGGGAAAGAGGAATATTTGAGGGTGAGGGTGTTGGCAAGGAGAAAATCTGAGCGCGGGAGACCTTCTTCCAGTAAGCTTCTGCGCATGCGTACACCCACTCTGTTGGCCTCGCTTCCCGCTGTTGTCATTTTTGCAGGGATTCTTGTTTGAGTATACGCTAATATATAGAGGCATAAAAGGCAACGAAGATCAATACAACAGCAGGATATGCCAATGTATTCTGGAGGGCGGAGGCAAGTTGGGCTGCTGCCCTTAACTTGTAGTTCGAAGAAAACTTCGCAGACGGCGCTCGTTACTGGAAAAAGGTCCGTTGTTTGCGTTGCTTTCAGAATAGAGGGCCTTAGCCTCAAAGAACTGTGCAGGCAAAAAATTCTTCGCGAGTACAGTTTTGTTTCCTGCTGGAGCGAGCGTCTAGCAGCAAGAGCTGCTGGAATAGGTGGAGAGAAAAGCTCGAGCTGCAGAACCCAGGGCTCCTGGGTTCAATCCCAGCCCGTTTCGATCTGTATGAGGATCGTGCCGGCTTACGGTTGTGTATCACTACTGCGTGGTGCACGTTAAAACGCCCAGGTTAGCAGTCGCACTGCACTGGCTAAATTTCTCATCTGCAGCGGGTAACAGTGTCGTGATACTCTGGCAGAATTAGCGCCTGCTGTCTTAGCAACCCAACGACTACTCTTTCTTTTTTTGCTCACAGGTTTTTATTAAAACACTGATTCAGGCCAAATCAATCTTACTGTGTCCTATTAAGCTTGCAGCTACTCGTCAGCTCAGCCAGTCTTTTGTCATAACCGCGCCATGTCACTGCTCTTGATTGCTAAGGCACAATGAAATAACTAGAGTTTCACTCAATTCCCGAGATATAATATAAACGAGCACGTTTTGAGAAGTGGCTGTTGCATCAATTATGCGAACTTATAGCCAGTGAGGAGGGCTAGCTTTCCCGGAAAATTGATAGTCACCACTTGGAGCGTCTCCCAGTGGGATGCTCCATGCGTCCCTGGGCTGCTTCTTCAATTCTGGTCCTTTTCATTTTATGAAACAATCGAACGAGGTCAGAGTCTTCGAAGTAAGCTTGTTGCTCCCTCTTGTGGTTGTAACGTAGGCTCAATAAAATGTAGTTTTGAACGATGACGCCGCTCGAAATTGTGCAAGTGTCTACGTCCCTACAAAAAATGCGAAGGGTGATACAGAGATGTACACAATAAGTCTAATGGCTTAGATAACACTGGTTATTTTATATGCTCAGCCTCTCTGTGCAGTGTTGTATTTTAGGGTACGAAATTTTCTTAGCCTAGTAGATCTCCTCAGATCTCAACGCTCGTGATATCCCTCTTCTTTGTGTTCTTTTTTGACCGGTATGTGCGATGTATTCTGTGTATAGTTCCCAGTCGAACTACATAAGAAACTAGTGGGGTGCGAGTTCAGTGGCCGGAGTTGAAATGACGAGCGGATTATTGCTTGTACGCGCTCATTTCTGCCCCCTTCCCACAACTTTGTGTCTTGACCGGCAGGAGCAGTGACGTTTCCATGCGGTGACAGCTCCGGATCGCTTCACATCCATTCATTGGTGACCGCACAAAAATATCATAGCACCCAAGCGTCCAGAATGGGAAGCTCCGAAGGAAGGTCGAAACACGTTTAACTGGTGTCTCTAATGCCCTACGGGAGATATACCCGTGGAGTAGACGGTGGTGCAGTCGCTGAGCGCAGTCTCCACCAGGTTGTGCTGGGGCAGCTCGATGGCATCGTCCACCACCAGGGGAACTTCGTCGTCCCAGTTGAAGATGAGGTCGTCCGTCGTGTAGGACACTGCGGCGATACAAGGGAAGAAAACAGGCATTGTATGGGCAGTCAGGACACATGTATGCATGAGTGATAGACCTTGTTAACCCAGCCTGGACTTTACCGCAATTTCTGGATTAGTCTGTTTATCAGGTTAAGTCATTTGGTTGAACTCCAAAACCACCAGTTTCTCTTCCTCTTTATACACCTGCAGTCGTAAACGCGATAAAACAAAATATTTATTATAATGTGGTTGTGAAAGCTGTCTGCTAGACCTGCGTAGGTGCAAAAGCCCCACTGTTCCAGATGAAGTGAAAGGTTTTGGTGGATTCTGTTGGCTTAACTTGCTAAGGAATGGGTTGGTTCCTCACTGCAGCTGTAACAAAAGGCAACACTTACAGTGAACTCCACGTACGCATTTGTATAACGTCTAATATCTTCTGCTGCGAAGATATTTCACTTCACAAAAATAAATTTGTCCCAATCGGTAGGGGGCTAAAACATACCATTAAAAAGTAAGACCTGGCAATTTGGAGACAGGATTTTGACCCTCTGTGGCATTTTCCAACTGCACGCCATGCAAATGTTGTTACCAAGCGCATGCTGTAGCTTCACCATACACGCTCAAAAATGGACTTCCTGGACATTTTACAGTCATACCCGGAAACAAAATGAGAAAGGCCTGACATAGGTTACTTTAATGGCAGAAAAACAAAAACAAAACAACAACAACAACAACAGCTGAAGGGGAGCTTCTTAGCACAATGTTAATTTTAGCATTGCGCAGTATTGAGTTTAGTACCGCTATAACTGAGGAACGAAGGGGAAACCATTAAAAAAAAAAACAAAAAAAAACAAGCTTAAAAAAATTGGGCGTAGCATTGACAAAAATTGCATAATGTAGCAAAAGTATGTTTGAGCAGCGCGCTCTGTAAGATGTATTGTGAAACAGGCCCTCCGAACCCGTTACGTGGCAGAAGGTTTATCCAACAACTTCGTCCAGTAAAACTTAAATTTAGGCGAAACAATTGAGGCTGCAAATTTGGCAGTCTCTGTAGCGTACACTTCCTGGTGATAGTTAGAAAAATGCAGCGGGGGAGCAAAATAGTTTAGAAGGGCGAGGGAATTAATCATATTTTTGGTTACTAGGCTAGGTGGCGCAAGCTACCGCCCGGTATAAAGGGTACAGCCATTAGCATCCTTCCATCCATTTATCGTGAACTCACAATTACTATTTAATAATAATAAAGCAGATGACACTATGACAAATCGGCGAATTATAGCGACCTTGAGATGAATCAAAGTGGGCAATGTATTATCATGGAAACTTTACATAATATCTCTTACTCAATTAGACAATATTTCATCAGGTATTTCGAAGCGTTTATTACACGAATAAAGCCATTCCTCTATTTTGTGGGTGGAACAGATCCCCACATTAAATGTTTACCCCAAGTCTTAATCTTGTACTGAAGCAAACTTAAGGACGTGGGATATTTAAAAGATTGGAATGTACATTTTCGCTCACATCGAAACGCCCGGTGTGTGTTCGGTTTTATGAACATCTTAAAAGGAAAAGGAGGTTAATTTCACGTTTTCAGCCTTCCAAACGTGTCCCAAAGGCCTGCAACTTAGGGTAGTGCCTTGACATGACAAATTGCAGTGAAGGCACGTACCGTCTCGTGCTTGAAGAGGCATGAGAACGGCCTGCAAGGATCGCTCGACTGCATCATAACCTTCAAACAACTGCTTTCGAATCAATGGACGAGTGATGAAGACAAAAACTGACATTATATTTTTCTTGACGAATTGGAACGCGCTGGTGAATTAGAGGGGTAAAAAAAAAGCGACAGATAAAAAGAAGACAAAACAAAACATGTTTTGTCCAGTATTTGTTCTATACGTTGCTTTCCTTTTATCCCTAAACGTTTTGTTTATCTTCGAAGTTTGGGATTGAATACTCAACTTACTCGATTTTTTTAAAAATTCTGTACAACACAGCAATATGGTGATCACTATAACAATTATAAAACCTGTTAATTAAACAGAACTGCTAGAAAATATCTTCAGTGAACCTCAACAAGTTTTATTGGGCGCCTACCCGGAAGTTGGCTTCTTTCCTTAGCACGCGTAAGTGCGGTGGTGCACGCTTTACAGAGCGGCAACGCCGTGTCAGTTCCCAAAATAGAAAGACAATCGAAAGTAGCCATAGGGTTGCTGAAGGGGGAGGTGTGCTCATTGCCTGCATCGATTCAGTCCAGCGATACCGGGACGGAAGTAGATGGCGCAGTCATCGAATCTGATCAAAATATCCGCCACTATCCGCGCGATGTTTGCCGCGTCGCCACATTTGCTAGGATCACCTGGTATTGCAGCGATCAACAGTAATCAGTTCCATGCTTTTGCTAACCGTTTTTTTTTCTTACTAATTTCATTTTATTTCATTTGCTGCATGGTTTCCCGCTAAGAAAATGAAGTCTGGCCTTCATGAGAACCACAGCCAGCGGACAAACAAGAGCAAAACTGAGCAGTTCGACTGCGGGACGACCTGTTACATATCAATATCCCGGCTCCGCCAAAAAAAATTGTTTTTCGGCGGCTTCGTAAACTTTGATTCATTCGAGCAAGTACGGTTCATTCATCTCTATATTTTCGATTACTGCCTTCGTTGAATATCGCGATGTCTCGGCTTATAACATGAATCTACCGGCCCCTTCTGACTAAAATGGCTTTCAAAATGAAGCTCGCTCAATACCTGCTGTAAGTCGCAAACTCAGGATATTTGTGTTCCAGGTTTGGAGAGGGACTTCGCCTTTTGGTGTAGAAAAGAGAGACATTTATCCGTAATGTTACGTGGTTGAGCTCTCACTCTAGCGCAGAGAGGTGACGTTGAATAGTATTTCCCGATTTCAGGCGTTCTTCATCAGCGTAAATGCGTTGTACTTCTTATGAACACATGTACTCGTATAGGGCCTTTCCTAATTTTCTTCGTCTTTCACTTTGGTATTTAATGAAGGCAAACAAATCGGGCTTTGTGAACGTTTAAATAGCGAGAGGTCGATCCGTCTACAAGATCCGGCGGCGTGGTTCGACATGTGGAGAGGTAACTTTTTGAGTGAGGTCCGGTACTGTGAACCCGATGTCTGAAATGTGCTCACGCTTCTGTGATAACAGGATCGCACGCCTATTCGCGGTGAGAAGTTTGGGTATCGCCGCCTGGTGGAATTTTGTTCAACTTTCAAAATTCTGTGGAATTTTGAAAGTTGAATTACCCTCACTCTGGATTCCACCGCCTGGTGGAATCCAGAGTGAGGATACTTCAACTTTTTCTGCTGGTGCAAGCACGTGCAATGCCAAGCTTTATGCACTATGAAATTTCAAACTAATGATCTTTTCCTGTTAAATCTGCGTTTATTTACACTAGGTACAGTTCAAGTCGCAAAGAAGCTAGCCATTGCTCATGGCGTTTTGGATTCAGTCTATCTCTGCTATTGCGGGTGCGCGCGTGCCCTTCTTGAGCCTCGTCTTCGTCTTTCTTGACCGCTATATATATATATCATATCCCCCTTCTGGATTAACGTCCAATACACAGTCTTTAAAGTGTGCTGGCTGCTTGATCCGGCGACCCCCTCGGGTAGTCCTTGAACCGGGGTGTGCATGGACGTCCGCGTTGTCATCCACGGTGTCTCTGTCCTGGACGTCCGTATTATTGCCCACGGTGTCTCTGTCCTGGACGTCCGTATTATTGTCCACGGTGTCTCTGTCCTGAATTTCAGCATTATTGTCCACAGTGCCTCTGTCCTGGACATCAGCATTATTTCCCCCGGTGCATCTGTTCTCGGGCTGTGTCATTTGCGACTCGTCTATGTCCTCCGTGGTTGGGTCGATTAAGAATGGAGAAGCTTTTTTTTTTTTTGGCCTCTAGAGTTTCCAAGTGTGATCTTCTGGGGCAAATATGATCAACGATGTCGACGCTGAAGTTTTCTGTCCTCCGTCTTGTTTGAAATGATCGAATTCCTAGCGGTTTCATGATTACCGCGGTAACCCATGCTGGTCTTCCACCAAAATTTCTCACGTAGACGGTTTGACCTGCCGAATAATCTGCCATTACTCCGTCCGTCGGAACTTCTCGGTCTTCGCTTGTCGACGAGCTTTGCTTCATGAGATCGAGAGGTGTGGCAATCCGTCGGCCGAACATTGCTTCGGCGGGGTTTTCCCCGTGGAAGTTGAAACCGTCGTATGATGCCTGAACAAGAACCTGGCGATTCTGCACTGAATTGTTCTTTCCCTGAGTTTCAGGAGGGCCTTTTTTGTTTCGCCCACCATACGCTCCACTTGCCCGTTTGTGGCCGGATAATATGGGGCGCTAGTGTAGTGTTTGATGCCGTTCTTCGTTAAGAACTCATCCATTTCGTTCGACACGAAATTTGGTAAGTTGTCGGAGAAGAGGATTCTCGGTACTCCAAAAGTTGCCAAGGTGCAGCGAAGGGCGTCGGTGATGCGTGTAGACATCGTGGGGTGCATCGGCTTCACCTCCAACCACTTTGAGTAAGCGTCGACGACGATGAGGTACGATATCCCGTCGATCGATCCGGCGAAGTCAATGTGAATTGTCTCTCAGGGTCCAGTGGCAGGTGACCAGTCAGGCGTTGGTACCGTAGACTTAGCCCGATGATGTTTTTGGCACGTCTCACACGCAGCTGCAGTGGCTTCGATGTCTGCGTCAAGCCTCGGCCACCAGAAATGGCTCCGAGCAGTACGTTTCATGGCCACAATACCCGGGTGGTTAGCGTGCAGCATTTTCAAGGATTGCTCGCGTGCTGCTTTTGGTAGAACTAGAGTTCCTGTATAGGCTCCCTACGGCAGCCAGAGTTGCGCGTTTGATTCCACGTGCCGCGTGCCGCCCTCGCCGCTATTCGCCGAGATTCGATCACGTGAGGAGCCGGATCAAGTGCCGTGCAGGTAAGTAGACGTTGCACGCGCCCCGGCGTACGTTCCCCTGCTTTTGAGCGCGCCGCGCGCCTCGAAAGCGCGGCGCTGCTATTCGCCGAATTCAGTCACGTGAGGAGCTGGATCCACATGCCATGCATGAACGCGCAACTCTGGCTCCCGTAGGGAGCCTATACAGGAACTCTAGGTAGAACAACACGAACCCCCCCCCCCCCCCCCCCCCCCCCCCCCCCCACATCACACTGCCGTTGTGTGTTGCCAACTCGAGTTCTCTGCGCTTGTACGGTGCGAACTGGTCTCCTGTTCAGTTTGTGGTGGTTCCGTCTTGTAGTCCTTGGTAGACGTTTGACAAAACGGAGTCTTCCTTGGTTAGACGCGCGATGGGTTGACGCGTCAAAGGTGGGCACTCCATTGCTTCGAGCATAAGTACATCTCCTGGTGGTGCGGCGTCGTCCTTCATATTTGGGAGTGGTAGACGGCTGGGTGCGTCCGCGTTCTGGTGCGCCTTGCCTTGTCGGTAACGCAACTCGTAGTCGTAGCAGCCAAGTAGAAGTCACCATCGGGTCATGCGTGGTGACAGTATTACCGGAATCTGTCGACCTTGGCTCATTATTCCTAGAAGTGGCTTGTGATCGGTGTACACGGTCACTTGTCGCCCGGCGACGTACTGGTGGAGTTGTTTCATGCCGAGGATGATGGATAGTCCTTCCTTACCCAGCTGAGCGTAATCACGTTCGCTTTTGCCCAGTGTTCTGGATGCGTAGGCAATTGGAGCTTCCTCTCCTGCGTCGTCCAGCTGCGACAGAACTGCCCCAACACCGTATGGTGATGCGTCGCAATACAAAACAAGTTTTCGCTTGTTGTCATAGTGCGCGAGCAGGGGTGCTGAACTAAGCAGCACCTTCAGCTGTTTGAAAGCCTTGTGCTCTTCGTTCCCCCAGCGCCACTTGGCGTCTTTGTCAAGCAGTCGAAGCAGCCTTTCGGCGGTGGATGCCCTGTTCCGCAGAAAACGACTGTAGAAGCTCAGCATTCCAAGGAAGGCTTGGAGCTCTTTTTTGTTGCTTGGTTCCGGGGCTTCCGTGATGGCCTTTACCTTCTTCGCTGTTGATCTCACGCCATCAGTGTCAACGTGGTAGCCTAGAAATTCTATCGCTGGAACCCCGAGTTTGCATTTGGCTTGGGAGACCCGAAGTCCGACTTCAGCGAGGCGCTGGAGAACAGCTTCCAAGCGTTTTAAGTTTTCCTCTTCAGTTGCCCCTGTGACCGTTATGTCGTCAAGGTATGCTCCCGTGCCTTCGATGCCTGCCAACAGCGTGTCCATGAACTGTTGAAACAGCAAAGGCGCAACCGAAACTTCAAAAGGAACTCGTTTAACGCGAAAGAGCCCCATCGGTATCGTTACAGTCAGTAACTCTGCTGTGGCGTCGTCCACTCGCAATTGCTGGTACGCTTGTTGCAGATCTATCTTCGAGAATATCTTTTCTCCCCGTACGACGGACAACAGGTCTGGTGCTGTGGGAAGCGGATTTGCGTTTGCCTTGAGTGCCGGGTTGACCATGCACCGATAGTCCCCACATAGCCGTAGTGTACCGTTCGTTTTTTGGACGATGACTAATGGTGTTGCCCAGGCCGACGACTTTACCGGCTCCAAAATGTTCTGGGCCTGAAGCTTGTTCAGCTCTTCATGTACTGCTGTTCGCAGAGCGAAAGGCACTGGTACTCTTCAGAAATTTTGGAGCTACGTCCTGCTTGAGGTCTATGTGTAGCGGGTCGCCGACATGACACTCGAGCTGTCCCTGGAACACTTGCTCTTGGGTTCTCAGTAGATCTTCCAGGGTTGTTGAAGACACTGAGTATACGCCGGAAACCTCGATGTTCAACGCAGGAAACCAGTCCCGATCAAGCAGACCTGCTTCCTTTCCGTTAGCTACGTAGAGGTCCAGACGAGCGTCTTTGTCCTTGAATCGTTCGTTGACCGGCAGCTTGCTAGCCAATTGCATCTTGTCTCCAGCCCAGACGCACAAGGAGAGGTCGCAAGGCTCTAGCTTAGGAGGTCGTCCCTGCCAAAGAAGTTTGCATGTTTCGGAGCTGATTATGGAATGGGAAGCTCCGGAATCCACTTCCATGTCGAGGTGTCGTCCGTTCACGAGTAGCTCCGCGATAACCCGCGAGGTGTCTTTCTGCGTAACGCTGTTGACAGCTCAAAGATCACCATGCGTCTCATGCTCTGTTGCGTCGGCGTGATGCGTGCGACACTTTGATTCGTCTTGGAACTTGCGCTGGGCTCTGCGTTTGAAGCAGACCTCTTCCAGATGACCTTTCTTGCGGCAAAATGTGCAAGTTTGTTTGATGTGCTTGCAGACATCCGGTGAGTGCGAGCCTGTGCAGCGGAAACAAGGTTTCTTCGTCGTTTTTCTGCCCATGGAGGTCTTCACTGTGGAGGTGCTCTGGACCTTTCCTTCTTTTTCACCTTGAATGTGACGTTGCTGGCTGGCATCATACTCAGTAGCCAAGGCAATCGCGTAAGCTCGGTCGAAGGTGATGTGACGTTCGACCAGCAAGCGCTGCTGTAGGCGTGAGTCCTTAATGCCACAGATGAAACGGTCACGAAGCATGCCATCTAATGGCAGAACGGTTGAAAATTCAGCTCCTGGTGTTTGTGCGGCCTGGGTCGCTTGTGTTACCTCGCTGGACGAACTAGCGGTTGTAGCCGTAGCAGTAGTCCTCGCCGGCACGTTAGTCGCCGTTCCGAAGTTGCAGTCGGCTGCGATCTTGCGGAGGTTGGCGACGTACTCAGAGATGGTCTCTGCCGGTGCTTGGTTTCTCTGATGAAATTTGAAACGGCTGAGCAGTTCTGCCGGCTTCGGGTCGTAGTGTTCGTTGAGGAGTTTCACAATTTCTCTAAACCCGACTTCCGAAGGCTTTTTCGGAGCTAGTAGAGCCCGTACGATGTCAAAGGTCGACTCACCACAAGATGTGAGTAGAACTGCTCGCTTCTTCACGGGGCTGGTGATGTCCTTGGCTTCGAAGTAGAACTCACGTTCCAACCATGAACTCCAGTTTCGTCCGGGGTTAAATGCCGGAATTCGTCCGTGAGAGCCGTAATCTTCCATCTTCAGGGTGGGTGGGTAGCTCGTGCACTACCCAGAGTGAGGTAAAACGCTGGATATCCTAACTTATCCAAGTGCCGCCATCGTTTGATTGTGCCGCGGGCGTTCCTATTGGATGACGACGACGCGTCGCCATCTTTGGCTTATGGCGCATCCCACATTAAGACACCATTCAGACGCGCATGCTCCTATTGGTCTGCTCTGGCTCCCGATGACGCGCCGCCGTTTGCCAGCACGCTCCTATTGGTCTACTGCAGATTCCGGTTCCGCGCCGCCGCGCCAAACTAGATTGGCGGCGAAGCTTCGCTATTTTTGGCTCAAGTGCGTCCCAGCATGCACCAGCTGGGCGGTACTTGTTTATAAAATCTATCCAGTGCTTTAGAGTGAGAAAAACATAAGCGCCCTTTGCGAACTTTTTACTGCTGTTCATATCGAAACAATTAGAAGCGCAGCTCAGGTAGCTGACTGACTGCGCCGACCTATGACCTTTGCATCAGATTTGATCCCAGTGCCCCCTTGTCCTGAAGCCGTGGATTATTTATTTCAATGTGCCGCAATTAAAGTGGGCTAGGCGGAAACGTGCGGTCATAGCTATGCGAGGGTTCATCAGTCGATTGATGATGAGCCGGAGCCTACCATAATTCTAAGAGCCTAATGCAACAGGATTAAGATGGTTTTTATGTTCATGCGTCAAAAGTATACACGCCTATAAAAGCTTTGAGAGTACACGCGGGTGCTGAAGACTAAACTGGGGCTCACCTTAGTAAAGAGTGATACCAAAAATTATGAGCAATTCCACTCTGTGAAGGTGGATGACCAGCGAAGCTGTCTAGCACACGACACAGACCCGCCCCGAGGAGCCGGAGGAAACTAGACACGCGCGACGGGACCGCCACTCAGGGAGAGCGGAAGGAAAGGAAACTAGGCACGCAAGCGCTTGGAACGACGACAAAGAGGGCGGTGCGAGCGTAGACATGGCCGACGTCGGTCGCACAGCGGCAAATCTTTGAGAAGCCTTTATTATCTACCTAAGAGTCTACTGATCTTGAAAATGGTGCCTATTGATAACTAATATACTGAATAGACCTATTGCTAAATGGACCTTTTGTAGAAATACGCGGTGCGCATGCGCGGAGTATTTCATGCGCCTGGGTTCGAGAGTATCTAGTTCCAAACAATCCGCCATCTTGCATTTCTCGCCTCTGAGCGGTTTCGTTGTGTCGACATCGGGGCGGAAGATTACGCACGATGGGGAAAAAGGTGAGCATGGGGGAGCCGTATCTAGGTCACATCGCCTCAATGGGTGAACAGGATGTAGCTGACGTTTTGGGTGTGGAACGGGTGGGAGAGGCCTTGGGCGCGCGTTGTTTTCCAGTCACCTAGTCTCGAACCGATTCGCGTGTCTAGGTGGCAGCACATATTCACCAAGAGGTCCATTGCCCAGTCATCAAAGAGAATGCAGGGAATGGTGTCCCACGCGCCGTGCGTGCCGGCATCTGCAGCAGTAACTGTTCTAAAGCAAAAGCCTAAAACAAATGGCCTCTTTCACGCGCGTTCGTCAACACTTTATTTTGCTTATTTACTTCGGATTTTTTATACAGGGAAGGCGTGGGCGTGTGGCGCGTGCGGCGGTCCGAGCGTAGATGTTTTGGTCACGCACACGAAAAATCCACAGAAGCCTCTACTCTGTTTCACCTTATGATGTACCGCAGGAAAGGCTACAAGCGCGAGCTCCTTGCTCTAGGGCACATCTCGGCGGCGCAAGCTCTCGTGCGTCAACAGCAGCTCGCGCTTCTAGCCTTCTCTGCGGTACAACATAAGGTGAAACGGAGTATTGGTGACGTGAGCGATCGAAAGCGTCGCTGTGATCGGTCTTCCACGATAGGCCTAATACTGACTATGACGTCAGCAAAGGATTTCCCATCGACGGAAATAAGAGGAATGGAAGAACTTGAATTTTGACGGTGTTGGCAGTGTTTGTTTGAAAGTGCTGTGATTTCAAGCTTCCACCATGCTCTTTACAAACACCTTCAAACTTGTTGTTCACAAGGTAATGACGTCACGAAAGGTAACCATGGGAGGGCGCCACCAAAACATCTCGCCGTCAATAGCCGTAAACAGCTTCTCTGTAAAACAACTTCCACCTCTTCTTCTTTTCTTTCTTTTTTTTTACGACAGGTCTTCTGTCTCCCAAAACACGGATACCTCTCCCCTCACCTGTAATTCCGAAAGAATAATGTGGTAGCTTCGGTGCATGAACATATCGTTGACGCCTAAACATCCTCTCGCTACTCCCACTTTTAACACCCCTGATTTGACCGCGAGGTTCTAAACGATTGGCGACTGCTGAAACGGCGATGCCATTTTTGCGCCACAGCGAAGGCGGTTAAATACCACGATGGATTCAGCGCGTTTCTGAGAGCTGTATTTGCCACTACTTTATTTTGCTACTTTGACTTCGTCCTAGTGAGGTCACAACTGGGGAACGCTGCAGATTCTCGCGATCCTGGCAGTGGAGTGGCAGCCGAGAGTTGAAGAGGACAGCCTCAGGGATCTTATACTCATTGCGGCCACCCTTGGATAGCCGCCTATTCTGCTGCAACTCGTCGTGCCACTGTTTAGCCTACGGAAACCACGGCAGCCTCGGGTTGGGACACCGCGACACTGGCGACACCAGTGCTACGCCATTGCTCCCGGATTCAACCACAGTGAACTAGAGGAGGGGTAGTGAGATCAGGCACCGACGCGCGCCATGCATTGTCGTGAAGCGGGGAGCGTGGAAAGGTCCCAGATGTACGCAGCGGTGCTGCGGGAGCATGGGCTGGAAAATCTGAGTGTTCCGAGGGCCTTCGGCGAGCAGGTTTGGTTTGGCGGTTCGGCAGCGCGAACTGGCTCCCGTTCAGATCTTTCCCCCCGTGTTTTTTTGTCGTTTTTGTCGATTGCGGTGCAATGCCGAATCGACTACGACGACTACGACGACGACAACGACAACGCCAGTAGCGCAGCAAATGCTATGCGATTCACGCGCTACTACAGCCCATTCTTTAGTGGTGCTGCCTCGTGCCGTCGACAGAATGTGTGACAACCGTGATCGCTCGCTGAGTTACAATAAACTAGAATAGGAGCAGTGGAAAAATAGCCGGCCTTCAGGTGAGGCGCTTCGTGTAGAACCTACCAGGTAGCGCTGGTGTTCGATTCCGGAGCACTCCTGCCAGCGAAGTTCGCGCCAAGCGTAGCTGTTTTGGATCTTAGCGGCTCATTAGTGTGGCCTATGTATGCTTTATGGGTGTTTCAACGTCTATGAATTAATGGTTAAAGCTTACTTGGGCATTGTAGTGAAAACCGCGGTAACCAGTCTTGCATGCTGGCGCGTAGCGGTGTGCATCCGTCTTCTTTCTCTTCATTTTCATTGCTTAGCGACAAGACTCGAACCTATGTAATCACAATGCCAAGCACTTGACATTCACAAAAAAAAAAATTGCGAAAACGAGCAGACACCACAGAAACCATCTGAGAACGTACGCAACACCATATCCCATGTTACAGTAGCCATGTCCTTCGGAGTTCGACAACAGCGCCACTCGCGGCAGTCTACACTTCTGGCTTCACACGGCCGATGGAGCGCCGCCGACGCTTTTTCCACTGCCCCTATATTCTAGTTCACTATAGCTGAGTTCGCTACCCCTCCTCTAGCTCACTTTAACCACGACGACCGTGTAAATTCGGAGGTTTTTACAATAAATTCTTCTTTTACACAAGGGCGCAGCCATCTTGAATGTCGTCACTTCTGGTATGCGGTAGAACATTGTTTTGATCTCTCCACGCCGCTGGAAGGTATGAAAAATCCGTGATTGTCACACATTCTTGTTTTGCCTCACTACCAGATACGGTACCCACGTGACTGAGAACGACAGGAAACAAAAAAAGTCTACAAGTGGCGTAAAAGGTCTACCAAACAAGACACAGGAGATGGCACCCACAGAAGAACAGCGACAACAACAACTATGAAACGTGTGCGAGGTGGAAGTTCTAGCGCGCGCGTATGTTTTCAGTGAAGACATGTTGTCCCGCAGCGAAGGCTAGAAGCGCGAGCTCATAGCGTTGGCAGCTGCCCTTGGTGCACGAGAGCTTGTGCCGCCGAGGTGTGCCATAGAGCAAGGAGCTCGCGCTTGCAACCTTTCCTGCGGTACAACACAAGGTGAAACTAGGGTGCCTTCATGTGCGCTTTGCTTAGGATGGAGTAGGGTGCCTTCATGTGCGCTTTGCTTAGGGTGGAGACATCTCGCCATTTTGTCCCACACTTTTATTTTTCTGTTTTGTTCAGAAGCGCGTGAAAGCGCGTGTCCCTGCACGCGTTTGTGGCACTGACTGTGCTATGGCGACATTTTGTTTTCGTCGATTTCTTTGTATTTTACCCGTGAGCGCGTGCTGTCGGCATCGGGTACTATAAAGGGTGGCATCACCCTAAACAGAAAGACATTGAGGCACCCTAGGATGGAGACATCTGGCCATTTTGTCCCACACTTTTATTTTTATTTTTTGTTCAGAAGCGCGTGAAAGAGCGTGTCCCTGCACGCGCTTGTGGCGCTCACTGTGCTATGGGAAATTTTGTTTTCGTCGATTTCTTTGTATTCTACCCATGGGCGCGTGCTGTCGGCATCGGGTACTACAAAGGGTGGCATTACCCTAAACAGAAGGACATTGAGGCACCCTAGGTGAAACAGAGTATAACAACTACAGCGGAGGCCTGGAGGAAAACCAGCAGTGTGTGAGAGTAGTGGCTTTGCGGACCCAGGTGATACGCACGCTCTTACCACTCATCCACACTGGAAGCGCATCCGCGTTCGCAAAGCGGTTGCGAACGTGGTTGTATAAAGATTCAGTACAATTGCACGCGCACTTGATGTCATCGAGTGCGCGTGCAATTGCACTGGATCTTTATACAACCGCGTTCGCAACCGCTTTGCGAACGCGGATCCGCTTCCAGTGTGGATGAGCGGTAAGACTGTCCAAGGGCGCAAGCGATAAAAAGACCCCCCCCCCCCCCCCCCCCCACCGTAAAACAAAAAAAGAAAGAGAAAAAAATAGTGACAGGCTGATTGGTACACAGGGGCATATTTATGGGTCAGGATCATGAATCCTTTCCATCTTGGCGGGCTGACGTCCCCACACGCTCTCAATTTCCTCCTATCCTTCATTTCTTTTCCACACTGGCCTGGCACAGGTTCCCGTCATATTGGAATGTATTGTTTTTGTGTGTATAAGACTGAAAAGTCATATTCGCCCAAAACCTGTAAAGTCACCGAAACGCTTAATCTATATTCAATTTATTATTTTTGTTTTAATAAAACGCATTCCGCTTTCACAGGTGCTGCAGACAGCGCGCGTTTCCGGAAAATAATAAAGAAAAAGAAGCAACATTTCGGTGGGCGTAATTCATTTGAAGGAGCACTTGTGGACCGGGTTCATGGGACTGCCGGGCTTGCAGTCAAAGGCCCTGCCAAAGTCCCAGCTGTTCATGAGCGGCACGTTGCACCGCATGTTCTTCGGTGAGTAATAGGCGCTCTTCCCTTCGAGCCGCGCCGAGCACCACTTGTGGCACGTGGCCATGAAGAAGAGCTGGTCGTTCTCTAGCGTGCCGACGCCCGAACTCGCGTCCCCTCTGGGCACCACGCTTCGGTAAGCCGCGAAGGTCTGCTCCAAGCCGCTGTCATCGGCGAAGTCCTCGGACAGGGTCAGGGAGGTGGGCTCTCGGTAACTGTGCGAGGCCTCGCTGTACTGGCGCACCAGGCACTCGAGACGGCCGATGAAGCGAACCCGAGACACATCCGAAAACCAGTTCACCTTGACGAGGAAACCGCAATAAATAAAACAGCCTGGCTTTGACGTTCTGTCATATGCAAATGAAGTGCAGTAGCACTTGATGGTGTTTTTAGTGCCAGAGTCGTCCCGCTAGAGCGACAAACAGAAACAACCGACACTCACAAGCCTCAAAACATGCCCGCGAAGGTATCTTTGACAGTATTTGTAAGTATACCGGCTTGAACTTTAGAATTATACTTGAACATGAAGAAAAAAAAAGGAAAGGGAGAGGGAAAACAGCTTTCTTTCTTCGTGTTCAAGTATAATTCTAAAGTTCAAGCTGATATATTTACAAGTATGTACCAACAAGCTCAATTGTTAACCGTTATTCAGTATCTTTGACAGACTTGCAGACTCTCGTGCTTACTTCCCGAGCAGCGAGAGACTGGAAGCCTGCCAAAGGTACCATCGCCTAGCTGTTTATGCTGCACGTGTTTGAGGGTCGCCGTTGTCGGTTGTTTGTTTTTCGCTCTAGTTTAACTCACGCATAGAGGGGTATTCAGACGGGGAATGCTTTCTGGAGTCAGTGATCAGCGAAACCAGCGGGACTGCACGTACTTCGTCTCACCTTAGCATGGACTATTGTTACTATCTCGAAAACAGGGCTCGGTGCGCGCTGACAAGAGTAGCAAAAAATGAAAGACGTTTACAATTCTTTGTAATGCCAAATTAGAGCGCAGTTCTGGAGGAGGAAGAGGGAAAGGTACGGAGGAGAATTTACCGGTAAATTTCCCCGCTAAATTTAGCAAGGAAATTTGTCCACTAAATTTGGCGGGAAAAGAAAGGAAATGTCGAAAAATTACCCCTCTAAATTTAGCGAAATGGATTGCCCGTTAAATTTGGTGGAAACATTTCCCCGCTAAATTTGGCGGGCGTTGTGTGACGTCACTCGTGACCCTCGTGACGTCACTCGTGACCCTCGTGACGTCACACGTGACGTCACGTCTGACGTCGTTATGGGAAACGTCCCATTATGCAACACGCGGTTACGCCGACGGCGACGGCGACGACGCTCAATCCTGAAACGGGCGCCTAAGAGCTGCGCTCTAAAATGGAGGCGTACTTGAAATGGCAATGCGCGATTATGACAGCAACACTGTTAGATCCTGAAAACAACAAACTGCTTCATGCTAAAGAAAAAAGAGAAAGAAAAGATTCTTGGATTTAACACAAAGGGCGTGGAACTAGAAACCAGTTGTATGAGCAGTGACTTGAGGACGGCATTGGTGAATATCGAAGACTCTTTCGGGTGCATTGGACGACATATGCAACAGCGCAAACCACAACGAGTTAGGCGATCCTGATGCCACCACCGGTGTCCCGCTTAGCAGAATCTGCATAGTTGCCAGACACGCAAACAAAATACCGCCAATGACAAAGTGATCCCACGCTAAGGATGGGACTGTTTTTGCATCCCGAGAAATAGCTCCCTTAACATCCGTGGGATGTCTACGTCAGCGCGGGTTCCGCGCCAAGGAGTGAGTTGTAACCCCGTGATGTATCCCGGGGAGCGAAGGGAGAGATTTCTCCATCTTGCGAATAAATACCCCTTAACGAGCAGCGATTGCTATCGGTATGTAGTGGAGAGAATTCCCCGGTTAAATTTAGTGGGACGATTGTGATATCGCGCCACGCGTCACTGTGATGTCACGTGTTACCGTAAAGTCACGTGATACAGGACACTGACGCCGCGTGACACTGTGATGTTACGTGACACTGTGGTGTCATGTGACACGATAACGTATAAGATGACATTGTGATTTTACTTGACACCCTGACATCAGGTGACACGAGTCACAATGATGTCATGTAACATTGTGACGCCATGGGGTGCGAGCATCACCAACGCATGCAAACAAAGGGAAGAGATTCCTTATTAAGTTATTGTTATAGTTAAATATGAAGCGTTTCTTGCCATTGAACTTGCAGTGGCAAGTATTCCTCTATGGTCGCCATTGTGATCCGATGAAAGAATAACCTGACTGGCAAGAGCAGCTTGCTTTTTGGTGCCCGAGCAATCTCGTGAATCGTTGCACTCGGCACGCGTTCGACCATATCGCTCATAGCTATGGCGATTAGTAAATATTCGTTATATACTTTACCTAAAAAATGTCTTATCAGCGAAAAAGAAAGAAAAAGACACAGGCGCGTGAGCTTAACTCAGGACAATGCTTTTGTTCGTACGAGAACTCGAGCATAGGAGGCACTTTCCAAAGTCATGCACGTATGTCCATGCCCTTCTTCGGAGTGCGGATGTTTGTGAGATGGAGTGCAGATTGAACAAACTAGCTTCGTTCGATTTACCTTCACCATCTGCACCGGTGGAGAAAAGTGTAGGGCAGTGTACTTCCGGTATGTGTATTGAGATACGACCAGATTCACCGGAAGTACACCGCCCTACACTTTTCTGCACCGGTGCATGCAGGTAGTGAAGGTAAATCGAACGTACATACTGTGTGTTACCAAGCAGCACGGATGCGGGCATTGTCCATGCTCAGCGACCGAGTTTTGGTGCGCGTCCTCAGTGCCAGGGAGAGTTGGTAATCAGGAATTAATAGCGAAAAAAAGAGAGAGAGAGAAAAAAAAAGAGCACAACAAAGTGACGCACAAAAGAGATACAAAGAGCACTGCCCAGTTAGCGTGAAACGTTCTTCGGCTAGTTCTTTGGATTTCGCGCAGTCATGGCCTGTGCCGTCCCATAATGCAACGCGTGCAGTGTTGCATTATGGGACGACCAGAATCTACACACAAATTTAGTTTCTCCGCTAAGTTTAGCGGGGAAGATGAATTGGTGTATAGGGCAAGTAAGATCAGGTCACGTAACATCAATTTCCTAGGTAAATTTAGCAGGGGAAATTGTTGTCACGTGACCTGATGTCATGTGACCTATACGGCAATTTATTTTCTCTCCTAAATTTAGAGAAAAAATTAACGTGACGTGGCCCACACACCAATTCAGTTTCCCGGCTAAATTTAGCGGGAAAATCGACGTCACGTGATTTGTGCTTGGTCGTTTTACGTATGCAACATAATTGACCGTCAATTTGCCATACAATTGTTTTTCCTCTTATGTCTGTCTTTTTGTTACGTCCTTCTCCTTTTATGCGGTTGCTTTCTAATTGTGTGAAAACAGGGTGCTCGTCCAAGAAATCGAAGGTATGTGGTAAGCATGAAAAACACCAATTTATCGAAGAAGAGGGGTGTGGGCGCTCTAAAAGAATTGCTTAAAAACGCAAACAACGTCCTCCTGTAACGCCGTGTGTCTGTATTTGTGTGTTACTGAGTATTTTCAGATGCGGCCAGGCCTGTTTTGATTGAAGACGACTTTTAGAAACAAAATCTACGACGACCCAATCACGACCTCCCATCATCCTGGTCCTCGAGTCACACGTATGAATACAATCTCGCCCCCAGCTTATTCACAAAAGCGCGGGGGTGCCCACCTTGACTCCTGTCTCATCCATGTTGCCCATGAAGGGATCAAAGACGTGAGTGATCTCGTGACCGATCACGTGACCGAGGCCGCCGTAGCGAGCGGCGAGCGGCATCCTGCTGTCGAAGTAGGGAGGGAAGTGGATGGAGGGCATGATGAACATCACGTGGTACACGAACATGTAGAACGCGTTCACGGCGATCAGCGGCGTGTGCAGGTACAGCTCGCGGTTGATGGAGTGGTTGCCCCGGCCGCCTCGCAGCAGCGGCTTTGACTGCACGAGCGCGGCACGCAGGGATTCCGTGTATGTGCGTAGAAACGGTTCCCTGCGGCGCGCACACGGACACGTTGACATACTGGCTGTTCAGGATTTTCTGAACTAAAATACAGAAATTATGCCGATTTTCTCTGTGTTTAGTCTTTGTGAATAAGAACGTTAGCCTAGCCTTACCACGTCCATAAACCGGGGTAGTCTCACGCTGTGTTGAACATACAGTTTGCGAGCAAAGATTCCAAGTTGACAGTGGCGACGGTTAGCCAGCTTTGATCAATGGACTTTCTAGACCTCTCCCCCAGCTACGCCCTTCAATCCCTCTGCCGAAGATGCACAATTAAGCCGTTCTCTATACAACATGCTTCCGTTTGATTGACAGACGGCGGAACTATTGAATTGACTGTTACTAGCGGTCAGTGAAGACCGCTACGTTGGTTGAAGCATACGTGGCTTGAACATGAACGACGTCGAACCATGCTGTTGGTCATTCTTACTTGTTATTGTCGAGTAAAAAAAATCGGTGATGCAAGGCTACCAGAATGTCATGCTGGTGTAACGTCAATGCAAGCCATACATGAAGCAATGTTATGTCAGTGGCTGTTGATCAGAAAACATGACAAGTATTGAACACTGTAAACGACTTATTTTTCGCTGGCTCAATATTTCGCGATTTAGGTAAAAGCTGAAGTCTTGGAATAATTCGCGGGTTCTTATTTTCGCGACGCGGTGGGATCTCAATATAGATTCCAATGTGTTTACATTTTACCGAAATTATTCGCGGGACCTATTTTTCGCGAATTGTAGGCGATTCGCGAAATTCGCAAAAATTAGGTCCTCGCGAAAATGAAGTCGTTTACTGTATATACAGTGAGTAATCCTAAACTCATCTGCTTAGCTTAGTAGATATTTAAAATAAGAGCTACTACAAGTTACTGTAGATCATTAGACTCTACTTCGTCTCACCAAAACTTGTAAAAAGGCGAAAGCTACGGCCATTGTAAGCCAATCAGGGAGTTCGAGCGAAGCACGTGGAAATGTACCATCGGAGTGAAGTTCTCTGCATAGCTGTCACATGTTTCACTCTCACCCTAATTAATTTACGGGTGCCGTATCTTTTGCTTTTCGACAAGTTAGGCTGCAACAGAGTGGAATGCTACATGTTTTGGGAACAGCAGGCAGACGCAAAGTGCTACTATGTTTTTGCGCTCGAGTCAGAGGTATTCCAAAATGTGGCGCCAATCACCTCGTGCCGAACGAATAGCAAAAAAAAGAAAAAAAAAAAAAGAAAAAAAAAAACAGCTGCGAACAAGCTTTGGCCGGAATTGCCAACACGCAGCATTGTTTGTTCATAGCCCTTAAGGGACAATATTTAACACAATTATTTCGAATGTTTCAAGGTTTGGAATAAATCTCGCGAGCCAGCCGAGAAATTCAAGATCTTCCCTATTTTAACCTTCGAGGTCTTTAGAACCTTCAGTGTTAGACTTGCCTGAATTCGGGAAGATAAGAGTAATGGTTGTCTATAGCCTCTTTGGATGACAGGCCCTTGGGAAAAGCGACGACCTTGTGCAGCGAGGCGAGCTTGTGCAGGGCCTCGCGTCTGGTGCCTTCCTCCATCCAGGACAAATTGCGGAAGGACAACAGGGACGCCTCTCGGATGCCGTTGACGAGCGACTCGGCTGTCCTGAGCGCCGATTCCGTCAGGAACTTGCCAAAAAAGAAGTGCGCCAGGGCGTAGGGCGCGATGTCGGACACGCGTCCGATACAGGATTCAAGGTACGTGATGGCCATTTGGGGCTCGCTGGACTCTCCCATCAGCTTCTCGGTCAGCCGGTAGGAAGCCAGCGGCAACAAAGTGCGCACAACGTGCCAGCCCAGAAAAGAGCGCAGTCGGCGGGCCTCACTGGCGTACTTGTTTAGGAAGCGACTGGTCACAGCAAGGCAGGCCGTGCCGATGATGTAAAGCTCGTTCTGGGCTGTCATCTGGGCTTCCTGCGGCAGGTGCCTGTTGACGACCTCCAGCCATCGCTCGGACGAGATCCGTCCTGAGGTTAGGTCGCCAAGCTCCTGGAACAGGGAGTAGCCGATCAGGTCCTTGTCCCTACCCTCGAAGTACATAGACATGAGGTTTGTGTCCGTCTTGAGCAGGGATTCCACCAAGGCCGTGTAGTCCTGTCCCGAGCCCAGCGCATTGGCGACCTGCAGCAGGGCTTCTCCCAACGATGGTCCGGCGAGGTGTAGGGCCCGGGTTTGAAACCAGAGTATCAAACTGGGACTTTGGCTCAGGGACAGGATGAGCCGGTCGTCCTGCTTGAAGTTTGGCACAAGCTTCATCTGGAAGAGGAGGTGGATGTCTGCGTCCAGCGCGAGCCCCACGAGGACGTCCAGGACGTCTACGTCTGTGTCGGGGATGTCGGGCCAGCCTAGTTGGTGCTGACTGAGCACGTTGCGGAGGTCGTCCAGGTATTCCTGGCGGTTGATGAATATGTCCTCGCACATGCTCAGAGCGATGGCGGACTTCTCGCGGGCGCTCTGTTGGTTCCAGGGCCCCTTGCGGATGTCGTCGTAGAGGCTGAAGAAGATCTTGCGCTGGAGGCTGGTAAACTGGTTCTTGTCCACCGGGTGAACCTGTGGTTCCGGTAGTAGTTGTTTCGAAGTATTAGGGTTAGCCGACTCTCGTGAGAAGCCGACATTTAAAATATCTATATATAGTATATACACGACGGCATTCTGCCGTGCTGGTAATGACTTTATAATTATGCCCCCTTATAGCTTTCGTTGAATTTAAACCAGTATAATGGCGTAAAGTTACCACAGAAGCTGAAACGCTCGTAGCAGATAGAGCACCATCAGGTCAGACAAAACAAATACGGATTTTTCAACATTTAGAAGTAATGCTGGATCATTATCATCACTATCACCACCACCTCCACAACAATAATAATTAAAAATGAATAAATAATAATAATATTCCTAATAATAATAATAATAATAATAATAATAATAATAATAATAATAACAATAATAAATATAATAGTAACTAACATTTATATGCGGTGTAACTTGTGGGAGTAAGCGTTCAGAATCTATCAGGTAATCCTTTCAATGTTGTTAAACGTTAAACGCAAGCCGTCACAGCGCATGATCCTGGGGAATCTTTCACACTATCAGATAGCTTCTATTTAAAGAATTAGGTGGAAACCCAGTCACCTTACTCCAGCGGCCGCACACGAACTGATAGAAGTCGGTGCAGGGATCTTCAGCCACGTTCATGGCCATGGACAGTTCCCTGGGGAAGTCGTAGCAGTCGGGCGTGAAGCAGGTCGGATATAGTATGGTCCTCACAATGTAGGGTACCAGGAGGTAGAGGCTCGCGTAGGCCATGCTGGCAATCACTGTTGAGAGGCACGGGCTCGCACGAGCAGGCGCAGGCGTCGAGCCGGCCTTCGCCGGGATCGCCAAGAAACATCAGTGTTCCTTTGCTGAGTCTGCTCTTGTTTGAGGAGTCGGGGTGCAATAGTCTGCTGAAGTCTGTTCTTCTGTTGCTATAAAAGTGGACGGCCTAAAAAAGTAGCTTAGTCTGGTGAAAGCTAGAGGCGAGTTCGTGGCTGTCAAGCGATTCGTCGAGGCCGGTACTTGTTCCAGAAGGTCGTTGTCCTCTGTTTGACTTCAAGGACATGGTTGTCAAAAGGCTCGCATTCGTTGTCTTCCGACTCGATCGAGAAAAAGAACAACTGCATGCGCAGCAGCCGTTGCGTAGGAATGGTGGCCGTTGTGGTGGAGGGCAGGAGGTCTGAAGGGCGGTGGCTGGTTGATGCCTTCGGGTGTTCGATGTAATTTTCGGATAGGTAAGCCGGGCGGCTAGGTGTAAACAGACGCGTAGAAGGGTGCTTCCGAATGCTTGACCAGTTAGGAACGAGATTAGCGAGCGCGCACGGGATAGACATGGGCTCGAGCTTATGTCCCCGAGCTTGCCACAATGGTTCCTTCTTTTCTTTGCTCTGTACTTAAGGGAGTATGAGCGAGTAACTCCTGAGATCTTAGCTTCGGACGTTGCTTCGCCATTTTGGAAAGCGTTATATTTTGCATTCTTTTTGTGGTTGCGTGGTCGGCCTTTAGTAGTAGGGGTTAATGAGAGGGATACCATTTTAAGAACAAGCGGAGTATTCACTGGTGATCATAGCTGAGTCCGCGGCTGCTGCGCGTGTGGTGACGCCGAGCTTCCACAGCTATTTTGCAGGGTGCATTCCTCGCCATCAAGCAAGCAGGTCTTAATAGCTCATATATGTAATTGTGTTCTAAGCATGCGCTGTGAACGGCGCACTCATATATGGTGTCCAGTGAATACCTTAGCGTACCCGACCGGATATTGGGAGACCCAGAGATCGAATCTCGGCACCGCCAAAAAATTTTGCCTTTTGGCGGCTTCTTAACCTTTGTTCAATTCGATCAAGTACGGTTCATTCATCCGCATATTTTCAAGTATTTCCCTTTATGGTGCCATAGATATGCTGCCATTGTTGACCTTCCCGAGTCTCAGTGAGACGACAAGCCTTTGAAAGGCTAAAATTACGAAGCCACACAAACTTTGCGTTGATCACACAGGAACACAGTATAGTGCTCGGAAAGTCCAGAGTATCTCGTTGTATAGATGTCTAGCGGTTGGGAGCTTTATCTGCTAACAGCGGGGACTTGTACAGTCAGCAGCCATGTGAGCTGGCCCATTTTAGCACTTGCCGAAAGGGCTAAAATGCAGAGAAAGTGCCTCCGGCATGACACCGAATAGGAGATGTTGCAGTCCATTCGAGCCAATTTTTTAACAGCTTAACGTAGCCGATGCTTACAGCATGGATTTCGTGGCGCCCCGGCCTGAACTCCGCTGGGCCAGCTCATATTGCCACGTCCTATATCTTCGTATCTCGACCGAGCAGTGAAGTTCGGATGCAGACATCACGGTGCCACTCGACATCACGGTGTCGCGTGACGTCATTGTGGAACGTGACATGATGAATTTCACACGACATTAGTGTCACGTGACGTGATGTCACGTCACGGTGTCACCGGACGTCAATGTGCCACGTGACATCGCAGTGCAACGTCACATGACACGATGATGTGGCGTCATTGCGTCACCTGACGTCACGTGATCACGTGACACGCATGTTCCAAGCATGTTTTCTCCATACACGCGTATGCTTTGAACATGTGGGCAGACAGTTTTGGTATGACCAATCCGACATGATCGTCATACATAAAAGAAATACGCCTCCAACTGTCTCTGCAGACTTTACTATTACCTAGTGTGCCTCGCTCCCATAAAGGCACCCTAGTATAAGCAGTTTGACCGCGGGTTAAGGCTGATCCTATAAATATGCTACACAATAAAAAAAAACAAAAACAAACACAACAACAAGCAGCAAGAGGTACAGGACAAATTTGACATGAATCAAACTTTCTGAGACATTTCGTAGAATAATAAGAAAAAAGGTGCCAAGGAAATATTAAAAACCTAATAGATTTGCGTTCTATATGATATCCAGGCGATTGCAGTCCTCGAGAACATTAGGATCTCTTTTGTTGAGAAAAGCAGAAAGTGGTAATTTTGTGTTGTGGCCTGTAGAATTCAATGTACAAAAAAACTATTAAAGCCGTGTAATTAAAAAAAAAAACACAAAAAAAACGCGCGCCCAAAAGTTTATTTACTGCTTATTGATATTTTTATGACCGTCATCTAAAGTATATCCCCGCTGGTTTGAAAACGGGCCTTTAGTGCTGTCCGTTATTGATCTAGAATCACAGAATTACAAACCACTCATCTTTTAAATGCACCGACATATTAGTGGAGTGTCCTTCTGCCGGAGATTTGGTCCGAGGATACCTTGGTAGAAAACTTGTGGAGACAAAAGGGACAACATTGGGAAGGGAGGTAAAGGTTACACGGTAATTTTAGTACTTTCAAAAGTAATCAAATTACTCTCGTGATTACTTTGTAATACAGTAATCAAATGATTACAGAATTACTCTGAAAAGTAATGAATTACGAGCAATTTGGTTACATCGAATGGGTACCGTGCACGTCTGATCGTAAGGGGGAGAAAGGGCGTATGGTCGAGTCTTGGCCGGGAATCTACCCAGAGAAACTTCGAATGAGGGTTGGGCGGTATCGCTATACGAATGTATCGCGATTGAGTTTCAGAAATATATTATGTATTTTTATTTCTGAATCGCGATGCGATCTTTCAACTCTACTTTGTATTTCCGTATCGAAGTACATTTTGGGGTGTATTTTTAGTATCGCGATACTATTAGGGACGATGTATTTTGTTACAATTAAAAAGGAAAATAATTTGTCTATCTCCTCCACACAGAGGGTCAAGACCGAGTTTCGTCAGGGACGTTTCGTGTCTCTGACCGCACAGGACTCCCTTCTTAATTGCGCGAAAGTTAACAAATGTTTTCCCACACTTTAGGTGGTCGACTATTCCAGTCCATTCCAAAAGCTGAAGGCTCTGTCGGCGCGCCCAACTAGGAGAAAAATGGATACGGGTTTTGTGAACTTCATTCCACGGTGATGGGTCACTGCTGAAAGAGGCGTCCTCCGGATTGGACATAATCATAGTGACTTCTGGAGGTTACTTGAGAGAAAGATAAGAGTTGCTGAAATAAAAACGCGCTCCAGCCACGCTAAAAAGTCCTTTGCTTCCCTTACCACTTTCCAAAATACAAGATGATAATTATGCGGTAAATTTGATTCGAGATTAATTCAGGTTTCAACAGGCAGTGAGAACTCGCTTGCTGGTTTAAAACTAAAATATCGTATTCTAGAACATGCTTCTTTTTTGTTCTTTGTATGCTCAAAGGTGTGCACCAAAACACCCTAAATAATGTTTTTATAACAACGTATTTCAGCGTCTCTATTTCAACCTTACCAAAAAGTATCACTGTATTTCTATTTCCAAATAATTTTCTATTTTTTCAGATGTATTTCGATTACGTATTGCGAAACATTTTTTAAATGTATTTAAGTATCAGTATTTTAGCTGTTTTTGCCATGTGTCCCAATATCTGTGTTACCAAATACTTTTGAGAGTATTCCTGCCCAACCCTGCTTCTACTTACGTGTCCTCTGCGATCGACTTCTCAAGATGGAGGACAGTGTCTACCGGAAAAGGCTGAGCCCCAAAGGGCTGGCCGTGGATTAGCGAGGCTTCATCAGATGACGTGCACGAGCCTGTATCCTAATCCATCTTAATCTTTTCCGGGCTGTGCAGGAAATCGCGATGGCCAGCTTCCGCCGTTAGCGGATTGGGCTCCGACGGAGCGGTTGATTGCGTTCAATAGGGAGTTTTCGTAGACCGCGTTTCCCCCTCCGCTAGGACCTCCGCAACGAAGAAACCGCTATTGCGCATGCGCGGCGCTAGCCTTGCCTGCAGAATCCCGGATCTCGAAGCCGGCTGCGGAGAACGTTGCGGGACAGTGGACACGATCTACGAAAACTCCCAAATGAATATCTTTGTGCATGGTGGCGTCGCAGAGTTGCCACTCCGTAGTTGGGATGATTCCAGAAAAGTTTCGCACTTGCGCAAACCACAAATGAGATAAAAAAAAAAAAAAGATAAAAGAATTGTATGGAAAATTTTTGGACGTTTGTGTTGCACTACTGAAACGTTCTAGCATGACGTGACATCAGATCGCGTGACGTCAACTGCCCCGCTAAATGTAGCGGGCCAATTCAGGTCACGTGATGTCAATTGTCCCGCTAAATGTAGCGGGTCAATTTAGGTCACAAGACGTCAATTGTCCCGCTAAATGTAGCGGGCCAATTTAGGTCACGTGACGTCAATTGTCCCGCTAAATGTAGCGGGCCAATTTAGGTCACACGACGTCAACTGCCCCGCTAAATGTAGCGGGCCAATTTAGGTCACGTGACGTCAACTGCCCCGCTAAATGTAGCGGGCCAGTTTAGGTCACGTGACGTCAATTGTCCCGCTAAATGTAGCGGACCAATTTAGGTCACACGACGTCAACTGCCCCGCTAAATGTAGCGGGCCAATTTAGGTCACGTGACGTCAATTGTCCCGCTAAATGTAGCGGGCCAATTTAGGTCACACGACGTCAATTGTCCCGCTAAATGTAGCGGGCCAATTTAGGTCACACGACGTCAATTGTCCCGCTAAATGTAGCGGGCCAATTTAGGTCACGTGACGTCAACTGCCCCGCTAAATGTAGTGGGCAAATTTAGGTCACGTGACGTCAATTGTCCCGCTAAATGTAGCGGACCAATTTAGGTCACACGACGTCAACTGCCCCGCTAAATGTAGCGGGCCAATTTAGGTCACGTGACGTCAATTGTCCCGCTAAATGTAGCGGGGCAATTTAGGTCACACGACGTCAATTGTCCCGCTAAATGTAGCGGGCCAATTTAGGTCACATGACGTCAATTGTCCCGCTAAATGTAGTGGGCCAATTTAGGTCACGTGACGTCAACTGCCCCGCTAAATGTAGCGGGCCAATTTAGGTCACGTGACGTCAATGTCCCGCTAAATGTAGCGGGGCAATTCAGGTCACACGACGTCAATTGTCCCGCTAAATGTAGCGGGCCATTTAGGTCACACGACGTCAATTGTCCCGCTAAATGTAGCGGGCCAATTTAGGTCCCACGACGTCAATTGTCCCGCTAAATGTAGCGGGCCAATTTAGGTCACACGACGTCAATTGTCCCGCTAAATGTAGCGGGCCAATTTAGGTCACGTGACGTCAACTGCCCCGCTAAATGTAGCGGGCAATTTAGGTCACGTGACGTCAATTGTCCCGCTAAATGTAGCGGACTAATTTAGGTCACATGACGTCAATTGTCCCGCTAAATGTAGCGGGCCAATTTATGTCACACGACGTCAATTGTCCCGCTAAATGTAGCGGGCCAATTTAGGTCACACGACGTCAATTGTCCCGCTAAATGTAGCGGGCCAATTTAGGTCACGTGACGTCAATTGTCCCGCTAAATGTAGCGGGCCAATTTAGGTCACACGACGTCAATCGTCCCGCTAAATGTAGCGGGCCAATTTAGGTCACACGACGTCAATTGTCCCGCTAAATGTAGCGGCCAATTTAGGTCACATGACGTCAATTGTCCCGCTAAATGTAGCGGGCCAATTTAGGTCACACGACGTCAACTGCCCCGCTAAATGTAGCGGGCCAATTTAGGTCACGTGACGTCAATTGTCCCGCTAAATGTAGCGGGCCAATTTATGTCACACGACGTCAACTGCCCCGCTAAATGTAGCGGGCCATTTAGGTCACGTGACGTCAATTGTCCCGCTAAATGTAGCGGGGCAATTTAGGTCACACGACGTCAATTGTCCCGCTAAATGTAGCGGCCAATTTAGGTCACATGACGTCAATTGTCCCGCTAAATGTAGTGGGCCAATTTAGGTCACGTGACGTCAACTGCCCCGCTAAATGTAGCGGGCCAATTTAGGTCACGTGACGTCAATTGTCCCGCTAAATGTAGCGGGCCAATTTAGGTCACACGACGTCAATTGTCCCGCTAAATGTAGCGGGCCAATTTAGGTCACGTGACGTCAATTGTCCCGCTAAATGTAGCGGGCCAATTTAGGTCACACGACGTCAATCGTCCCGCTAAATGTAGCGGGCCAATTTAGGTCACACGACGTCAATTGACCCGCTAAATGTAGCGGGCCAATTTAGGTCACGTGACGTCAACTGCCCCGCTAAATGTAGCGGGCAAATTTAGGTCACGTGACGTCAATTGTCCCGCTAAATGTAGCGGACCAATTTAGGTGACACGACGTCAACTGCCCCGCTAAATGTAGCGGGCCAATTTAGGTCACGTGACGTCAATTGTCCCGCTAAATGTAGCGGGGCAATTTAGGTCACACGACGTCAATTGTCCCGCTAAATGTAGCGGGCCAATTTAGGTCACATGACGTCAATTGTCCCGCTAAATGTAGCGGGCCAATTTAGGTCACGTGACGTCAACTGCCCCGCTAAATGTAGCGGGCCAATTTAGGTCACGTGACGTCAACTGCCCCGCTAAATGTAGCGGGCCAATTTAGGTCACGTGACGTCAATTGTCCCGCTAAATGTAGCGGGGCAATTTAGGTCACACGACGTCAATTGTCCCGCTAAATGTAGCGGGCCAATTTAGGTCCCACGACGTCAATTGTCCCGCTAAATGTAGCGGGCCAATTTAGCTCACGTCACGTTAATTTTCCCGCTAAATTTAGAAGAGAAAGTAAATTTCCTCAGTGGTCACGTGACATCCGGTCACGTGACGTCAATTTCCTCACTAAATTTAATGGTGAAACCTAATTGGTCTGTACGTCACGGGACGTTAATTTTTCCGCTAAATTTAGCAGGAAATTCGACGTCACGTGTCCCGATGTCACGTGACCTATAAACAATTCAACTTCCCCGCTAAATTTAGCGAGCAAGTTGAAGTGTGTAGGTCTGTGACAGCCCATAATGCAACACTGCGCGCGTTGCATTATGGAAAGTCACAGGTCACGGTTCTACGAAATGCGGGTTCACAATATCCGGAGCAACTAGCCAAAGAACGCGGCAGCGTTGGGAGGAATGGTGCGGGACAGGAATGGGTCCGGTTCTTATGCGAGCTGAGTCGATCTTCAAGCGGGGCCTACGGCCTGACGCTAGTGACTGGACATAATGGAACAAGCTCATGCTCCCTCGAGGTTGTAAGTGGCTCCCCCCGTAAAACAACAACTGCATAGCCGTGGGCGGACAATAAGTCGTTCCTGGCGCCGCGAGACCCGACATAGCCGCTGCTATGACCATGCCCGGTTACGGCACTAGTCGTAGGCTACCAGGCAGGGACAAAGCCACGCCACCCACCTTTTCCTGTCCTTCTCACCCCGGAGGCGCGCGCGAGCCACAAGTGCCATAACTGGCTCGTGTTTATGTAACAGACTTTTTTTTTATAGCTGATTCCCCGGCAAGCGAAAGTTCACTAGGCGCCTATACTCTTTTTTTAAACTTACGATGGCCCGCAGCTGACTTTTCCAGCACTAGATATCTTTAGGGCCTCATCCAACAAACACGCCGCCCATGCATAGCGGAGTGCATGTGGCCCGTTTGGTGAAGACAATTGGTGGCTTTCATTTTTGCTGTCTGTTGTGAGCTTTTTACGCTTTATTCTACGATCCATGTGGCCGGTGCAACCAAGTGCCATCAAGCGCTTCGTGCGACCCCCGCTCGGCTTAGTGAATCAGTGCCTCGGTGACAAGTTTTGCATATCGTTGAGGTTCCCTATGTGTTTGACGACGTCAGCTTTATGCTGTTTTGACCAGCAACTCAGTGGAGCCGTCAAAAGCCATTTTTTTACATCTCGAAATTAGAGGAATGGTATGAAAAGGGGCAGCCATTGCAAGAATGGGAATACGCCAAAAAAATTCAAAGTGCCCGCCAGTTCCCTGTGACGTAACAGTGTACCGCAAGGTGTCGGGGCAGTCAGAAGGGAGGCATCAATCTACGTCACTAAAAGTGGGTTCGCCGGAAGTCACGTGAGTTTTACTCCTCGTGTTCTCCACCACCGCGCCTTAAACTTTTTTTTTCTGTTTTTTTTTTCTACGAGTGATCGGAGAAAACCAAGTTTCAGTTCCACTATAGCTTTTTATCGCTGCACCGTTGGATAGTTTGCGTTCTGTAAAAGTTGAGGACGAAGAGTCAGTTGATCGACGTGATGAAGGTCAATGATAAAAGCGTTGCGAGTACAAGCCAGTGTACGAGTGCATGCCATCAGTCCGATGATACAGAGCCATGATGGGCACAAAACAAGCTATCGAGTTTAAAATAAAAATTAGAACGCTCGCAGAAATTAGGATTGCTAGCAAACGACACGCCCGATCGCATTGCTAAAGGTTCAGACACCGAGGCCGTCGAATCATCGGATACTCTCCAGGCTGAAGATGCCTGCCGTCTATAAGGAATATTCACTGGGCGCCATATTTGTGGGTGATGTCTAGAGCGCATGCTCTGAACGAGCCCACATTAATAGGCTGCTAAGACCGGCAATCTTGAGGGTGCGAAATGCACGTTACAAAAGAACTGTGGAAGCTCGCCATCAGCACGCGCTCAGCAGTCGTGCACACAGCTATGGCCGCCAGTGAATACTTCCTATACTCTGTTTCATACTTAGCGTGCAACGCTGTCAAAGCTACTGGCGCGAGCGCGTGGCTTCATATATGGTTTTGTTTGCGCGAGAACGCGTGCAAGTGATCAACGATATCAAGCCCCATGCTCGCTCCAGTAGCTTTGACAGCGTTGCACACTAAGTATGAAACAGAGTATAGAGAATACGAACTGGTGAGTGTACCAAGTACAAGTAAACGTCGAGCATAAAGTACGTGTTTTGTCTATACTCCGTTTCACCTTATGTTGTACCGCAGCGAAGGCTAGAAGCGCGAGCTCATAGCCCTTGGTGCACGAGAGCTTGTGCCGCCGAGATGTGCCCTAGAGCAAGGAGCTCGCGCTTGTAGCCTTTCCTGCGGTACAACACAAGGTGAAACAGTGTATAGAACATGAGTAGAATTTGTTTACTAGGTTCACTGACTCCTCTTCTTCTGCCTTTACAGCAACATTAGGCGATGAAAAGCAAATAAAAGAAACCTTGTCTGCTTGGATCGCTCGCGGAGGTGCTTAGAATAACCAAAATATTTAAAAAAAAAACAACTTTACACGCGGTCGCGGTAAGCACGAGGAGTGATATACAACTCACGTGACTTCCGGCGATGCCTCCCTTCTGACCGCCTCGACATCTTGCGGTACATTATTACGTCACAGGGCACTGGCGGGCACTTTGGATTGGGCTTCGTATTTCCATTTTCATAAAAAAACTACGCAACTCTAAAGTGAAACAAAGTTTTGGTGATGTCCCGATACACCATTTTAACGCCTAACATGAAAAAACAAATTGGCGTGTCAGAGGCCTTTTAAGAGTTGAAAGGAATGGAATGATTAGAAACTCTAATACACAGTAAGGAAGTTGGAATAGAACGGGGGAGCTCATACCGCAACACTGGTGTACAGTATGCTCGGTAACAGCGGACTGTTTTACCATAACGTTACCGCAACTTTGTTACCGTAACACCGCTGTCGTTACCGGAATGCCGGAGCCGTGTTTCGTGCGTACTTCGAAGAAAACGGTTCAGCCATCTGAATACTGTGACGTATACAGTGTGAGTTGTGGATAGTTTGAGTCAATTTAGAGCGGAAACCGTCCGGTATTTTGGTTCCTTAATTTAACCGAGCCGCGGAGGTCGCAGAAACACTTTCTAACGTGGACACGCGGTCTGCGGGTTTCTTGCCGTTGAATTTAAGGAGAACCTTTACTATGAAAATACAAAGTAATTTGCTTGTTCTCGAAGAAGTGCGGTTAAAAAAAAAAACAACGAATAAAAGTAATTCGCAAAAAATGGGGAAACCAAAGAACTCACCGACAGCTTGTGGAACGCAGTGCGTTGTGAATTCTGAGCATCCGATTATCGCTCTGCAGTCGATCGAAATGTGGCATCAGCCAATCAGTATGCTACAGAACCAATCACAAAGAAAGAAGTTTGATCATATGTATGCCACGGCCTGCGTTTCTTATTCTGTCGGTGACGATGCAGGTTTCTTTTAAATTGTAATTCAAACAAATATCTTAAAAAAACAGTGAAATATATATACATTGACGTGGTCTGTGCAGTGTACGGTAAAGGGAACATAATTTTGGAGGGGAATCGTCACGAAAAGTTTGGTTTATTCACTAGGAATATTTGATTTAGCTTTTTTTTTTTTTAGTCACGAAAAACATATGGTTTTAATTGAAAACTTGAAGACCATAATCGAAAGCTGGGGGAGCGCTAAAGGTTATCACTCGTTCAGCAGGCACAAAGCTCAGCGGTGCAAAAACACGGGCGGTAATCTTATCATCCGCGTTTCCGCGCCTCAAGCCTTGTGCCTTATTACACCAGTGGTAACTTTAGAGGCACAGCCGCGCTTACCACATGATTTGAGTCGTTTAAAACACACTAATTTAGTGGTTTTCGATGACGCTCTGCAAGTTTATAATTGGAACTGAATAGGGGTGTGCGAATATTCGCCATTTTCGAATAACGAATCAAATAATAATTTTCAAAATTTTCGAATATTTTTCGAATAATTTCGGAATAGTCGTTACGGTGTCGCGCCGCGAGATTCCCTTCACAGGCGTTCCACAACGCTCCGGCACGCCTGCCGCACGTGTCCGCAAAATAGAAATACGTACCCTCTTCTCCTAGACAATCATTATCATCATCGGCAGCAGCAATTTCTTTCTATACGTACATTGCTGTTGCCTCTATTAGCGACTACTGTGTTAAGTATAACCCGCATGAAAGCGATTCGCCAAGAGACGAGACAGGCGACGTCGACCCGCTTTGCTGACGCTTGGTCAGTGGCGCGATGAGGCAAGCCACATGAAAGTGGCGTGAGCAAGCGACCAAGGCGATGAGGACATTTTCTAGAAATCAAAACACCGAGCGACGCGACGAGCGGGAGTGAGAAATCTCCGTCGCTCGCTAAATCGTATACATGCGGTTCAGTCTTTAGGAACCGCTTTCGCACAAGACTGCTCGTGCACGCTTTCAGAAAGCGTGTCGTGGAGACGTTTCAGAACTGGTTGCAACGGTACCGCCGCTCTGTGTGAGCGAAGTAGAAGTGGTAGAAGCGGAATGTAGTTCGAAGAGAAAGCGCAGTAGAGTGTGGAAGGTTTTTGGCCACTACTATGCAACCAATTGAAGACGCCACAACAGTTGCTTGTGTCGAGTCTTTCCCAACATTTTCCATGGTTGTTCCGTTTGTTCAGTGTGTGAATATGTTGCTTTTTGAGGGCGCAAGTGGAACAAGACAATGCGTTTCCCCAGAATCTTCTCAAATCAGTGAAAACAAGGTTCCTGCACGTAAGCACACAGGCCCATCACGCCCTTGCCATTTTCCTTGATCCTCGATTCAAGGGCATCTGCTACAACAAGGAATAAAAAGAAAATGTAGAGATTCTATTAAGTACATTGCTTCAGGATGTACCAGGCTCAAGCGAACTGTGATTTTATGTTCAGCACCCGCGTGAACCATGATATTATGTTTAGCATTCTAATATTTCAGTGGATTTTGTCTCTATTTAGTTATATATCGTTGAACTCTAGTCATTGTCGTCTAGTCGAGTTTTTACAATAATTTTAAGAAACATTTTGGAACATTAAAATTATTTTATAATCTCTTTGCTCTTCTTTAGTAGCTGTATGCTTACTATTCGGAAACTATTCGAAAATTATTCGATTCGTATTCGCATTTGATTCGGTACCACAATTATTCGATTCGTATTCGATTCGGTTTCAAAAATCACTATTCGCACACCCCTAGAACTGAATGTTTATTTTCACTAATAAAAAAAAAAAAACGAATTCGAGCTAATTCTTTAACTTTTTGTGACGATTCGCCCCTATAACTCATCTGCACAAACCGCATTAGTGTACCCGTCACGGCTTCTTTTAAATAGTTCGAATTAAATTCAAACACCCCGTATATAAGTCTGCATGCCTGGCCACATTGAAATAAAAAAGAAACACAAACACAGGCTTATGCGGCTTGAAAAGAAATAAAAACATTATTTTTTAAGCAAAATACAAAACATGTTTGGGAGCACGACCGTGACACAAACAGGACTTCTCGTTAACGGAAAATGTGAGGCTTGAACTTTCTGTCTACCGTGCACATTTGAGACGGTGTCGTTGTTTAGAACAGGGACTGCAATGGGTCCGCTCTGCTTCCCACTACTCGTTATCCACGCAGGGATCTTGTCGGCGCTCAATCAATATATCAAAAAGGAACTCTCAAAATTTGTTTTTTTTTTTTGGTCTGTGACATTCATGTTCGTTAGCCTACAGCTACATAGGAGAACGCTATCTCTATCTCGTCGTATAATTTGCTCCACGGAGTTCAGCCTTTAGTTTACCCTATCCTCCATCGGTTCGAAATTTCTGGTCTTTGGCAAGCAAGTGCGCGTGCTAAAAGGAAGTAAATAGGCACCGCTTATAGTCACTATAGACCATATGCGAAAAGAAGCGCCATCTAGTGTATTCATGATAAATTATCAGATTTCCACCATATTGGGGGGTTCCCGTACCGATGGTTTCGCCCGAGAAACAATAGTCCCGGCAAAGTGTTAGTCCTAGAACTAAAATATCATCACCTGCTGCAAGTCCAGTACGAACCCGTCACAAAACGTCTTCGAGAAATACCGTTCATTGTGCTGGATGGCCCAGTTCACTGCTTGAGTGACGAGTCTTGCGACCTCGTTGCTGGCAATTCCTTTTCCAGAATTTCGCGGCCGTCTTTCTTTTCTTCTTTGAACCGAAACTAAGCAGCAACCCGTTGAATGTACAAATAAACCGCCATAATATCATGAAAACCGAGTTAAATGCAGATACGCCTCGTCCACAACTGGAAGATGTGATAAACCCCCCAATATGGCTGCTCCTAATGGCATGATGATGATAGCTGGCAAGGACTTTTGCATATGGCCTAGCCACGCGTCTAGCGGTACGCTTCAGCCAACGTTATTAGATTAACTCAGTTACGGAACTGTTCATAGACGCTGCATGCACGAACAGTACCCCCCCTCACTCACCACGACTCGCCCAGATTCGCTCGACGCGCCGCCGGACGGCTGCTTTGGTAACTGAATCGGGATACGTTCGTTTCAACGTCACTAGAAACGTAAAAACCAACGAAAAAAACTCTTTTTGTAGTAACTTTTATTGGAGATTAGTACAAAATGGGGGCGGGTGGTGTTTTCTAAAATTTTTAGTTTTCAAGGTTTTGCAGCACAATTAATATTGTTTTTATACAACCATGCCTCAGCGGGGATTTCAGGTAGCGCGTCCCGACCTAGGTGCATTTTAACTGTGGGGGTATTTCGCGGCGCGTCCACAAGGGAGACGGGGGTGGAACCCCTGTAACCCGATTGAAGCCGAAAATAGATGTCACGTGCAGTTCGTAGAGTGACCGCTGCGGGAGAAATGGCGGCGTTGTGATCGCCATTTGGCGCTTCAGCTGTGCTCTTTAGAATGCACAGTTATGAAACGAAAATATAGATGGCGCTTCGAACGACTCTAGGCGGATTGAGGTGAGTGAGGGGGGGTACCCCTCTCCGCGGGAGTTCCACAACTGAGGTAATCTATAGTCGGATGCAACCTAAGAACAATCTTTTAGCTCCACTCACAAGCGCATTGCGCCCATCTGAAGTGCCTCCGCCGTCGAGAAAGTAGTTCGCTAGCAACGTTGCTTTTTCTTCCTCCAGTAAACGTGTCTTAAACTACTACAAGATTTATTTAATTCATTCAGGACGTTTAAATAAGTTAGAATACGTTTTTGTCAACGAAATAGCTGTTTAGGAAAGAAAGAAAGTCATGTCCAATGTACCGTCTTCCCAATTCATTTTCTGTCCAAGATACTGTCTAACATACCGTCTTCCAGCGCCTTCGATTGAGGGAAAGCGGCGAAAACGAAACCAACCTTTCTCTCGCCAAAATTATAAATAACAAAACACTTATAGTTCCTGCAAATAATAAATATTTAGTGATTTACTTAGTTTTGTGGGCTTTGCGCACGAAATGTGTGCCTTTATTTTGTTGGATGAATAGAAAGCAAGAATAATTATACTTTTCGGGTTTTGACAAATCGGCACCCTCCCAAGTCACCGACACCACCAGAGCCGTTTATTGAGAGAGTTTGGCCATACATTGGTTTGAATAGGCGAGCATCTCGGGCCAACCACAGGCCGCGAAACAGCCCCTAGTGGTGGTCGCGTGCTCTAAATTTGTGCCACGACTATACTTCGTTTCACCTTACGTGCGAGCGAAGGCAAAACTGGAAGCGCGAGCACGGAAGCTACGTGCGTTCAGGCTTTGCTCGAGCGCGCGAGCTGGGGAGAAATGCAAAAAGCGCTGGTCTCGCGCTTCTAGCATTGGCTTCGCTCGCAGGTAAAGTGAAACGAAGTATAATTTGAGCCGTGCCGAGCGGAACTCCGCGTCTCAAGACGCTCGCGCACCCCACCCTTTGCACTGCTTTCTTTCAGCCAGTCTCAGGACGCTGTTCTAGCAGTGCAGACAAAGGCATGGGCACGAGCGCGTGGCTTTGGAAAGTGCCTCCTATGCACGAGGTCTCGTACAAACAATAGCGTTTCGCTGAGCTAGGCTCACGCGCCTGTGCCTTTGTCTTCACTGTCGACATTTGTGAGATGGAGTAGAGGTCTCCTGATTGGTCGACGCTGTGTCACAAATTTAGTTTACGCTCTAAGCGTGGGGGGAATATTCGGCGCTGGCGGCGGCCTTTGCTCCGCCTATTGTCCAAACTCTCCTAATATACGGCTCTGGACACCACCACCGCGCCCCGCTAGAGTGCACACACGCGCGCTTTTGCTTGAGTGGTGACATCTCAGCCATTTTTACGCCCAATCGTTTTTTTATGCATTTTGAAGTACGCGCATTCCGGTGTCAATCAGCTCGAGCGCGTAGCTTTGGCTAATGCATAGACGCCATTTTGGCGCCCAGGTCACGCAACGAGTGCGCGAGAGCGTCACGCGCTGAACATTCAGTGCAACAATGGATGTCTTCACCCTGAGACAGACAGACATGTAGGCACCCTACGCCCCGCTCTCTTTGTCTTCCGTCATGGATCCCACTGAGGTGCACGGCAATCTCAGCTCACCCCGCGGAAATCACAACGAATTGAAGCAGCGGTGCCGGTACTATGTTGAGTAGCAACGTGGGGCAGAGGCGACAGAAATCCAACGAAGCAGACGACGTCCGGCGTAGCTTCTCATCTCTCAGCAGTGCTAAGCCTCGCGCCCGCTTCGAAATTTTTGTTGGCGATAGCGTCGCTGGATTCTCACGTTGTCGCGCAAAAACTGCTGCAAACGCAAGCCGATACCATTAAGATTTCGTGGCGTAACCTCGGGCACGTAAAACACGGTGCAAAAAAGCAGAATAATTGTCACGAGAAACTAGCGTCGCGTTGCTAAGGCCAGCAGCCATGTTGAGCTTTTTTTTTTTTTCAAAAGGATCGCGATTGGTCTACGGAATCGTGACGTCATGAAAACGATTGGCTGGCGTTTCTCGGCGTAGGAATACATTTTCCTCTGAGGGGCATTTCCGGTTTGTTCTTAGCTTGCAATCAACTATAGTAACGTTCCATGGCTTCAGCTGTTTGGACAACAAACCGAATTTGCTTGTTTGCTTTTTTTTTATCGAAAAAATCGAAGATGACGAGTCGAAGGCCGCTCCTCGTGCGGCCAAAGCACTGGTCAAAGCGAAGCGCTCGTTCGCAGACCGCGCTAGGCGAGGTTCAATTTCTTTCTTATGCCGTGTTAGTAAACACCGGGCTGTGGGGACAACGAGGTCGACAAAGTGCCCCCTATAGGAGGTATTCACTGGCCGCCATATTTGAGGTCACTGTTTAGAGCGCATGCTCAGAACGAGCTCACATTAATAGGCTGCCAAGACCGGCAATCTTGATGGTGCGGGGTGCACGTTGCAAAATAACTGTGGAAGCTCGCCATCAGCACGTGCTCAGCATTAGCGCACACAGATATGGCCGCCAGTGAATACACCCTATAGGAGGTATTCACTGGCCGCCATATTTGAGGTCACTGTTTAGAGCGCATGCTCAGAACGAGCTCGCATTAATAGGCTGCCAAGACCGGCAATCTGGGTGGTGCGGAATGCACGTGGCGAAAGAACTGTGGAAGCTCGCGTTCAGCACGCGCTCCGCAGCCGAGCACACGGCTATGGCCGCCAGTGAATACTCCCTATAGTTTGATCTCCTGCCCAATACTCCATTTCACCTTATGATGTACCGCAGGAAAGGCTGCAAGCGCGAGCTCCTTGCGCTAAAGCACATCTCGGCGGCACGAGCTCTCGTGCATTAAAGGGATTGTCCGGTCGAAACCGGAAGTACTTAAGTTTTGGCGCTCGTTAGGTCGAGGGTACCTTCATATAGACAAACGTTATTTTTATTTTGATATATGATCTCCCCTTCTTAATTAAACCTTTCAAGAGCATACGTACGAAACTGCACCCCGAATTTCGCCAGTCTCAATGGCTGACATCCGTAGCTGCTGCGTGACGTCACAAAACGCAAAGGTCGGGATAACAAGAGTATGGTCGATGGATGTCTGGTATTTTGTTTCGAATTATTTAGTCTCCTAGGCTGTGCGCTACTGAAATACTTCTCTTTTAATGCAGTTCCCAAGTGTGTGCAAAAAAAGGTCAAGCCTTTTAAAGGGCAACTCCGCTTCATTTTTGATATTTAGAAAACTATGCAGCCCTCTTCAGTATTATGTAGGAAGACCCCACGTCAAATATTACAATCTAATTCCGTCTATATATTTAATAAACTGGCCAGCAAACTTTCAAACGAGCCAATTCGCCGAAATCTGCCAACTCTAGCGTGCGACGCGAGGCGCAATCGTCAGCGCAGTCAATGCGGCGGAGTTGGAGCGGCCAACGTTGACCCACTACATCAGAGGCATGACTACGTCATTTTCACGTTTTGTTTGTTTTTACTTCTCAGAGCGAAATTGAACGATGACGTCATGAGTTTCTCCTCCCGGTGTTGGCTCAACGGCGTCCATGTGATCACCGTAACGCGGATGCGCTAGTTTGCGCTGCCCTGCGCGCTTATCGGTCTGTTTCTCCGCTCCCCCTCTCCTTCGTCTTCTCCCCTTCCCCCTCTCCCCCGGGCCATCACCGTCCGCGCCACGCGAAGCGACCTGCCCGCGTCGCGTGCCTGTCCCTCGCCCCCACGAACTTCACAGGACCACGTGGTTCGACGTGACGTGGCCATGACTCTGTCGACACGAGGCTCATGTTGCCTGACGCAACCGAAGTTTCGGTTTCGGTATCGGCAGATGTTTAAATTAAGATTACACGAATAATATTCCACATTTCGCGAATCCGAAGAAGTAGAGCTGTTTAGTAGTGCTTTGTAAAATTGAATCACATGCAAACCTATATTTTTCAGAATTGAGCGGAGTTGCCCTTTAACAGGATATTACTCGAAAACAGCCATAAGCTTCGAGCAAACGTATGCCGTTTCGCGAAAACACAACTGCGACGGCCACCGATCGAACTAGGAGCTCTTGCAAAGCAAAGGATGCAGATTTTTATTTCATTTTATTTATTTATTTATTTATTTTTTTTTTGCCTCTGAAGCGGCATTTGGGTACACTTATCGGCGGATCTACTGGATCGGTGATGAGGCTCGTTCCTCGTAGGCGTTGTCCGCGGGTCGAAGGCAAACGACGAATCGTTCAAATGCATGTCGTCACTTGACTTGGACGAGCTTGGTGAATCATAGCCACGCTTTATTTTTTACTCGCGGTTCAAACAGAATCGGGCTGCACGCGTGCTAAATACAACTTTTGGCACCGTTCAAATGGCCTAGCTGTTGGTTTCGGTTTCGCCGCATAATCAAACCGATTGATCCGATTTGGGCGAGGAGTGGGTGGACGTAGTTGAATATTGATGGCTACGTGAGCGCTAGAAGGAGCGCTCATGTGGCGCTTCCTAGCGCTCGGTTAGCGCTTTAGAAGCGCTTTGTTAGCGCTACAGAAGCGCTTTGTTAGCGCTCTCACGCTCCTTGTGCCGTGCTTGCTGCTGCGGAATAGCGCGTGCACGGCGATTCCTTTGTTGTTGTTTTTCCTTTGGCATTGAAAGAAGAGGAAGTAAAAGAGCCGCTCTCCAAGCAAAGGGTCGGGCAGGCGATCCTGAGTCATGGACTCTGAGCGACTAATTGATTGGGTACGACCTCTTCGCTTTCTGTTCGACATGCGTGACCCTGGTTTCAAAGACACGCAGCTAAAAATAATCGCCTTCGAAAAGCTCTGTGTCTCGGTCCCTCAGCCTAGGAACAAAGTTCGCCGGGTACCCATCGGTATCTCGGTGGCGAAAGATTTCGCGCACCCAGAAGGCTTTTCTGGGCGTTAAGCCGTCCACACCCATATGCACTAATCGCGTATGTAAGAGCATTTGTCGCATTTCTATTTCAGCATCCCGCATGTCCGCCATGGTGCTGCTGATGCACACCCAACCACAGGAACCGGAACCGCAGTGCACGCGCTAATCCGCAGCACCGCGGTACAAGAAGCGCCACTGAAGTGCTAACACGGCGCTACTGAAGCGCTAACAAGGCGCTAATCACGCGCTATATTAGAACGAAGTCACGCGCTTGGGAACGCCACATGAGCGTTCCTTCGAGCGCTCACGTAACGCTAACTTAGCGCTCCGCTGTATGTGTGAAGAGGCCTTTAGAGCTCAGCTCGCAGCCCTCTTCTGTGAGATGATTGCTGCATAAGCGGGATCCAAGGAGGATTGCGGGATCTCGATCTTGACGGGAACCCAATCCCTACGCACGTCGACGATCCATTTTGCTCGTCACTGCACGTCTCGCGGAAAAGTGTGGAACGTCACGTATTGGCTCGCATGTGCATGCTGCCCGGTGGTTGTGGCACCCAACCGCGCAACAAAAACCTCACCCATCCACGAAACAAGTCGAGCGCAAAAACAAAAACGAAGCACGCTGCGGCGTTCACTTGCAGGCAAACAACGAGACGGGAATGCACGCTTTGCGTTGTGTGACGTCAGAGCTTCAATGTTGCCAACGAAAGCCGCGTTTAGGCTAGGATGCGATTGGAGTAGTATAAATTCAATTACTCATGCAGAGGGGCATATAAAATTCAGATTTTGCGCGTACGATGCGTCTCGAGGTAAGAACAATTATATTCAATATTTTTCTCGAATACAAAATTTGACCGGACAATCCCTTTAAGGGCAGCTACCGACGCTATGAGCTCGCGCTTCTACACTCTAAAAATTTCCTGTGCGTCTACTTACTCGCAAAGAGCCAATCTCTGCGATCTACGAAATCAACTCAGCGAATGATGAGGCGGAACATCCGTTTAGACCTAAAAATGAAGTCTGCGCTGTGGCACTATGCAATGCAAAGCGTTATGCTTGCATTGCGTAATGCCACAGCGCAGACTTACTTTTGAGGTTTAAACAGATGCTCCGTTTCAGCATTCGCTGAGCTGATTTCATAGATCGCAGAGATTGGCTCTTCGAGTGTTTTGCGGGTAAGTAGACGCGCAGGAATTTTTAAGAGAGTAGCCTTAACTGCGGTACAACATAAGGTGAAACGGAGTACATATAAATCTTTTTCGTTTATCCCCGTCCCCAAACACGTAATTGACGCATTCAATATGCTCAATAAAAAAAAAAAAAAAAAGAAATGAAACAAGGCATTACAACCCGGAACAAGTAAAACATTATGTACAAGGTAAAACAAGAATGATAGACAGTCGGGATTAAAACGTGAGCTACTCCCAGGACACTCTAAAAAAAGCTCGAGGTACACCTAGGCATTTCCTATGAGTTGTGAATGCGAAAGCATGCAAGCCGCTCGTCCGCTCCCTTTGTCGTCTGCTCGTTCGCTCTCTTTGTTGTCTGCTGCGTACTAGCGCTCGCGCGTTTCGGGATCTTGGAGGCTATGGCGCAGCGGCCAATGGGAGCCCCGTCGACGTGCGCCAGCCAATGGAACCGAAGGCGAATCGCTTCTTTTGGGATCGCGGCAACTAGGAGCCGTTTTCGCGCTTCATACTGATGACGTCAGCTCGCTCCATGAGACAGTTAATGCTTTCGCATTCTTTCTTTCTTCTTTCTTTCTTTCTTTATTATTCCTTTGTTATTCTTTTTTTAAATACACAATCGTTGCTTGGACCCATAGCCGTGGAGGTTAGTCGCGGGTCCAACATTAGAAATAACCTTTACAATGCGGCAGGCAAACAAAACAAATGTACGCACATATCAATTAGTATTCACAAAACAATATACATACTAATTGAAAAAAAAAATAGAGAGGCATGATATTGAACTTGTTCATTGGCTTGCAAATTAATTAAATACTTCTTTAAGGATGGCAATATATTGGGTTTACATTTGATGTCGGTAGGGATATCATTCCATACTATAGGGCACTGTTGAATTCAATAGGCCTTTCTCCATAAACATTTCGACAAGGTGGCAAATTAAACAGATTATTTGTTGCAGCTCTCGTATTCCGTAATGGTAATTTAAATAGATATAATGGGAGTAGGTCGTTAGTTTTTATTATTTTAAAGACTGTTTCACCTATTTTTAAGTTGTATAGGAGGTCTAGTGGAAGCACACCAACTGATCGAAAAAGAGGACCACTTGGTTCGGTATTTCTAGAATAAGTAATGAGTCTCATAGCCCTTTTCTGTAATCGACTGAGTGGCTCTAAATACGTGGTGTATGTTCCGCCTCAAGACTCTATACAGTAATTCAAGTGACTGTGTACAAATGCAAAGTATAGAATGCGCAGTATAGACGAATTAAAAAAACTCCCCAGCCTTTAGTAGTGTGTAGCATCCATGTGCAAGTTTTGTGCTTATGTTTTTAATTTGATTCTTCCAATGCATATCGGTTTCAAACAAGACCTCTAAATATTTGTAACAGGAAACATGCAGCAACTGCACGTTATCTAAGTATATAGCTAGTTCTTCAGAATTTGTTTGCTTTCTCCTAGAGTGAAACACAGTGTACTTAGTTTTTTTTTTATGTTAAGTGTGAGTTGGTTACTAGTGAACCACGTTAAGACCCTTGTTAATTCTTCATTTATTTTACCTTGTAGTTCACTTATTGTGTCCCCGACAAAAACTAATGCCGTATCGTCTGCATACATGAAGGCTTCAGACTGACATAAAACAGAAGGAAAATCATTGACGTAGAGAGAAAAAAGAATGGGCCCCAAAACAGAGCCTTGTGGTACCTCTCTCTGTAAGCACTGTTTGTGGTGTAGAGATAAACTTATTAATCGTTACACATTGTGTTCGTTTAGAAAGATAACTTTGAAATAACTCTAATATCTTTCCCCTAAAACCGTACTCATGAAGCTTGTTCAATAGTATGTTGTGATTAACTGTATCGAAAGCCTTACTTATATCCAAATAAACAACCACAGCAATTTTATTTTCATGAAGAGCCTTATTAAGAAGCTGGGTTAACACGAGTACAGCGGAAGAGGTAGATCTGTTCGGCCTAAATCCAGTGCTGACGAGGGCAGAGAGTATTGTACTTACTTATAAATTCCTGAATGTGTTTACAAATTATTTTTTCAAAAATTGTATTAATTATACTTAATGCTGATATTGGTCGATATCTAGACGGCTCGGAAGTATCTCCCTCTTTAAAAATGGGCACAACCTTTGCTATTTTTAGCTCATCGGGATATATTGCAGCCGCCTCGGTGGCTCCGAGGCGAGAGCGCTGGCCTACGGATCCCGGAACGATATCGAACCCGGTCGATTTGTTTACTCGAAGACTTCTAATCGTAGACGTAATTTCAGCCATCTCATTTCCTGTAGGACAAAGGTATTAACAACCGAAGCCGTTAACCTCGTGGAAACTATCACATGTGGCAACTGTGCTGCTAGGAGAGGACCTATGTTTGTAAAGTAGTCATTAAAATTGTCTACCATTTCCTGGTTGGCTAGTTCGGGTTGCACACGTCGATTTGAGCGAAGGCCGATTGCGTGATTAACTATATCCCAAATCTTTTGTGCATTCCCGTCGGCTTGTTCGATAAGTGAGGAGTAATATTGCCGTTTCATTTTCTGCATAAGAGAAACAGATGCGTTTCTTAACCGCTTAAATTGTCCTAGATAATATTTGTTGCTTTTGTTTTGTCTCCATTTACGATACCAGCTGTCTTTCTCTTTCAGTACGCCTAAAATTTGACTTGTCATCCAAGGGCAGACCGGCTCTCCATATCTGCTGTTTGTCCTACTTTCAGCGCTCTGCATTGCTGCGTTTTTAAGAGTATGAACAAAGTTTCATCCAAGGGCAGACCAGCTTTCCATATCTGCTGTTTGTCCTACTTTCAGCGCTCTGCATTGCTGCGTTTTTAAGAGTATGAACAAAGTTTTGATATTCATTGTTGATGTCATGATTATACAAAGCATAAAAATTTGTTTGTTCTAATATACTTCGTAGTAGGACATAGTTTACCTTGGTGCGTATTGTAGGACAAAGATTCGCATTTATAGACGACTGGTTTTGCAAAACAACAAAAATAGGCAGATGGTTCGCTATTGGATCAGAGTAAACTCCGGCACACACACCGCTATCGATGTTACAAAGCGCGTGATCGATCAACGTACTCGAAGTACTGGTAATACGAGTGGGTTCACGTATAATATTGTGTAAGCTAAAGGATTCGAGAAGTAGAGTATAATCATTGTGCGTATCCCATGCCAAGTCAATATACAGCTTATACTGCAATTATACAGCTCGTGCGTCTAGTTTCCCGCGCAACAATCGGAGAGCCAATCACCGCAACGTACGGAGGCAGCTCAGCGAATGACGATGCCGGAACATATGTTTAGACTAGAAAACACAGTCTGAGTTGTGACATTAAGCAATGCAAGCGTGACGTTTTGCATTGCTTAATGTCACATCTCAGACTGCGTTTTTTGGTCGAAACATACGTTTCGGCATCGTCATTCGCTGAGCTGCCTCAGCAAGTTGTGCTGATTGGCTCTCCGAGTCTTGTGCGGACAAGTACACGCACGGGCTTTCTTATAGAGTGTAGCGGGGCGAGAGCAAAACGACGTTTTCACGTATGCCAGAAGTTCCTCGATTCAAGATGGTGGTGCCCGCGTAGAAAAATTCGCATCTTTATGTGCAACCGGAGCCGAGACTACAATAACTTTTAGCCGGTAATAAAAAAAAAAAAAGACTTACAAAGATAACGAGGACCATAACGAAGCACCTTTGGAGTTAGTTGATTGGCTCCGTCGGAATGTCGTCGGCAGCGGTAGGGCTTAAGCGCCTCCCCGGTCGTTCTAATATTTCCAGTGTGTATAGACCTTTGCAAAAATCGCCTTCTGCGCACTGGCGGTTTTGTCTGCTTGGCCGTGGACGCCTTGCGGGCATGCGCTGTTGCTTTGTTGTGCGGCATATCAGACGCTGCGCATGCATCCACAGCTCACTGTCTCTGCATTTTTCGCCCGGGTGATTAGCGATGGAAAGGCCTATAGTAGTCGTATTTAGAATGCGCAATCTGAATATATGAATGTGGTCCGGGAACTATTGCCATAGCGCGCCCGCGTTAACATACACGAAGGCTCATTCAACGACTCGCGCTGCAGGTTTGAGGAGGTCAATCTAAATTTGGAGAGTTACGACCGCGATGTATATAGGCCCAGACCTAATTACGGCTAGGTGAGCGTTAATTAGAAACCTGGCGCGCGCGTAGAACTAATTAAAGTGAGGCAGTACGTCTGTCGGTCTTACGACGGATTTGCGCGCAAACACACACGCTGGAAACTCTGGTGGCTTGTGAAGTTCAAAAGGATTACCTCAACGTAAAAAAGAAAATAGCGTGTAAACATCGGAATGGTGAGGCGAGCCAATTGCGTCGTGGGTTTGTTTATACAGCGAGAAGTTTGTGAGCCGCCATTGGACTTGTGGTGTCTCCACTGTGTTAGGGAATACATTTGGCCGTTGCGGTACGACTGCTATGCGGAGGGCAAGTTCATCTGCTTCTTGCGCAGGGGTTGCGGTGACGTCAGAACGCCGAGCTCTGATTGGCTCGAGCGGAAAAATAGGGGGTCGCCGAGACCCCCTATCTGAGCGTCGTCTGCTCCTTTGCAACGTCGTCTGCTATTCAACAGCTGTCTTACCTTTACGAGCGAGCTCGACTTCGCCTTTCAGAGAGGACAGACGAAATAACTCGAGCGGTACGATGTGTTTTTGTCTAACAATTCTAGCAGACACGTATCAAGAAGCGAAGCCAAAGGACTCACGGGCGAGGTGGCCGACGCGCTGAGGTTTCTTTGCTAACAGCCGATAACGAGGGTGGTTAGCGTCCGCAAGTTCCCTCCTTTCGTGTGCGGCGTTGAGCGTATCGCGAAAGTTATGTCGTAGACTCGTTGACACCAAGAAGTAATTACTGTTTTGATTTTTGGCGAAATTTTATGGAAACACATTTTTCTATGCCCTGTTATTTAAACAGACGAACACTTGCTCGGGGGTAATCCGATGGACTTCAATTAGCTCTCTGTATTTGCTCAAGCTACTTTTTTCTAAGCGCAGCACCACACGCAGCTTCCTTCAGTGTAGGGCGCGTGCGGCCCCGGACATCTAAGGGCATCACAGACCTGTTATTGCTCTGTTTCGTGCGGCAAGGAGCCTCTTGTCCCTCTGAGAGGGGTGCAAGGTGCAGAGAACCATTGTTATTGGAATTAACTAGACAAATCGCTCCACCAACTAAGAACGGACATGCACCACCATCCACCGAATCAAGAAAGAGCTCTCAATCTGTCAATCCCCCCAGAACTTTAAAATGCGACACACCGTCGTGAATGCGCCCACCACATCCGAAGACGCAGCACGTTTTCATTTCCCCTGGTAACACTGCCCCTTGGACAGCGCCTGATCGGAGCCGACCTCGAAATCACACAGGACAGAAGCGGAACGTTCTTTTCTTTTTTTTTAACCAGCAACCACGCGAAGGACTCACGGCTACAGCCACAGCTGCTACAGCACGTCCGCCATTGCCGACGCCGAAATGTTTACATCCGCCCCCCCCCCCCCCCCCCCCCTTTTCCGGTCCGAGGAGGCGGAGCTTAGTATAACCTCCTCTCCCACCTTCACATCTCCATTCCCATGCGCAGAAGACCGAAATGCGCCCACTTGCAAGGCGCATAAGCCGGGGTCTTGTTTGACGTACGACGCTCATCCAGGTGTAAACGGCGCGGGGAGCCACCGTTCCAGTGTTTACGAATTGAGCCCAGCATTGCAATTTCCGGGAACTATAGTCGGATGCAACCTAAGAACAATCTTTTAGCTCCACCCACAAGCGTATTGCGCCCATCTGAAGTGCCTCCGCCGTCGAGAAAGTAGTTCGCTAGCAACGTTGCTTTTTCTTCCTCCAGTAAACGTGTCTTAAACTACTACAATATTTATTTAATTCATTCAGGACGTTTAAATAAGTTAGAATACGTTTTTGTCAACGAAATAGCTGTTTAGTAAAGAAAGAAAGTCATGTCCAATGTACCGTCTTCCCAATTCATTTTCTGTCCAAGATACTGTCTAACATACCGTCTTCCAGCGCCTTCGATTGAGGGAAAGCGGCGAAAACGAAACCAACCTTTCTCTCGCCAAAATTATAAATAACAAAGCACTTATAGTTCCTGCAAATAATAAATATTTAGTGATTTACTTAGTTTTGTGGGCTTTGCGCACGAAATGTGTGCCTTTATTTTGTTGGATTAATAGAAAACAAGAATAATTATACTTTTCGGGTTTTGACAAATCGGCAGCCTCCCAAGTCATCGACACCACCACCGCGCCCCGCCAGAGTGCCTTCATACAAACGCGCGCTTTTGCTTGAGTGGTGACATCTCAGCCATTTTTACGCCCAATCGTTTTTTTATGCATTTTGAAGTACGCGCAATCCGGTGTCAATCAGCTCGAGCGCGTAGCTTTGGCTAATGCATAGATGCCATTTTAGCGCCCAGGTCACGCAACGAGTGCGCGAGAGCGTCACGCGCTGAACATTCAGTGCAACAATGAATGTCTTCACCCTGAGACAGACAGACATGTAGGCACCCTACGCCCCGCTCTCTTTGTCTTCCGTCATGGATCCCACTGAGGTGCACGGCAATCTCAGCTCACCCGCGGAAACCACAGCGAATTGAAGCAGCGGTGCCGGTACTATGTTGAGTAGCAACGTGGGGCAGAGGAGACAGAAATCCAACGAAGCAGACGACGTCCGGCGTAGCTTCTCACCTCTCAGCAGTGCTAAGCCTCGCGCCCGCTTCGAAATTTTCGTTGGCGATAGCGTCGCTGGATTCTCACGTTGTCGCGCAAAAACTGCTGCAAACGCAAGCCGATACCATTAAGATTTCGTGGCGTAACCTCGGGCACGTAAAACACGGTGCAAAAAAGCAGAATAATTGTCACGAGAAACTAGCGTCGCGTTACTAAGGCCAGCAGCCATGTTGAGCTTTTTTTTTTTCAAAAGGATCGCGATTGGTCCACGGAATCGTGACGTCATGAAAACGATTGGCTGGCGTTTCTCGGCGTAGGAATACAGTTTCCTCTGAGAGGCATTTCCGGTTTTTTCTTAGCTTGCAATCAACTATAGTGCCAACACCACCCGGAATAATCAAAGCCTGTGCACTGGAACTTTGACGTCATCGTGTAGTGAGATCGAGCAAAGACGCCGATTGGATACGAGTGCTACGTCGATGCTCGGCTGGGCCTCGTGTCCAATGAAGGCGTTGAAGGACGTCCGGCTTGGGGTTCGTGTCCAATACCCGAGTTTGACGCCATCCGATATTGGTCACGTTCCACGGAGGAAGAATGGGGCGCTCGGAGGCATTCGACGTTATTCTAAGACGATGTTGAGCCGGCTTGCGCGTGTTCATCGCTTTGATAAAATTGTCGGTTGTGTGTATGTTTATACAACCTAGAACTTGGTCTGCCTGAACGGGCGACGAGTCTCCCAGCTGTAGATGAGCAATTTAGCCAGTGCAGTATAACCGCTACCCTGGGGTCTTTAACGTGCATCACGCAGTAGTGATACACGACCACACGCCGGTACGATGCTCATCCAGATCGAAACGGGCAGGGGTGGGGTTTGAACCCAGGATCCTGCGCACAAAGCGCGCGCCGTATGCATGCAGATTAAAAACGGCACCGAACGGAAGCTCTTTATTATGGAGCCATTTCGAAAGTCCGCCCTCTGTTGGAAGCTCTACACGCGGGGACAACTTTTCCTGCAGTTTCCGAAGATCGAATGATCAAAGCGCAAACACCAACCTAATCAACACAAAAAAAGGAGAGGACATTTGTGCTTGTACCTCAAGTTTCATTGCCAAGAAAGGTTGTCCCCCGAGTACCGTAACCCTGCGTATTGGCGGACACTACAGACAGCGCCGGAGTTCAAACTCTACAGACGCTACTAATTTCGTTTTAATGCCATCTTATGACACTTTAGATTTGCACGTTCCACGGTCTTGGTATGTTCCGCCATTGTGCAGTGGTTCCGACCTTCTAGCAAGCGACACGAGACTTTCGGGAGGGGTCTCTATTGGGGTGGTCGAGAGCCGCACAATTAGCCACACTCTTCCGAGTGACGACATGTACAGCCGCTATTTCGGTGCTTAAAACCAGGAACGCCAATCATCCGAAGCTTTATCTGAAACCGCAGGAAACGCTTTCCCGTTTTCTAGAAATGCTGAAATTCTCTGTGACAGAGAAAAACGCTGTCGCCCGAACTTCCTGACACCATATCTAAAACTCGAGAAGTCGTGTTTTTAAAACGACTTCTAAAACGTCATTATTTTTTAAGTTAATTTCGCCTTCATCAACGGAAATAAAAATAATCTCAGACTGTCAATTCTGACGATAGTAGCACGGAGCGTTATTGTTACCGTCAGGTATCGCATTGAGTTCGAAGCACGCTCATCGGCGCGCCAGAAATATTACCCTGCCCACGGTAGTTTGCGGTACCGTTATGCGAAAATGGCCTAATATTGACACAAGGTATAGACCGACACGTGAGCTTGACGTCACGGAGCTGCGGCGGCGCTACGATGGCGCCGTAGCCGGGTGGTGTGGGCAGAAGGGCGCCGGTTTTGCTTGGGCGTCATAGCATTTCAGTGTGGCGCAAAGCTGTGCAGCCGTTAATTGCACCGAAAGGTACAGAAAAAGCAGCGGAGTGAGCTTCCACAAGTTCCCGGCAAACTCTGAAAGGCGCAGAGGGTGGATAGTAACCGTGGGTCGATAAGAATGGTCGCCTTGCGCGCAAGACCGTTTGTGCGGCAAGCACTTTCTTGAAGGCAAGTGTGGATTCCATTTAGACCTCCGTCCCGAGGCTTGCTTATGTGCAGGGAAACCGTCGTCTTATCGAGACCACCCAGATTTTGTTGCCACGGTGTTTGCGCACAAAACACTGGCCAGGCGCTCGTCGGTGGCTCGCTACGCCCGTGCTACCAAGCGGAAGGAGTTCGGCGACAGAATGGAAAAAGCGTTACCGCTTGTCATGACTTGTGGTCATGAGGGTAAGAAAAAAATCATACCTTGGCTTGAAGGACGCTGTGTGTATTTAATCAATTAATAAATACACTTCCGCAAGCCCACAGTCTGCTGATCCCGCCGGCAGCGCGGAAACAGGCTCGAAGTAATAATAGGCCTCGATAGACTTATGCGCCTGCACCGTGTCGGCCGTGAACAGGCTTGGCGCAAAAACTAAATAAACGACGACGTGGGCCATCGACATCGGTGGCGGCAACTTCACGTCGGAACTCCAGCAGTCCTTGTTTACGGCGTACGGATCGTCGAAGGCAACGCCGTCCACGCACAGTTTGTCTCGATACCGCTGCCGTTTAGGCTTGGGCAGCGAGCTCAAATAGTCGGGCATAACGCACGACATACGTTGGCAGGAAATACGAGGGACAAATAAAGCTAGAAGCGTCTCTACGACGTCAACAACGAGCGCACGCCACATAAATCAATGGCGAAAACGCGGAGAGCCTGGCCGCTTCTGCCCACATAGCATCTGCGCATGCGCGGCCTTCTGGATGTTTTGGTAAACAGAGCCGCGCCGCGTGTCGGTCTATAGCAGGGAGGCCAGGCTGACCCGGCCTAAGAGCCTTAAACAATACCACGAAACTTGCAAAGAGCCGTGGGGCGGTGGGGGGACGTCACATTTTTGTTTAGAGCAATAAACGAAAGTCGAACTACTTTACGTAAGGAGGTCAAGAGTACCAACCCGCAACATGTCTTTCGATTTAAAACGCGTTCCATTTCTCTTTTTGGAGAAGTGTTCATGTAACCGGGAGAGAAGCAGGGGGGGGGGGGGGGTATGGGAGGTAGCCGGGAGCCGTACTTTAACACGCAAAGAGCCGCATGCGGCTCGCGAGCCGCAGCTTGGTCACCGCTGGTCTATAGCGTGGTTAATGATACGAATTGTAAATAATGGCCAAACAAAGAAAGACTGTGTTGGCGTAGCGTTGTCTCCTTGTCGCATCTATGGATAGGATCTTTCTATCCACGTAACGGGTAGTTTATTCCGCCTTAAAAATGTTGCGCGTTTTCCTCGTTCGAGGGAGCCAAACTGTTTAGACTTCGGCGGGGAAAAAATGTGCCGTATTACGAAGGCAGCGCAAACGTCAGTACAAGCATTTTTTTTTATTCCCCCCACTGGCAAACATATCTTCTATATCTAAAAAAAAAAACAAAAAAAAAACGCGTATGTTTATTTATTATTTATTTTAATATTTATAATATAGGAACACGTGGAAAAAAAGGTACAGTAAACTGCTTGCGGAGCGCACATTTGGTTTCTGTTTCTCCACAAGGGAGTTCAACGACGCGCTTCGCCGTTACCACTGGGTAATATCAAAATCAATAACGCATTAGTGATGTTCCCAATGCGCCGGTTTCGTAAACTACGACTCGTCTGGACAACTAAATATACAATCGATACAAACAGGAACAAGTCTATCTGGCTCAGATAGGTCTCGCTCAAAAACGAAAACAATTGTATCGTTATCTCCCAATACGCAATATAATGTGTATCGTATAGGAGGACAGAAAGTAGCTGATCGACTAAGGTTGTTCAAACGCAAGCGGTTTCCGAAATAGTAATAAATCCGGACTCGGTTTTCTAAAGCACTTTTTGCGTTTTCGCCTTAAAACCAATCGAACACTTCTGAAAAAGAAAAAGAAAAGTTATTGTTTCCGGCAGCGTAAGAATTGCCTAAAAAAGAAAACAAACAAACTAGATCTGTGTCTTTGTTCCTTTAGCGCCAACATAATTACAAGTCTTGCACACATTACGCAAAAAAAAAAAAAGAATCGATTAGAAATACAATTATTCTCGCTTAAAGTATTAAATAAGATCACACGATTACTCGAGAAAAAAAGTTACTGGCAATTCCTTGAAAAAATAATCGTTACTTTTCTACAGTCGACAGATAGGTCGACAGACGACAGATATTTCTGCCGATTTGAAAACGGTTTCTTAACGTGCTGCCCATTATTGGATTAAAATCAGCGATTTTAATCCAATAAGCTTGCGGTACAAGCTTGCCGCCTGTACCGCAAGCTAAGCAAGCGGCAAGCCGGCTGTCTGGTTGCCGCCGTCGCTCATAGATGGCGGTAGCTGTCCAGAGGGCTGTGTCGAGATTTATTTGTCCACGGATACGAAACTGGGAAAACTAACCCTTAACAGCTCCGCCGTAAAAAAAAAAAAAAAAAAAAAAAAATATATATATATATATATATATATATATATATATATATATATATATATATATATATATTTAGCTGTGTTTGAGACGTTCTAGTGAATCTGTCGTTTTATTCCCGTGGTCTCGCTTTTTTTTTTTTTTTGTCAGGCTTAAAGCAGCTCGTTTGCGCCCTTACATTCAGTCCATACCAAATAACCACCGAAAGTAATTGAAATACATTATCGATTGTAGAGTATCTGAGATATTGCCTATCGTAAATACTCTACTCAAGATACTGTATCTTAATTCTGCAAAAAAAGTAGTGCTGGAAATCCAGTCTCCGATTCCGTCGAGGGGAGTATTGTACAGAACCGTTCTCGGCCTGCTTATTTTTACTTATTTATTAATTATTTCACTTACCCGCAGCGCCTAACGGAACTGCAGTCGGTGGATTCATGCAAAAATAGTGTGCATAACAGCCGCAGAGCAAAAATACAGGCATTCACTCAATAAAGGCACGAACAAAAGACACTCGAAAGCAAAAGGAACATCTGGTAATGCGGAGAAAAATGCCACGTTGTCCATCATTTCTTTTCAGCCACTGAAGACTGTTCCATTCGCCAATACTTTTAGGGGAATAAAAAGATGATCTCAACTGGTTTTCGCAATTCTATTCTCGCACTTTCCGCTCATGATCGACTCGACGTAATACATAATGCGCGGAGAAAATGTAGTTTTCGGCCTGCATACAAACTCTACATTAATGAATGTTACGAAATTATTTTTAACCGCAAATTCTTTCTTCTTACTCCGAGAGACTCCCAACCCTAGGATTGCTTCACTCTTGTCACGCTGAGTTCTCTCCTGTCATTTCCAACGACACATATAACCGCAAAGTTTTGAACTCTCTCGAGTTTATTTCCATCGATGGTATACTTTGTGGGTCCCCAACTGTACAAGCGTACTCGAGAACCGACCTATAATGTAACTTTTGTACAGCAAATCCCGCGCACTTTGCGGGAATTTTCAAGTATTGCAAGAGGCCTAATACTTTATAAGCTTTGGCTGCTATAAAATCTACAAGCTTATACCAACCTAGACATGATGGTAGATATAGACTCCTAAATATTTACATTTAAAGGAGCGGTGCAACGATATTTAATTGGAATGTTTTTCACTTTACGCGAGCTTACTGGCTCTAGTGGGACTCAAGGATACTCGCACGCAGCGGCACTGGCCAAGGAACTCCTTTGTTGCGGTGTAATTTCAAGGGCAAAAGCGATCATTTTCATTCAATCTCTCCTTTGCAAAATGTGATGACGTAACGTGGGGATCGCAGTACACCCAAATGTCGATATGTGAATGCTGTTCATAGATTGGACCCGAGCATTGCGTGGGCACTCGATTTGGGCTCGTGATAAGTACTATATTTCGTCTCACCTTAGTATGGACTATTGTTAGCCGCGCGTGCTAAAAGCGCGAGCTAGTTGCTTCGAACGAAGCCTCGGCGGCTGCACGAGCGCTCGTCCAGCGAATGCTCCAGTCAAGGCAGTCAAGGCTAGCCGCTCGCGCTAGCACAGCATTCGCGGTTAGTCCGTGCTAAGGTGAGACGAAGTATAGCTCAAGAAGCATTCGGGTAGTGGTCCGTGTCCAATCGCTGCAACGACGACAATAGCCGAGCCATAACATGTCTGGAACTCAGCGCGTGTCCTGTGCTTTGCCAACCCCAGCGCGTGCCTATGATCAACATTGGCGGCATATAATCGGCTCCAGATCACGTGGCCGCTTGTTCTGGCTGCGAGTTGAGGGGGTGAACGCTGCTCGTTTTTCTTTAATTTTTTCTGGGACTTCTATTGCGTGGGGTGAAAAACGAACGAGTGTTTCATAGGTCATTAACGTCAGGGACCCGTTCTAAGCGCTATTTGTGCAAAGTACAAACATTGTTGCATCGCCCCTTTAAACTTGAGGTCGCAGGGGGATACTTCCGTGGCACTGATCAATCGCAATTGATGGCGGGGTCTCGGTCCCTTGGTCCCGCTTGGTATCATCACATGGCTTAGGGCCCACGGATCCTCAAAACGGTCCCAAAAGCAAACGCATTAAGGCCTGTTCACACATACAGCGGATCGCTAAGTTAGCGCTACGTGAACGCTCGAAGGAGCGCTCATGTGGCGCTTCCTAGCTCGTGACTTCGTTCTAATATAGCGCGTGATTAGCGGTCCAGGAGCGCCTTGTTAGCGCTTCAGTAGCGCCGTGTTAGCGCTTGAGTAGCGCTTCTTGTACCGCAGTGCTGCGGATTAGCGCGTGCACTGCGGTTCCGGTTCCTGTGGTTGGGTGTGCATCAGCAGCACCATGGCGGACATCTGGGATGCTGAAATAGAAATGCGACAAATGCTCTTACATACGCGAATAGTGCATATGCATATGGACAGCTTAACGCCCAGAAGAGCCTTCTGGGTGCGCGAAACCTTTCGCCACCGAGATACCGACGGGTACCCGGCAAACCTTGTTCAGGCTGCGGGACCGAGACACAGAGCTCTTTCGAAGGCGATTATTTTTAACTGCGTGTCTGTGAAACCAGGGTCACGCATATTGAATAGAAAGCGATGAGGTCGTACCCAATCAATTAGTCGCTCAGAGTCCGTGACTCTGGATCGCCTGCCCGACCCTTTCATGGAAAGCGGCTCTTTTACTTCCTCTTCTTTCAATGCCAAAAGAAAAACAACGACAAAGGAATCACCGTGCACGCGCTGTTCCGCAGCAGCAAGCACGGCACAAGGAGCGTGAGAGCGCTAACAAAGCGCTTCTGAAGCGCTAACAGAGCGCTGCTGAAGCGGTAACCGAGCGCTACATCACGCGCTAGGAAGCGCCACATGCGCGCTCCTTGGAGCGCTCACGTATAGCGCTAACTTAGCGCTCCGCTGTATGTGTGAACAGGCCTTTAGGAGATTGCATATCTTTGTGATGTTCTCCTATAGACCCTTTCTTCAAGGGTGCCGCCATCTTGAAATGTCGTCACTTCCAGTATGGGCGAAAACATTGTTTTGCCGTCGCCACGCCAATAGAATGCATTTAGGAGAAAAGCGTAACCGTCACCCATTATCGTTTTCTCTCCCCTCTATTTTTTTACTATTTTTTAGGTTGAAACGTTGTAATATTTTTTCGTCGCCCATACCGGATATGCCTAATTGGCGGTCGGGGGCGAGAGTAAGCAGAAAAGATCTATACTGTTGTCGTTTCCTTCGATTTGAAAGTTTCTTATTTCTTTTACGCACCAGCAGTGTCAGGTGTTACCTTATGATTAATGATCAGCAGCTCGCCTGCAAACTCACTGTTTTTTGTTTTTCGCTCATCTCTTTTTAGTGAACGTGGCAACATAGTATTTGCAGCACCCTTTGCTATTTGCGCCGCTGAAGCTAAAATTAATTTTACGGTCGCGCGCACCTATCTCCTCACCAAGGTAAACACCGTAGCGTCGTCGTAAATGCTTTGGTTGAGCTCCCATCTTGGGCTTGCGCGAACGTTTTTACTAAAATGCTGGGATATTATATGAGAGGTCGTGGGTGAGGCGATCGCTCGCTTCTCCCAGCGATCGAGAGCGGTTCCTCGCTTCGTGCATAATGTGTCACTATCACCATGGTACCATCTATAAGTTGGCATGCGGCGCGGCCATGGCGAAGACCAGTTAACAATTTTTGAAGCTTGGGGTCTACATGGACTGAAACAGGCAAGAAATTCAGCGGTTAAACTACCACACCCCTAAAGAAAGCGCAATGAAATGTTCAATTCGACCATTTTTGCTTTAGATATATATTTTTATATTTATATATACATATTTCTTCTATCCCCGTAATGCTAGGTAGGACGCTGCTTCCAGCATACACGTTAAGAGCTCTCCAGGTTCAAATCGCGAGAGCGCTCTCGTCCGCGCGGTCACTGACAAGTGAGAACTGCAAAGAGGAGTTTCAGGTGTCACGTCTCCAGCGGGAGCTTTTTGCTACCCTCGATTACGCTTCGGAATCTCTCGCACCTCAGGTGCGCACACGCAGCTAAGCACGGCGCTCGGCATGGAGCGGGTGCTCACTCTCAGAAAAAAAGGGCGAAGAACTTACACCCTTTTGTCCCATGGAATTAATACACCCCAAAACTTTAGTTCGACGTACAGCGCTCTGATGTCGAACCGACGGTACAAACCTTCACGAGCGTCTTGATAGCCGAGTGATACAACTTATTAAAATAACTAATGTGGGTGTTACCCACTAAAACAAAAAAAACAAAACAAAAAAACGTCTTTTTTATTGCAAAACTTTAGTGTTTTTTTTTCTTTTTTTTCTGTGATTTTTGATACGTACTTTAGTTGTTCAGTAAGTGATATTGAACCGTTACTAAGCCCCTCATAAAAGTTGGGGCTGTCAGTTCGACGTCAATGCGGTGTACGTCGATCTGAAGTTTTGGGGCGTGGGACAAAAGGGTGTAAGACCACACCTTTTTTTTTTTTTTAGAGTGCTGGAGCCCTAGCGTTTTGAAGACACGATCTGCCGTTTTTATTTTGTCAGTGACTATTGACAACTTCAGCGACCTATTGGTTACGTGAACGATCGAAAGCGTTGCTGTGGTCGGCCTGCTACGATTGGCCGAATGTTGGCTATGACGTCAGCGAAGGATTTCTCATCGACGGAAATGAGAGTAATGTACGAATTTTCATTTTGACGATGTTGGCAGTGTTTGTTTAAGAGCGCAATGATTTCAAGCTACCACCATGTTAATTACAAACACCATCGAACTTGTTGTTTGCAATGTAATGACGTCAGGAGAGAATATCATAGGAGGGCGCCAACAAAACATCTCGTTGCCAATTGGGTTCGCCACTATTGGTTGTCAGCGGACAAGAATTGAACTGAAAATGGTTTGCCGCGATTTTCATTCACTACCTTTCAAACTTGCGGCGATGTGTTCCTGACGCTTGACCTTCTTCGGGGAAGCGATGGAAGGACTGCCTAATGTACTTCTAAGGTGCCGATGAACGTTGATAAACGCGCCAGGTCTGGTTCACGCGGCTGCGTATAGGTTACATTCAAAGCGACCTGGGCAACACGCTGATCCAACAGGAACGACAGAATCACGGGGACAACTGTTCCATTGCGCCAACCGCCGTCAACACGCCATCATGGAAGCCACACAAGACGAACAGAAGTCGCGAAAGGACCTGTTTCGTGCAGTTCAGTGTTTTCACGCTAAGTGCGGTCCGTTTTGCTGTAGTCGTGAATAGACCTTTTCGCAAAAGGGCTTCTGGCCGGTTCCATTTTCATGGTTCGTGCGGATGGCGCGTGATTTGCTCGCTAGGCGAAGCGACGAAGATACGCGTGCTAGACTGTGGAAATCGTACATTGGGCTGCGAATTTGTAATCATTGGAAAGCTCCAAAGTGATAAACATTCAAAACTAAAAAAAAAACAATTCCTGACACGCACGTGCAATTTTGGCGTGTGTTGACTATTGCTCGGATTTCAGTGCTCAAATTTTACCAGCTCGCCTGCTCCGTCTGTGCGTTTTTTATCCTCCCAGATGCCAAGCAGGCCGCTTTTGTTGACGTTTAGTAATATACACCTTTTCAAAGCGTACCAACGAGACCCAGAAAGTGCCAAATTACTGGGATGTGTGCGCATGCGCGACGTCCGGTATTCCTTCCAATCGGAGCTAATCAGAGCTCGGCATTCTGACGTCAGCGCAACCCCGGCAAAAGAAGCAGACGAACTTGCGCTCCGCATCCGGAGTGCAAGTCGTCTGCTTCTTGCGCAGGAGTTGCGGTGACGTCAGAAAGACGCTGAGCTCTGATTGGCTCTGATTGAAGGATAAGGGGTAGACCTCAAGCCAGCTTGCTTTGAGGTCTATCCACTATCCTTCCAATCAGAGCAAATCAGGGCTCGGCAATCTGATGTAACCGCAACCCTTGCGCAAGAAGCAGACGATCTGCTCTCCGGATGCGGAGCGCAAGTTCGTCTGCTTCTTGCGCAAGAGTTGCGGTGACGTCAGAGACGCTGAGCTCTGATTGGCTCTGACTGAAGGATAGTGGGTAGACCTCAAGGCAGCTTGCTTTGAGGTCTACCCACCGTCCTTCCAATCGGAGTTCATCAGGGCTCGACTTTCTGACGTCACCGCAACCCCGGCAAAAGAAGCAGACAAAGTTACGCCCCGGATAAAACGCGTCTTCGAATGTTGTGAGTGCCATGCTGTCGGATGCCGCGATCCTGGCGGTTGGACGTTAAAGGTCTCGGGAGAAAAAAAACAACAACAACAACAACAGAAAAAAAACTAGACAACGTCAATGTCATTGTCGTCGTCACGTCCCAACTCTTGGCTGCCAAAGCTTCTGTGGACTGTCAAGCTGGAGAGCAACCTGCTGCAGAACAGGCGTCTGCCACATCCACCAGCGCCGGGATCGCGGTCGGCGACAACATGGCACTTTTCTGACGTCATCCGCGGAAATCGAGGGACTACCTTTTTACGATGGAATAAACGCGTCAGTTGGAGACATCTTCCAGGCACCGTATTAGCCCCGTGCGCGACCGAAAGCGTCGCTGTGGTCGGCCTTCCACGATTGGCCGAACGCTGACTATGACGTCGGAAAGGGGATTTATCATCGACGGAAATAAGAGGAATGAAAGAACTTTAATTTTGACGGTGTTGGAAGTGTTCCTTTGAGAGCGCAATGATTTCAAGCTTACAGCATGCTAATAACAAACACCATCGAACTTGTTGTTTGCAAGGTAATGACGTCACAAGGGGGAACCACAGGAGGGCGCCACCAAAACATACGTGCGGACGCCAAGCGTCTATTTCGTCGCGGCGTACCAAATCGAAGGTGCCTAATTATGAAAGCCTGTTCACACATGCAGAAAGCATAGCGCTGACCTCGCGCTAAGCGCGTGCTGACGGGAGCGTTCACAAGCTTTGTATCGCACCGTCAAAACTGTTGCTCATGGCAGACGATAAGTAGCTGACGACACGTGAGCAGTGCTACATCAGCGCTTCGCTGCATGTGAGAACCGACCTAAAAACTGAAGAAACGACCTGTAGCTGAACAAGAAGGGGCGCCAGCCGCATTCTCCTGCACTGTTGTGCCCCACCGCCAGGATCGCGGTAGGCAACAGCGTTGCACGCGTGTGACGTCATCGAGCAAAAATCGAATCACCAAAAATGAGGATGCGGTCGACACGTATACATCGTACAGAGAAGCGTACAGGGCGCCATATAGTTTAACCGTCATTATGTGGCCACAATAAAACGCAACAAAGACAGCAGCCAAAACCATGTTTGTGACAAACGCTTTGTCAGCCGGAAAATATTAGGTTCTTGTCGTATAGTGGTTTGACGAAGCTTTCAGCGCATCGTCGCTTCTCTGTGGACCGAACATATATCGGCCTTCCCTAGCGCGACACTTCAGCGTCTTGGTTCGTTTTGGTATTTCGTGGTCGCGTTAACTTATTGAATGGCGCCTATTATATTATTTAATGGCCTATTAAGTTATTCATTAAAGAAGTGTGGTTCTTTTACAGCTTGTTTGTACAGCTAGGCCTGCCTAATTACGGGTTCGCGACGTAATTGCACGTACCCACCCCACGCGCGCACAAAACGCGCTGTCTCGTAATGATAGGGTGTCGCATTAAGATTATTTATTGCGAAAACAAAACAACAAAATCAGCGTCTGGCTTTTCTAACTGATGGGATTATTTTGTAAGAACTAGAAGCTAGCGAAGGTAAAATGACTCTCAAGTGCTACCGTATTAAACAATTTATAATAAAGAAGCCATCTGCGCAACTCGAAGGAAACAAAAATGACGTTGTCTACAAAACAAAAATGGCGTACTTTCTTGCTTGGTGTTCCAGGCAGGTAAGTTATATCCACGTCGAACATTTAGAAAATAGCGTGAACTAATTTATGCGCTCAGTCTCTGACACTCTGAGGTCTTTTACATTGTAGAGAGATTAAGTTAAGAACACTCCTTTCCTTTTTTTGGCAGACAATGTATTGTTTATTTTTAAAATGATCGCAGATGCATAGATGCCCTTCCCTTCGCCATCGTAAAAAGTGGATTGATAACGCATTATGGTGAAACGATCCTGAGCAAGTAAATGTATACTTGCCAACTGTGACTCAATCGCAGTCTCGAACACGCTACTCAAAAAAAAAAAAAAAGAAAGTAGTCGACTACATTTACAATTACTTTAGTTACAGTCTCAAGTTGAGCTAGTTGGTACATGTTAGGAATTAGTGTCAGTAAAGGTGTTTTTGTTTATGTTTTAGCTGACACGTATTTAATTACTCTCAGTTAAAAAGTATTCAATTAGCGTACTCGATTACTTGAGAAGAGAGCGAATTGGCCGTTAGTTGAGAAAGTTACTTTCCAGATTACTTAAGATTTTCAAAACCACACATTTTTCTGCTGCTTTGAAAACGTTTTTTTATTATTTTGTACTGCCCTGCATTGGTTTAGAACCAACAAATTATAAGCTACTTATCGTCTTAATCCAAAAATTTTGGTAAATCATCCTTGTGTCGGAAATTACGTTCGAAGATTTCTTGGTAGGGAACTTGCAGAAACAAACGACACCATTAGAAAAGGCGAGGGGAAATAGCAACTGTTTGAAGTAATTTGAGTACTCCCAAAAGTAATGTGATTACTCTCGTGATTTCTTCGTAATAAATGTACTAAAATAGTTACAAAATTAGCAGAAAAAGTAATTGATTACAGGTAATTTTATTACTTGTAGTGAGCACCGTAGAAATCTGCTCAGTTGATATGCGAAAACTACAAGCTGTTTAGGAAACATCATATTGCATATTTTTCGTCTCTCAGGGCTCAGATGATGGCAAAACTAAATTGTCTTGAGACATAACTCACATTGCTTTAAGCCAGCCTTAGACGACGGCTAAAAAATTCGCCTTGCTTAGAACGGAAGTTCCGTCAATCGCAACGAAGATGCACCAGGTTGGGTCTCGTTGAGAGCAGCACTTGTTATAGGAATAACATGCAGTGTGGTACGTGGCAAATACATCGTAAATGTATAAAAGATATCTCCCCTTTATTCGCGCACCTTTTTTTTTCCTTTCTTGGGGGCAGCGCATTATTTATGTCCCACGTTAAAGATTCCAGACTAGCGGTCGTACTGCACTGGCTAAATTTCTCATTTTCGGCGGGTCGCGCCCCCCCCTGGCAGACTATAAACTCCCGCCGTCTAAACAACTAACGACTCATTGGCTCTTTCATTTGTTCTGAAACTCCGCCACCTACTCAATTCTTCAACTAATACACTGTTCCTATTCTACTGCGCAGCCTCCATTCCTTCGCAATGGTGGTGGAGGGGGGAGGGGGAAGGACGAGTGTTAGCTCACCGTTTACGACCCCCCCCCCCCCCCTCTCTCGGCACGGTGCAACGCCATTGATCACGGGTGCTATGACGTCAAACGAATGGCTGCGATCCGTTGCTGACCTTCTCTCCCAGGGCCTTGTTACGGTGCGACCGACTCCAACACGAGCAAGTAAGGTCAGTGCGGGCTCCCCACATAAAGCCATCGGTTTGAAAGCTCTTGTACCGTCATATTTCACATACTCGAGTGGGTTGCGGTGTGTGGCCACAATTGCATCCGCGGCCGTGGCTCAGTGAAACGAGCCCGCCCCATTCCCAGGCATTGAAGACCAGATAAGACTGTGCCCCCAAGCATTGTTATAGTACGGGACTATATAGAGTCAATCTGTGGGACGATACAGCACACAAAAACTCACACGAACGCTACATTTTCGCCCAACAAACGGCGACTATGGCACGGTAGCCTTGGCCGCAACGCAACAGCCTCATCGTCTATGTGGCGTATAGTGTATTACGGCTGCTGGTATAGCGACGAGACGACGCCGAGTGACCACGCCACACAGGAAACGTGACGGACGATGATTGGAGGTGGCTTACGCGTCGCGCGGCGGCGGTATACAGTTACGCAAAGAACTGTTTTCGGTAAACAACAACGCCATGATTGAATCACGCGTGACTCCCAAATACGTGACTTATATATATAAATGTATACGCCGCGTTTTGAAGTGCAATGGCGAAAAAAGAAAAAAACAAAAAAAAACGCCGTTTTGATTTGCCGCGTTATTGTTTACCGCGAACGTGACCTCCAACGAAATTGAAGGCTCGGTCACCCGTTGAGCGCGCGGAATCGTATACGACTTCCGGGGGGAATTGGAAGCACGATTTTCATTTTGCGCTCCCTTTTCGGATTACGGTGAACCAAAGGGGACGCGACGAGCCTTCGGAGCCAATGCAACACGCCTTCTGCGTGTCACGTGATCACTTCTTGGAGGGCCCGGCCCGCAGTGACGTCCGGGACGCGCAAGGCGCTTCGGTGTGTCGAGTGCTGCCATCTACAGAGGATACTCGGCGAATGATGAGACTAAAAATACGCTTAGAACTTAAAACAACAACAGTGACAACAACATGCGCTGTGGCGTTGAGCGTGACGTTTCACCGTGTTCGGTGCCAGGGCGCATGCCGTTATTTCTAGGTCTAAACACATTTTAGAACTTTGTCGTTCACCGAGTTTCCTCGGTAGATCGCAGCACTTGGCTACACCAAGTGGTTTAGCGGGAAAGTAGTCGCTCCAGGCGCAGTCCCGTGGTGCGTCGTTCTTAGCGCCGGATTGGCTGGGATGGCCGGTATACCGACCGCTTCGAATCATCGTAGGGTGAAACGGAGCGTGACTTTTGTGGGCTTTCTGAATTTTTTTTTTTCCGCGGGGAGCAGAGGTTTTGGTTTGGAAGGAAAGGTGTGCCGTGCAACGGCCAGTTTTATCGCCCGTGGACGAGGTCCTTAGAGCGTGATGCCATAAAAGGAAAGGTGTATGTCCCTGAGCTGGCAGTGCGGAGGGAGTTAGACGCTCGCCGGAGCAATCACCTTTCGTCACCCGAGCCCGCTCTCTGCGCGTGGCTATGAGGGTAGTCACGTGGCGAAAAGATGGACGCACGGCTTGTTCCAAGGAGCACGTTGCTTTCCACCACACTGTCAGTTTAGGTGTGAACCGGGTGTATCGTGAGGACCTTTCTTTTACGACGTGCCGGCTCGGGCTGGGCAGGCGGTTATAATAAGACACGTTCGTCAATCCTTGCTGGTCAAAATTGAAAAAAAAGAAGAAAAAAAAGAAAACCAGCGAGATTAGAAGGTTGGGACCTCAGACGAGTCTGTTTGCGTGAAAATGGTTTGCGGATGGCTAACTGAAAATTGAGCTTGAGGTGAAAACAGGGTTCTGGGTGTTGAAAGTTTGAAATTGAGTTTGAAAGAGATACGAAACTCGTTAAAAGGATGACGCCATTTCTGGGCAAAAAAAAAAATCGTTTCATTCGTCACAAAAGTGTTCAATGAAACGAAATTAAGTTTAAAACAACAACAACAACACCAATGTAACCGGCTTCGCTGGGTACAAGATGCCAGGTTTGTAAGTTACAATATTTTCATTTATGCCACTTAAAATAAACGGTTCTCATAAAAAAAAAAAAAAAAAAAAAAACCAGAAAAAAACCTTAATTGTTTCTACTTTCAATGACACCTAAATACGTTAATCTGCGCCCCTGGATCTATTGATATACGCGTATAGTCACGTCTATTGCAACAGAATGCTTTAATCGATTCTAGAGAGATACTTGACGATCAAGAGCAACTTCTTAATTTTCTTCGTAAAACATCGCACTATTCTATGCCATAGCGCTGGGTTACTTTATTCGATGTCAGCTCGTTGATCTAATAAATAAACACGCGTTGCAGGACTTAAACTAAAACATGTCTCTAAATATTGCTTTGCCCCCCTACGAAGTAACAAGTGACTGCGCATATATTGTTGCAGGGTATGAATAGCGCAACACGCTCCTTCGGAAAGTCCTCCACTTTTTTCCACCCAACTAGAGCGGATGCGAAGGAGGAGGTGAATGTAGAGGAGGAAACCTCCAATCATGGCGAGCAGAGAGCTTTGTGAGAGGGGCTTTCTATGTTGGAACATACAGGACGTTCCTAAGAATAGGGAGCCGTGTTTTCCTGCCGCGTAAATGAACTACGCATTGCAGAAAGCTCAAACTACGTGAGAATGGGACACTAGCGGTTAGGATATAGAACGCAAAATTGTGGCAACATGACATTTCCTGGGGCCAGTGGCGTAAGCCACTGACCCTAGTGAAGCCACTGCTTGGATGAGCCGACATCCACCCAAGTCTAATATCGTCAAAACAAGAAATTACGTTGCGGGCGCCTGTAGCATCTATTTCTGCGAAAAAGAACACTTGTCAGCAAGGAACGAAGTGTTCCCTTTCTTGCTGACGAGTAGTTTTCACAGATAAAAACACCACAAACGTCCACAATGTCAGCTCTTGTTTTGACGATATTAGGTGGACTTCGGCTCATAAAGAAATTTCGTCTTTCTCAGTTATCTTTCGATCCAGATAACGTCATGGTTTCAAGCTTTCGCGTTCCATACTCCATATCGATAAATTAAAAAAAATCAACTAAAATTGTTAATTGACTTTTTAATTAGTGAAAAACAACATACGATTCCAATTAGAAATTTGTTGAGCGTCATCTAAAGCCACTAAATTGGACAATTTGGGAAATATTTGAAGCAGGTGGTAAGCGCGGGGGCGCGCTAAGGTTTCCACTCGTACAACAGGCACAGCGCTGGTGGCGCGGAAGCGCGGATGCAAATATTGTTTGCTGATTTAGTGGTCTTAGATGACGCTCAGAAAGTTTCTAATTAGAACCATATAATTTATTTTCAGTAATTAAAAAGTGAATGTACAAATTTTAGCAAATTATTCGACTGATAATTACGATTAGCTCCTTCTTTTATGAACCCCTGACCATATAACTCACGTACACAAACAGCAATACTGTTCTTTTCCCGACTTTTTAAAAACAAAGTTTTTTTGGGAATTAAGATGAAACACCCTCTAGGTGCTTCGACATCAGATCGTGCAATGATTGTTCGGGTCATATTTCTTATATATATGTAAGAAATATATGTTAAAGCCATGCTCTTAGAAGGACTATTCAGCCATACTGGAATGTCGTAGATCATCTTCTTCCGGAGGTATAAAATTTCCAGGCGTGGAGATTACCGAGGTGTCGCTACTTTGAACAGCCATCAATTTCTCACCAAAGCATGCATGTAGTAATAATGTTTTCTACTCATTTTGTTAAACGTTTCAGACATGTGCACATAATATTAAAAATTACAATACAAACATCTTAAAAAAAAAAACGAAACATGTTAAATAAAGACGTTTGAGGGACACGTTCACAAATTATTTGCTAACAAAATAACTTTATACAAAACGACGCAAAATATATCAAAACGATTATCTTTAAATGCGTTTTACGAATATAAAAAAAACATATATGCTTAACGATTAGTGTAGTTTTGTTATTAATCCAGAAATGCAGCGAATTTCTCTAAATGTAGCAAAATTGCACGTCAATACTTAAAACAAAATCAATTTTTAAAATTTATTTAATTGTTACAGTGACTTGAACTAACTCGTGATAGCAAAATATTGAGTAACATATGAACTTTTTCCGAGAAAAACGGCAACAAACCTTCACTGAAATGGAGCTAGCTTGCCTTTGCTATAAGGGCTTTGCCGCACGACGTCGGATCCGAGGAGACTTCTTTCACAACCAACGAGGGCCCTACATCGGTGCTGCTTTATCGTAGGGTATATAAACTTAAAGTGATACTGTCCCTAGCATCAGTTAGTTTTATATTTGAGTTTTCTTGCGTCGATCGTAACGATTCGAAAATTCGACTTCCCGAGTTTTAGGTATTCGGCGTCAGGAAGCTCGAATTCTTGCCCTGTCGATAACTGTTTTCACATTTCTGAAGGACGGAAAACCTTTCTACAGAATTTCGGATTGAGCTTCGGACAGCTGGCAACAATGATTGTGAGCACCAAGGTGGAGGATGTTTCGTTGCTTTGAAGTCGTAGCTTACGTAATTATTCTACTCGTACCACACCCTAAAGCTTGGACACAATCGAGAAGGACGAGAAGCACGTGGAAAACCTGGTAAAAAAATGAAAGCCGTTTACAACTCCCTGTAACGCCGAATTAGAGCGCAGCTTTTGAGGAGGAAAGAAGGGTACTGAGGGGAGGGTATACCCCTCCTCTCTCCACCCCACCTCCTCATTCTCCGTGATACGCCTCCTCCCCCTCCTGCTCCCCTCCCCCTCGTCCTCCCCCACCTTCTCCCTCCTCCTCCTCCCCGCGTGGTACATTATGGGAAATGTCCTATAATGCACCGCGCGGTTACGCCGATGGCGACGGCGACGCCGACGTCGCTCAAGCCGGAAATGGGCGCCTAATGGCGCATTCACACTGGAAGCGGATCCGCGTTCGCGAAGCGATTGCGGATGCGGTTCGCGAGCGACCCCGTTCAGACACACCGAGAGGCGGTTGGCGGTTTCTCGGCGATCACGCGTGATCTTTCGAGACTTGCGTTTGGCAACCCTGTTTTACAATCCAAAATCCACTTTAATCGACGATCCAAAGCCAAAATTTTGCAATTATGGCACTGAAGATTTTTCTCGGGGATGTTCGCACGCATCACGAGTTCAGGCAGCGAAAAAAGAAGCATGGACCCGCCAAACTCGCCTGTGATTCCCTTGACTTCGCCCACAAGCAAAGCCCAGCTAGGTGCGCCTTGCTGACTCAAAACAGGATGCCCCGGACCTTTTCTTCGAAGTGGACCCTTCCCGCATGAATAGCTGACCTTGTTTTCGGGATAGAGGGCCACTTTTCCCCCTTCGTTCGCTCTTATCATTTTCGAAGTTGTGAGCCGTGGGGTGGACCGTGGTGCGGGGGAATGTGTTCGGCCGGTCGTGGCTTCGTTGGTGGCGGACTCTCCTTTCGTCACTCGCACGTCGATCGAGTCTACTGTTTGTTTGACATTAAGCTCAAATAAACGCCGTATGGATTACCTCTGCAACGTCTGGTACGTACACTTTATTCCTTGAGTAGGTTCGCTTTATTTGTTTTGTTAGTAGCAAACTTTACAGGTCGAGCTAGCGCAGGTACCCTGCCCGCAACGCGGCAGTGCGTTGGCTTCGCAATCAGGCTCACGACGTCTCTATCGGCCTTCGTGGTGGCCATGCACGGTGTCGAAAGCTTTCAAATAGTTCACGCGACTGCGTTAGTCGGTACAAAAGGTGACATTTCGGTCGATCAGGGGCGGGTTCCGACGTTCTACGGGCAGAGACTGACAATTAAGGCAGCAAGCTTCGGGCTGTGGCGCCCGGAATAATAAACAAACGCTTACCCGAACCAAATCACCGGCGCGAAGCCCGTTAAAATTACGAGTCAATTTTTTTCGCGGTGGATTCAAGTGACGGACGTGAACATCGCGTTTCTCGGTTGATTTGTATGCTGCAACGCTAGGACTACAGCGCCTTGGACGCCTCACCAGCGACAGGTGCCATCTTGTTTTGAAAGTCACTGACGTCACGTCAGCGTCGCGTTGTGATTGGTTGCCGCTTTGCGGTTCGTGAAAGCGGTTGGGAGAAATCGGTTCCGAAGCGGTTGGCAAAAACGCGCTCAAACCGCTCGATCCTAGCCGCTTTGCGGTTGAGAACGCGAGGATCCGCTTCGCGTTTGCGGATCCGCTCCCAGTGTGAACGCGCCATAAGAGCTGCGCTCTAAAACAACGCAATTTGTCGGCTAAATTACGTGATTCCATATGACCCATTTTCTCTTTCTTCTTTTTCTGTCAGGAGCGAGTGTCGAGTCTCATCTATACTATATTCACCTCATGGAAAGTAGTAAAAGTAGTCAGTCTCCTTGCGGAACCTATAATGTCCCCCTTTCCGCTTTGAATTAAGATATATGTAGACTCATCTGAGATTAGTTTTATGTTATTTTATCGAGACCTACAGGTTTCAAGATCCAAAATCCTCGCTTCTTCCTTCGATAATCAAATCTCGTAAATACTATTTTGCCCAGCATAAAAATAAAACACAAAACGTCTTTTTTTTTTTTCTTGATGTGACAACGCGTATTGACTTCCTTGCTCTACCACTTGAGGCTTGATCGAGTTTATCGTGAGGGAGCCTTTCAAAGAGACCACTTTGATCGTACCGTCGTCATGTTGCGCTTCTATTTTTGTATTTATTTGAGTACTTCTAAGGCCCCTTCCTGCGATCACCCGAAGTACAAAACTGTTAAAAAAGAAAAGAAAAGAAATTTTGGGCGAGGAAAGAAATGTAAGCGGCGAGGCCGGTTCATCTTTGACTTGGCCGAAATAGAGTTCCCCAAAACGAAGTCAACGAAGTTACCCCTCCCTCCTTGTGGTCTCGCTTCGTTGATCTGATTCGCCCGCATTTGTCGGTGCTCCTCCGGCAGCGGCGGTCAAGTCTCAAACGTGACCAAAAATTGGTCAGCTTATTGTTTTAGTAAACACCTTTTGTTGTCTTCCGCCGTAAGGGACAACGCTACAGACAATAAAACGGTTTGTTCTTGAGTTGGGTGCGACGCACCGGCGCCAATGCAACCGACGTGATTGCGCTGTCTTTGGATGGTAGCTGCAGGAAATTGAAAACCTAAAAGAGACGAGCAGGAATTTCGTTTCATATAGACCGCCTTTCATGAATACGAACGATACCAACGCAGAGTTTTAAACAGAGCTGTGGAGAACACAGAATACACTCGTAGCCCTACAATATTTTTGGCACACAGTTAAATTAGTTATATGTTGTAGTAAAAAAAAAGCGTAGTTCACATTTTAGAATAAACAAAGTTACTTTTTGTGTAAGACGCGCCCCTCTCATTGAAAAACACGGCAAAAAGACAAAAAGTACCTTAGCACGCACTTGATATCGTCACACCATTGTCTCCCTCCGCGCTGAAAAGTCCGTCATTGTGGTCCCCGCCACAGTGGTGCCTGAAGCGCGTCTCCGACTGTTGTGTTTAGCGTCCTACCCCTCCCATACATCAAAAGTGGTCCGGAAATGGTGACACATGACGTCACAGATGCCGGAGTTTCCTGTTTTTGGGCGCGGTAAACACGCCAGTCGTAGACGCGTTCCAGGCACCATACCGTCAACATAGGAACGAAGAGTCTACTGAATAGACGCGCATGCAGATGCAGAGTCTGAAGCCAGTAACAACCGGCGCCATTTTTCGAATGTCGTCTGCTAATGTCAACGCGACAACGCTAACTTGGAGCTCCTAGGTTAGGTTACGAGGAAATCTAATATACCTAATCGACGAACCAAACAGCGGAGAGAGCACCGGGTCCCACGGGGACAGGCTCCAGGAAGTAGGTTTTTTTTTTTTTCAGTCTTTGTTTTTTTCTCCTTCGCTCGACTACCAAAGGTGCGGCGGCACTGCTGGGGTTTCGGAGCATGCAGTCGCCGGAGCCTGCAGTGTCCAGACACGGTACAGAAACAAGCGGCCAGGGTACAGAAAGGAAAACACGGGCAGATCCAAGGACATACTTCTGGGACCTTAGTTCCGTGTTCTATGCCCAGTTAATCCCGTTAGACTGAGAGCTGGCGAGGTCGCCGGTGCTCCTCCGGGAGTTCAATCGAACAAGTCTGTGTGACAGGCGAGACAAACTTCTCACCTTGATTTGATTACTTTTTTTCTTGAATAGCGGGAGCTTGAACCGGATGAGAATCGGTCAAGGAACCGATGGAGTCAGGTCGAGTCAAAGATATTTGTTTGCTTCCGTATCGCGCTTTGCTCGTTATCGAGAGTTCTGTGTAGCCTCGTGGGAGAGCCGGGCGCGAGACCGTTGCTTTCATAGAATGCTCTTCTCGCTCGAGTGAGTCTGACAAAGAAAGCGTTTCGCTAGAACTATACTCTCTAAACTTTACCTTCGATTTTTTTATGGCTTGTACATTGCAATTTTCACCGAAAAGTAACGCAGCAAGGCATTGTGATTGACCTTTAATTTTTTTTGTATCCCTTTTTGTATTCCGGCTATATTTAGCAGCAAATTAGTGGGTACTGTGAATTGGTGCATATATATATATATATATATATATGCAAAATTAATTTGGCGTATTTTGGAGTTAATTTCCACTAAAGCCAACGTACTAGCGAATTCTGCAATCCACTGCCTTTACCCGGTACGGATCAAGGGGATGTACGTATTTTCTTCTTCTCACTGATACGGTCACGAACGTGTGTCTGTTTCTCAGTCTCATTCCAGGAACTCCCGAGGGTAAGACAACAGAGCAAAAGATGGCACCGAGACGGAAGAAATCTATTACGAGCCTCCTATTGACCAAAGACATATTGGACGAGTCTTGTTTGCTACCGAGTCATGTTTTTGTTTCTTTTCTGGGTTGCACACAGACATTTCTGTCGGCCTGTGAATCGGTGTCTCATTCCGGTCGCTGCTAGAGAAATAGTTGTAGAAGTAGCAGCTAGCAGCACCACCACCAGCAGCAGCACCACCAGCAGCAGCAGCAGCAGCGGCAGCGACATACCTCAATTACCGAGGTTTGGGAAGGGCGCGGGCAAGAAAACAAAGGAATACCAAGCCAGCACTCACAGCTTTCGATCTTCATGGTGCACACTTGAGTGTCGTGCGGGTACGTCTCGAACTTCATGGCGCACGACAGGAGGAGGGTCAACCTGCGTTCAGAGAGAGAGAGAGAGAGAGAGAGAGAGAGAGGAGGGGTAGAAAGGGGAGATGCGTACGAACGCGTTTCAATCACCCAATCAATAAATAACTTATACTTGAAGATGCACTAATACTTAGTCGAGGAACGAACTCGCTGTTTATGCGCGAGACCCGCGCAGCCACTGGCGAGGAAATTGGACTACAGCGTGAGTAAAATAGATCGTTGGCCGTTTGGCGAAGATGGTGTATTTTGAGCACTAATATTTTAAATAATTACTTTACATGAGTAAAGAGTGAAAAAAAGCGGTTGAATTCGTTACATACGGCGTTCGTCCCCTAACGAGATGCCTCTGATGGGTGCGACAGCTGACAGTTGGAGGCAGGTAAAAGCGAGGGCGACGTCACCGAAGTTTTTTAGGTCAAATGTGGACTGGGTGCTTTCGGTGTAGTGCGCGATTCTGTTATGTTTACTAATAAACCACACCAAATAGACGCAAAACAAATAAAGCTATTTTATTTTTTGGTCGGGCTACTTCGGCTATATGTCAGCAGCGACCGCCATCCTACGTCTGATGCGCCACCCAGACATTTTTCCTTCGCAGACGTCCGCCGTAGGAAGCAAACTCACACTTTTGTCATTTTACTCTGTACTCGCGTTAGATCATCGTTTGAAATTTCGATACACGAAATGCGCCATATTTGGCCCCCTCTGCACAAACATCTTAGCTCGCTACGTCAAAAATCAGATTTATGCTGTGCCTTCGAAGAGCCAGCAATCTATTTCACTCACGCGGTGTAGGTATGGCGCCTGGAGCGCGTTTTCAACGGGTGCGCTTAGCGTCCAATGCTGCGCATACATGAAAAGTGGTCCGGAAGTAGCAACAAATGACGTCACAGAAGCCGGAGCGTCACGCTGTTGCATGTCGCGATCCTGGCGATTGGTCGTAGAAATGCTAACGAGAAGCTGCGAGTAGCACAACCGAACGCGAGTGTCGCTATCGTCATGGCGTCCCAACTTCTGGCTGCCGGAGCTTCCGTGGACTGCCACACTGGAGAGCGACCTGCAGCAGAACAGGCGCCTGCCACATACACCGCAGCTGTTGGGACGCCGCCAGGATCGCGGCTGGTGACAGGATGACACTTGTATGACGTCATCAGGCGGAAATCGAGGGACTACTTTTCTGGACACGGTAAGCACACCAGTCGGAAACGTGTTCCAAGCACCATAGTATATAGGGGCCTACTTTGTGAGATGCTAGCTGCATGGCCAGCTGCTTTGAGATCTACCCGCCCTACTTCCAATCGGAGCCGATCAGAGCTGGGCCTTCTGACGACACCGCAACCTCAGCGCGACAGCAGACAAACTTGCGCTTCGCATAAATAGGTGCGTCCTATCAATATCACTGCACGCGCGCAACTATAGGCTGGTTTGGAGGAGAAAGAAAACTGTTTTTTTTTTTTGTTTTTGTTTTTGCTGCCAGAAGGAACTGCGCACGTTTGAACCCTCAGTCTCTGCTTATTGGCGTCCGCAGCACTTTTTGCCAGAAGCCGGGGGGGATTTTTATAGATGGAGGCGCAAGCATGTTTTTGCCAAGAAAGAGGGGGGAGGAAAGGGGGAAACGCTATGTTCTTTTAGATTGAGGCAATTTCGAAGTTCTGGGGCTTAGGGATCTACAGACGCTTTCAGGCAGCTGTGTGTGGGCGCCGCCATAACCGATCTTCAGTTTTTGTTCCCTCTTATTCCGTTCGCTTCACTTCAGCATTACCACAGTGGTACAGGTTATTGCCATTTTAGGTGCTACTGCGTCGTTCTACCCAACATAGGCCTTTGTGGAGGATCGTCAAAGCCCGCTTCAGTGGCCCGGCATCTCGGTAAGACAAGAGAAGGTCGGCTATGGCGGCTCAATCTGGCGCGTGTGTAAAGCGTCTAGACTATACCCGTAAACTCAGGAGACGGGAAAGGGGGGGGGGGAATTGTCTCCCTCCCCTGCCTTTCCGTTCAAACACCCGTATCTGCTCAAATATATATAGCACTTGTGATTGGAACCACATGCCGAAGTTTTGAACTTCATTTGATTCAAAAGTTCGGAAACTTTCAATGAGCAAATCATGGTCAACATAGCCCGGGAAATGTCAATAAATCGATTATAACTTCGGAGTCATTAAATGGTAAGTTCCCGAGCCTTAGTTTATAGTTCAAACCGCTAGCACTACATCTGAGTGGAGGCTGAGAGTTCGGCGATGCCTTGTTTACTGTTGCGTTGAGAAAGATACTGTTATTTTATCTTCCGCAAACTACTTATTGAACTAAAAACAAAATAGCGCGTCGTGATTCCCGGTGATTTGGGAAAGAACTCACTTGACCATGTACAGTATGCTCCGATCCGAGTAGAGCCAGATGTAGTGGTTGGGGATGGTCATTTCCTGGAAGGTGACCCTCTTTGCGTTCTTGAAGAAGGAGTCCGGTCTCCACATGCGCTTGAGCCAGCTGACCGGGAGAAGCCGGTACTTGGCCGTCATGTTGCGCGGTAGCCGCAGCCGGTGGTCGTGCCAGGACTGGGACATGAAGATGTCTGCCACGTAAGTCTGCAAAGGGGATGTTCGGGAACGCCGAGGTACAGGCGAACGTAGTCGAAATGCAGAGACGGAATAGACCTTTTTTTAAAGCCCATCAAGTAACATCGGTGGTCGCCCTTTCCTTGGGCACAATTGGCGAGGTCTCAGATTCAATCTGTATCCGAGTCCTTGCCAAATGCGGACGCAGCCCCTGCGTCCCATATCCATGTTCAGATTACGTGGCAAAACTATGGCGGACCAAAATAATTGGCGCAGCAGTTGCGAGATGGCGAAAACTTTTGAAAAGGTTTATCCCGTGACCACGGCATGAAAACTCCTAAAGATTCACGAAGACCAAACTCGGCACGGGTGACTGCTGATGCCAGCAACCCGCCTCCAAGAATACTTCCCACACCAACACGGTTCACTTTCAATCACGTGTAGGGCCAAGGGCCGAGCAAATGAGAAGGCTCAATTTAAAATCGGTGCCCCATCTATACCACCTATCTATAGTCGGTGACAGCTTAAGAGATCAGGGGAAGCTCCTCCCATCTCTTTCCACTTCAACAGAGCGAACGCTGGAGAGGAGGTCGTCTCCTCTCCAGCGGGAGGAACCTCCCCCGAACTCTTAACCTGTCACCAACTACAGATATAGAAAGGCCTGCTGTTGGATTTTCTATTCCACCTATCGCGGGCCGGCGCTGAGCAGAGATTGTGCACGTATGCTGTGACAGTTCAGTGTTCGGCATGGAGCTCGAGCCCCCTCTGATAGAACGCGAGATCGAGCCGAAGACTTACGTGGTACTCTTGTCCGATATGCGCCCCTCGTTGGCCTTCGGTAGGTAACGTATAAAATTCAGCACTACGGCTTCCTCTCTGGGCGGCGTTAACTGCATGCAGGACATGTGGTGAGAAACTACGCGTCTCAAGTGCAGCGTGTACTGTGTAAATGGGACACAAGCTCTGTCGAGGACAGCATACAATGATCTTTTAACTACTGCAATGTCGAAATCAAGTTAGGTATTTATTTACTTGAAATATCTGCCAAAGTTCAAGTATCTTAACTCTAATTAAGCAGAATCAGGAGGTCAGGATATTACCTTAGTGAATAGATCTAGTCAGTTTTAAAATAACAATGATGAAATTAGCCCGATTTGTCAGGTCAATGTCAATGGCTAAAGTATATCATTAGAATCAATTTACAAAGTTAATCGTCTAACATAGTGAATAACTAAAGTCCATGGACACAGTGATTGTTCAAAGGGAATGAACAAAGTCAAAGTCAAGGGTTAATGTCAATGGTCAAAAGCAACGGTCAAAGTAAATGGTCAAAGCTAATGGTCAAAGCCAATGGCCAATGTCAATGGTTGGAGCCAATGCCCGAAGTCAATGCTAAAAGTAAGCGGTCAAAGTCAACGGTCTAAGTCAGTGGTTCTCAAATGGGGGTCCGCGGACCCTTAGGGGTCCGCAAAGGCATTCTAGGGGTCCGCGTTCTTTTTCCAGATCGAGAAGGAATTTTTTTCCATTTTCGGGCTAGTTTTCTCGTGTGTATGTCAATAAGAGAAGTCTACTTCTCACTAGCCCTTAGTTAAATTCATTCATTATGTCATTATTATAATTAACTTATACATTCCTCGTCCCCTCACCACGAACGGGGTCCTCCATCATCTCCGCCGATCCACAAGGGGTCCGCGAAACATCGATGGTTGAGAACCACTGGTCTAAGTTGATGGCCAAACTCAAATGCCAAGGTGTATGGCGTACAAACAAACCTAACGGCAAGAGTCAATGACCGAGATGAACAGGCGAAGTCGAAGCTGAAGTCAACGGGCTACTTTATCACAGAACTGCAAAGGCCGGCAGAAGTTAGAAAAAAAAACATAAGAGAGGAAGAGCATCCAAGGAAGCTCCCGGTCGTTCTGCAATCTTCCGGCTCTTCATGTGCGCTCTTTGTCCTCGTTCACGATTTCCCGTCTATAGCTGATTGCGTGCACCTATAAAGCTTTTAGTATTGTATCTTTTTAGGAGTTCTGCTAGTCCTGCTGGAGATTAAAGTGATAGGGCGCAAATTCTGCCTTTGAATGCTCAAAGGGGATCAAGAAAGCTCCGCTTCAGAACGTTCAACAACGTCTAAATTGCAGACCTGACCTCCGATGCAGGCATTTGTTCCGGTCGGTTTATTCTATGGTACAGTCAGGTCTCGTTAGTACAGACGCCGTTATTATAAATACCTCGGTATAGAGACGACCTTATCGGGGACGAACTGGGTAAATGCATGCAGTTTTGTTTCGTTAATCCAGATTATGGACGATTTTTTTTTTTTTTTGGGGGGGGGGGGGGGGAAATGGATATGTATATTAACGAGACATCACTGTGGTGCGAAGAGGGTTAGAAGGTTTCCACTAGCTCCTTTTGCTGTATCGGCTTGTATATAAATATCTAGCTCGTGCGTTTTTCCCCAGTAACGAAACTAATCATGTGTTGGGAGTACCGGAGGGCTTATAATCAACCTGAGCACGCTCATTGCCAACCATGAAAAGGACCGGACGACCCCCGAGGTTCCGATTGCAAGGGCCGCAACTCTATCGGCTTCCTGTTATTTTTTTGTTGTTGTTTACGTCTTTGATTGTTTGCTATAACCAAACGCTCGTTTCTCATTTCTGCGGAGTATATCACGTGGATGACATTATTAAAAGCGCCATACCGAAGATTGTTAAATAGATACATTCTATATTTGTCTTTACTGTATATGCCGTATTTCTTTTCTTGAATTCCGGAACCTTTTCCACCCTTCAATTATTGCTTCTCTTCCCAATCTTCTAGAGTCACTGACAGGTAAGAAAAACAAACAAAAAAAAAAAACAACCAGGCACAGCCAATTTGAAGCGAGAAGCACAAACCTCATATGCCACATATGAGGTTTATGCTTCTCGCTTCGGATTGGCTGTTCCTCGTTCATATCGGCTAATGCGGTAATCCCATTGGATGAGCAGAGACAATTCGATGTTCGTGACACGCGGCACACGCCGCGCCATACGCGTTTCTTAATCTGTCAGCACAACATACAATCGTCGGTTTATTTCTTGCTTTGTTCGTTTATTCAGTTTATTTACTAAACTTTACTCAATTTACTCCTTTTTTTCCCGATCTCCTGTTTTTTTTTCATTTGTCGCCTCTCGTCCTCAACTTTCTTGGACATAAACGTCTCGGAGCATGCACTAAAATGGGAATTTCGACTGAACAACAACAAACGTAGCAATGTTTCCCGGGAATATTTTGGATGACACTCGTAAAATATCAATGAGCAGTAATTAAATCCTTGGACGCTTATAGTTTCTGATTCCACGGTTCTACACATTTTTTTTTGTGCATTTACATCCTATAGGTCAAATTCACAAATTCACTAAATTGTAAATTTCTGATTTTCTTGAAAAAAGATGGTAATGTTCCTGAGGGCTGTAATTGCCTGAGTATCATAGAACGCGAGTCAATTAACATTTCGATATTTTCCTGGAAACTTTTCTATTACGCCGAATGTCCCAGAAAGTTGGCAACGTTATGCGAGTATTTGACGCCGTCCTCCTCTCGTTTTCTCACAATCTCTCCCATCGTACACATGACGCCCTACACAGCCGAGCTCACAGTGGAAGAAACGTGAGGTGCACGAACAAGGGCAGCCAAGGCGGGAAAACGTTTGCTCGCGCTTCGCGCATCTCCGATCGGGGGCGCTGTAGGTCTAGGGGCCTTCGCGCACGCCCGTCGCCTGCTGCGCGTCCGTCTAAACGTGTGCGCAGGCTAAGGACGGCCTTGTAAACGTGTTGCGCCATCTCATGGCTTTCGCCAGAAATGCGAGCGAACCTCCGTCGCACTTGCTCCATGGCGAGGAGGTGCCCTTCAGACACCTCCCTCTTTCTCTCTCTTACTTCTTCATCGTGGCCTACCCCAAACACTGTTAGCTCAGACAGTGCAAATCACGCACCAATAAGGCGCGTCTGTAAAAAAAAAAAAAAAGGTAAGAAAAAGAACAAAGATCAGACGTATCAATAACGCGCGTCTGTGACGAAAGGAAGCATAAAGGAAAGACGCGAGGCCCGTACTTGTAAGATGGGACGCCAGTAAAAAGAAAAAAAAAAATGCGGTAGTCACCGGGCCAAGAGGAGAATATAAGTACGCAGACTATGGGTCACCACCGCGGCGCGTACATCGCCCCCGTGCACGGCAAACACGGCGATCATCGAGACGACGTTATTGGCAGTGGGATTGTAGCTAACTATACACACACGGTAGAGCGAGGACCGGTCGCTTAGGAACAAAGGTAGGATCGCGTACAACCGTATAGGGGACGATCTTTCTTGCATCGAGCAATCCAACGGCCCGCACACTCGCAGACTCGTTTTATTATGTAAGGGAAACAGAGCGCCCCTATATACGGCAGCCCACTCGCGAATTCCGTTTGACCTTGGACTGGACCGCAACGGAGGCTACGAGCCATCGGAGCCGCGTCACGCGTATCACGTGACTACACTTCCAGCGCGTCGCTGCGTCCTTTCCGAAGGTTAGGTGACACTCACGTGACGTTATATTGGCTACGATGGCTCGCAGCGTCAGCCGCGGTCCATCGTAAGGTAAAACAGAGTGCACACCCTGCCGCCTTATTAGGGAGTTTTAGAATAGCGCACGCTAAAGCTTTGCGTACGCAAAGAATAGCGTCGTCGCCACTGCGCATGCTCCGAACGCAAACCAGGTTTTGCGCTTTGCGTGCGCAATTTTAGCGTGCGCTATTTCTCGGAAATAGCGTGCGTACGCAAAGGGCTTTTGCGCTCCTCTAAGGAAAATTCGTGATGAGAAGTTGGCTAAAGCCAAGACGAGCACAGTTAAAAAAAAAATGGCGGCCCCCAAGACCATGGCTGCGGTCGCTTTGGCGGCGTCGTGTGCGCGACGTCGGCGGCATCCTCGCGACTGCGATTTTCAATACGGGACCACGGGACCACATTGCACTTGGTTTGGAAAACTCAGTAGGGTGGGCAACGATCACCGGCAACTTGATGCTTGCGACGAGCTAACATTTATCGGCGAAGGTCAGTACACTCTTGCCGAGGCGACGCATGCGGCGGACACGACCGGTCGACCGCTCGCGTCGCACTCTCATGTTTAAACAAAGGCAAAAAAATGTTACTCCGGACCAAAAGTCTTGTTTTCTCTCAAGTTGCAGCATTTCGTGTGTGAAAAAAAAAAAAAAAAAAATCGTGACTGTATCTTGGTGGTTTTGCAAGCGCGAGATGCATGGGCTTTTGCGTCGCTGCGGAGAAACGCTATTCTAAAACTCTCTTGCGTCGCGTGCGCTAAAGCAAGCGCTAAATTTAGCGCTAGCGTTCGCTAAAATTGCGTACGTTATTCTAAAACTCCCTATTATCTAGGCAATGCCGTTATTTTAGCAGACGAGTCTCCGCCATAGAAGGAGCTCTATTACCGCTGGGGAGAGATCCTCCGCAAGAATAGACCCTCACCAAAAGTGCGGCGCGTCATCTTGTAGCTATTGCGCCAATTATTCGAGTCGGCCATTGTTTGGGCACGTGCTCTGAGCTTGTATTACGTCACGGGGGTTACGTCAGCGTTGGGCGAACACTCGAAAAATGCCCCGGTGGACTTTTGTAGAGGGTCTGCTACGACCTTATAGACGTCGCTCTAGCGGTAGTATGCGTTACCGCTAGAGCGACGTCGCATATTGCGCATGCGTGCTGCTAGCGGAAAAATGTGTTGTGACGCTGCGGAAGCTGTGCTAGCATGGGTCTCGCGAGAGCGAGTCTTCGCAAGATTAGAGAGAGCCGGGGAGGAGGAGGCAATTCAAGATGTCCGCCACGCAACATGTGCCCGCGCTGCTTTTCCCGCTTCGCGACTGGGCTTCTTCGGGGCTGACGGTACCGTGTTGCTACGAGAGGTAGCGCGACAGATACGTTTTAGCGACGCGGCAGGTGACGATTTATCACGAACATGAGATGCGGCCAAGGAAAAAAAAAAAGCAAACCTGCATTAATCTGTGCTGTGCGCGAAAGATTCGACTTCCTGCTCGGCCACTTCAGTCGCGCGGACAAAATCAACATAAGAATCGAGCGAGCGAGCGGATATGAAAGATTTTTGCGGAGCTTAATTTGTAGTAAACAGTAAAAAAAATATGGAAAAACAGCACAATCACAAGGACATACAAATAGCTATGGTTGTTGTTGTTTCGGACAGCTTTTCCTCGACGTCTTGTCGTTTGACTCAAATCAGATCGAATTGGCCAGCTCCGCCTTCACTTTCCGTCAATTTAAAATAAAAATAATAATTTACTTAGAAAAGAAGCAAAGATGAACACTTTACTCACTAACAAACTTATATTATATTTAGAAAGTGACGTTAATAATAAATTACTAAGGATTGCCTGAAAAATACATTACGCGAGCTATAGTGGCTAAAAAGAGTCGCTATAGCGTCGCGTTGGCTCTCGTAATGCTGTAATCTGTAGCGGGTTGCAAACGTTGGTTCTATACTAAATCGCAAAAGCGCAGCTCCGCCACGATACAAATAGCAGTGGTGGTAGCATATTGCGGATAGCGTAGCTGGAGCGACCAAACCGGCAAACTAAAACTCTTTAATAACTTTAGACGTGCACCCCAACGAGATCGGTCTGTAATGCCAAGCTGAATTTCGCTACAAAAAAAAAAAAAAAATGAAAGCAGTTTACAACTCCCTGAAATGCCGAATTGGAGCGCAGCTCTTGAGGAGGAGGAGGGAAGGGTACTGAGGGGAGGGTATACCCCTCCTTTCTCCTCCTCCCCTCACGGGGGTCACGTGACCTCGGGGGGAGGGGGGGTTCACGTGACTTGGGGGGTCACGTGACCTTACGGTTACGCCGACGGCGACGGCGACGGCGACGCCGACGCCGCTCAAGCCGGAAACGGGCGCCTAAGAACTGCGCTCTAAAACACACACGCACGCACGCACGGTTCCCTAAAACTCTCTATTGTCTGAGGCGTGTTTCTTCTTTCTAGGACTCTCACATTGGTCATACAAACTCGGTCTGCAGACAAGTTCCAAGCATATGCATATGTATGAACCAAGCGTGCTTGAAACATGCGTGAAAAATGTCCGCAGATAATTCTCTGCCATCGTGTCTGCGAAGATACACCGTGTCGTTTGTACGATGTCACATGGACAGTTTGACAACGGCTTTAATATCCCTGTGCGGTGCTATAAGGTCCACGTTGGAAGAAATGCTGGGGAGGGGAGAAAATAGGAAAGGGGGGGGGGGGAGTCTAAATTTTAAATGGCTACGCGGAGACCAAGTCGTCTGCTTCTTGCGCGAGAGTTATACGATGATGTCAAAACGCCAAGCTCTTACTAGCTGGTTAAAAAAAAAAAAAAAAAAAAAGTAGTAGGGAGGCCTCGAAGCATTTAACACTGAGGTCTTCCAACTATCCTTATAATCAAAGCCAATCAGAGTTCGGCGTCGTTCTGACGTCACCATAACTCCCGAGCAAAGAGCAGACAACTTGCTCTCCACATAGAATTCACAGGACCCGCTCTTAATCCTTTCAAAAACATTAAAACCGCCTAAATTTTTAAAAAAAGAAAATAAATAGGTGTAACAAGGTTACTTAATACGAATGTACTATTTGCTTGATGTCGCGTTAAAAAAAATCATTTATTCGCTACTTTTAATTTTTTTTTTCAAAATTGTTGGCACAAAAAAAATCAAAATCAAAAAAAGTTTGTTACATTAGGCATTGAATAAAGCGTTATTTATAACTTCTTATTGAGTAAATACTGTGCACCAGGTTATAAACCACCGATCTGCTCTTTGACAACCAATAAGCGTTTGCCCACAACGGGGACTACAGCTCATGGGCAGAAATCTGATTCGCCCGCAGCGTCTGCGCATGTACCGTGTCAACAGCAGCGCCACCACAGTGGACTGACGTCACTGGTGTATAGCAGCAGACTAACACGTTATTACCTTTTTGTTTTTGAAGGCCATGTTATTGCGGGTGAGGTAGGAGATGAGGGATGGGGTTAATGCCACCTTGAAGAAGGCCTGCGCGTTTCCCCCTAATGATTACGGCATGCCCAGGCCTTGTCTTTTATGGGCGGTATTGGATGGGGCGACGCTGCTTACCATGGATCCCTCGTCGATAGAATCCAAGCTGAGAACGGTCACATGAAATTTGACCCCGGTCGGTTTGCCTGGGTATATGAAAAAAACAACAAAAAAACACAAGATTTTGTTAAGGTTAGATGAAGGGAGAGACAGTCATCATCATCATCATCATCGTCGTCGTCATCATCATCATTGCAGGCGTCATTTTGCGTTCCGTCTCATTGAAAGTACGCACCGCTCGCTCGTTTCAAGTGAAGATTTGTTCTCGCTTTTCTCATTTGTAGGGGAAATGGGACACAGATATTTGCTGGCACGAGTTTGTACAAGGCATAACAAACTTCTTAGAAAGAATAATAAAAAAAGAAAAACAATCAAAGACGAAGTCTTCAAACTACTAATGCGCCATTCGGGTCTCTTTCAGGAAGTTTAGCTGTGCTTCCGGATTAATACGAAAAGAAAAAGTTTAGATGAGAATACTTTTTTATATATTCTTGAGAAGGTCGAGAATATATAAAAAATATTCTCATTTAGTGATAAAGACGTTTTGGTATTTTAAATGGTAATCATTCGGAGAAAGTAATCACTGCTATTCAGTGTTGTACGGAACGCCGTTCCAAGGAATGGCGTGCCTGGAACGCGTTCCTTTTAGGAGGAACGAAGGAACGCCGCCGTTTCATTTAGCATCGGTGGAACTAGAATGGGAACTCGTTACATTTTTACTGGAACAGAAAAAGGAACGGCATTCCGTTTTTTCGTCCAGTGTGGTAATTGTTATTTTATTTTGAAGACTCAGCTACTTTCTTTGCTTCCACCGAATTTTCATACACCCAGAAACCTAAGGCTGACTACAGCCATCACTGATGGCGAATTCCACTGGGCGTTCTGGAGCGCGCCGGGATTAGTTGACCAGGTCCGGAATGGAGCACACGATCCGAACGGGGTTCGCGCCGCCTACGGATCCCCAGTGGAACATGACCACTGCTCCGGGATCGGCGGATGCCTTCCCGTCATTCACCTGCCCGGAAATCCTCTTTCCGCGGCCGCCGCGGTCGTTTCGAAGACGTTTTCGCAATCGCGGCGCTAACACGTCTTCGACGCACGAGCGGCAGGAATGGCTCCGGAGCTTCTAGAAAAGATTGCCGGAATGCCCGTAGCGCGGCAAAACCTTCTCTTCTCCTTCCTGGAAAACGAACCGGCTGTCGAGCCAAGGGGTAAGCAAGCGGCCATTACGAATTCTTCTGAGGCGGGATGGGCGAGATCAGGCGAGATGCCCCGCGAGAAAGGAAGTCACGTGTGTGCGCCGAGGGCTGGCCCAGCTGGCTTCCGGTTGAATCCGCCGAAATCGTCGGAGCGACTTTTCTCGGATCCAGATCGAGATCTGGGGCGGGAGCTAATCCGAAACGACCAGTGGAACACGTCCGTCTCGATCCCGACCGCCCAGTGAGATAGGCTCGCTCCAGAAAAGTCGATCCTGGCGCGCTCCAAAACGACCAGTGGAATTCGGTATCAGCTTCCACAAAGAGACCTACACTTACAACAAAAGAACAGGTTACGAGACATCGAACGCACCCTTGTATTCGAATATTGGTCACTTAAAAATAACCAGAAATTACCCTTTATTCCTTCTCCACTTGTTCCCCACCTTCAAACTGAACAACGAATCCAACCATCCCGAAGAAGGACTGCTAATTTTCAAGACTGACCTTCCAAAAGCCCTACACTCTCCTTCACTTGCTCGTCTTGCGGACAGCAACATCGAGAAGCAACTGTTGTTAAGTTCGTACAAGGGACTTTGTTAGATTGAAACGTGGGAGGTTGTAAAACGGTCGTGCGATTTGGGGTAACAGTACATTTGGCTCGTCTGAATCACCAACCACAAACATGAATATGGCTAAGCTGAGATTTTTAAAGGTGAATATATCAACAAATGTAACCCAGCTTCCGCTTGTTTTCTCCCCTTGGTGCCCTTCCATCACGGCATTCAAATTCGTATCTTGCGATTCGATGGAATAAATAAGAAGAAGAAAACTTTGCCTGACCTAACTGAATATGGCACTCCGAAAAATGCAAATGTAACGTATATGTAACGATACGTCCCATTTTTTTTTTTTACTGTAACGGGAACGAGTTCCTTGTTCACATATGGAACTTGTAACGGGAACGCATTCCGAAAATCAGAAGGAACGAGGAACGAGCTTTCGTTTATTGTTTTGAGGAACGTGTACAGCACTGCTGCTATTTGCGAAAATACCCATAAAATGTATTTGCTGGGTGCTTTAAATTAGTACTTAAAAAGATTTATAGGGAATTTTCTGCGTGAATCACCTTGCACGTCGTAACTTTATATCTCTGAAACAAACTAGCTACAGCTTTTATGTATGTGTGTCTGAACGCAGGTCCAAAGAGCGTAACTATATGTTATTTAGAGAAAGGTAACTAATATAGGCAAATTAATGAGTGCATAATCTGACCGAAATCACCCAAGTAGTTGTTGCGATGGTTATACATATTATTACGTTTTATTGGTGATGTTATATTTTTTGACAAGTATGTCTTTTAGGTTACCAATTACTTCTAATAGACGTCCACTTTTATACACTCAGGCACGAGGTAGAAGAGAATCGAGAAAACAGCAACAAGGTAAAAAAAATATATATTTTCTTGATTTCTGCCAACTCGTGACTTAAATGCAATTAAATGCAAAGGTGCAAGCGAGCTGGACAAGAATGACGAAAATAATTCATGGGGAAGGGGAACAAGAGGGACAAAGGACAAACACAAATCTCCAAACACAGCTAGGTGACTGGTGCGCGACCGGAAAAATCCGCCTGGTCCGGGTATCGAACCCGGGACCTCTCCACCTGTAATGGAGAAGTCCCGGGTTCGATACCCGGACCAGGCAAATTTTTTCGGTCACGCACCAGTCGCCTAGCTGTGTTTGGAGATTTGTGTTTGTCCTTTGTCCCTCTTGTTCCCCTTCTCCAGGGATTATTTTCGTCGAAACTCGTGACTTGTGAGTCAATAAAAAAAAAAAAAACCCGTTTAATTGCGATGTCACAGCTCTTTGTAACATTCGTTCACATCGACGGTTTCAAACAGGTTTCAAAAGGGACCAGTCACGGAGTCTCCATAAACAAGCGGGGACGTCACCTTTTTCCTTTGGCGGTGCCAGGTTGTCGTACTCTCTGGGATTGGCCGGAAGGATGGACGAGAGCTCCAGAGTCTCACCGCCGAAATCCCGGATGAGGCTTCTGCGTTCGCCAAAAAACAGAACGGACAAGATTTACCTAGGTTTGAAGTAGAAACAAACAAGAGAAACTTAAATACAATAATAATTATAAAGAGCTTAAAACATAACACAAAAAAAAACCCCACAATCTACGGACACTGTCTGAGACGTGTTTCTTGCATGTACGACGATCATGTCCTATTTGTCGTACGAGCACTCTCTGCAGATATGTCCGCGGATAAATCTGTCATAATGTCTGCGGAGAAACTTTGTATTTCGTATGACGTAGGAGCGGTGCGACTCCGGCTTAAGTGAAATGAAACGAAAGAAAATTTAAGTGGATTAAAATAACGAAGATTTAATGAAATGGAATGCAAAAATAAAGCTTATATGAAGTTAAATAAAGGAGAGCCCAAAATGAAGTGAAAAGAAATGAAAAAAAAAGCTAAAATGAGATTAAATTCTTTGAATGTCTGACAAAACGTTCACCACGCAACCTTTTTTTAGACGGCATTTGTAGCGTTTCGGGAACTCTGAAAAGGGTTCCGTTGGAAGCAGAATGCGTTGACAGCAATTCCATATATGAGTAACACTAAACGACGAGAGTGTAGAGTAGAAATGGCGGCGTATATCTGGTGCTATTTGTGATGCACGAATTCGGGTCCTGAGACCACCTCTTCTCAGCGGCCTTTCATACGTCGAGAAGTCAAGTTTCGTCGTGCAATCGTGTAACGACTGATTCGTGTTCGCACGCTCTCAAGGCCCCGGCTCAGCAGTTGTAATGACCCGATCGAATGCTCCTTTATGCGCTTTTTTTTCCAGTCAATCTAACTTCCCGCTGTCAAATGAACCTGCATGCAAACATTTCATCTTTTGAAATCGCTGCTCTGCTCCTGAATTTTACTCGCGTTTTCTAGAAACTGATTTTGAAGGTTGCTCTACAAGCAGAGTAGAAAATAACCCCATCCTTTCACCCCATCACGTGGTTCCCCCACACAAGAAAAAAAAAAATCAAATAGTCCCCTCATTTCTTCCGACCTCATTCCCTACCTCCATGTTAAGGTAAGAAGGAAATGGAAAGGGGAAAAGAAGAGATTTTCTGCCATGCAGAAACTGTGTAATAGTTGCTTGCCTCCTATCTTAGGAATAGACCCGTAACATATACTGGAATCATAGAGTAACATACACAAGGTAAAGAGCGGACACTGCCATAGGCCCCAGCGGCCCAGATAGACGAGGGACAGCTAGTGCCCCTACCGGGCGGTATTAAGAATAATCTGAATCCGGTTCTGGTCAAGTTAGTTTCGGTTTCGGTTTGGGCGCTTCTGCTCCGGTTCTCCGGTACCCTTCTCCTTCTCTTTCTCCTCATCTTTCCTCCTTGCGTCGCTCCTCGCTAGGCTCTCGGGAGCTCTTCGGCTATCGGAGCCGCGGTTTCTTTTTTTTATTTTTCATGTTGACCAGTTTTATTTTAATTTATACGATATAATCCGTGCGAAATGTGTAAAACAAAAATTCTCCTTCACAAAACAGGTGCGTATATCTTGTTTCTTTGTTTTTTCTACTGAAAAACATTGAAGTTACACAATCTCCACATTGACTCCTGATTGGTGGATCATTTTGGGGTCAACAACAGTAAGTGGTTCGAAAATATTTTATTGGACCACATTCGTATATACATGATTCACTTCAGACACTCTGTATGTTTTATGAGAAACATATACTAATACTCAGAAAAATAAATTAATATGAAGGAGTTCGGCATATCGTACACTTCGTAATAGATTTTTAGCGGAACCAAGTTAACAAAACTTTTTCACAGGGAACATGCTGAAGGGTCCATTCGCTTTTACGCCGACTCGGGCTCGGGAAGTAAGTCCAGAAATAAATAAGACATCACTATCATTACCAGTCATAAGAGTATAATAAGAGTGCAAAGCACACGGCGAAGAGTATGAATTCCAACTTTCCGGCTATTATAAAACATACGAATTTGCATAGCCTGAAACACACTACGGGCGAGCCAATACCAAACACTGAGAACTCTATTCGGAATCTGACAAGATTCAACGTTCCTAAACATTCCTCGAAATACATTTGATCAGAAAGAAAGTATGGCTTAAAAAAAGCGGCTAAAAAACTATAGACAGTGGATACAAATGTGGATACATTTTCTTTCTAATACCTATAGCATCCATGCACTATTTTCCATAGACATTCAGTAGAAAGTGGATAAATACTTTTGCAAAAGGGCCGTGATACACATTTGCTGGAAATAAGGGAAACAAATGTTTGGAGTGCAAGCTGCACCGCTCAATTAATACGCAGTTTCTGTTTCTGATTTGGCAACCACGTCTGTTAATACACTATTAACACTTAAACTTGTCTAGTTGCTTTACAGCAACTGAAGAGTGTAACCAAACTTTGTCCAAGTTCCGGTTAAGAAATCAAACATGCCAACACAAGCGTATTCTGCAAAACATTAAAAAAAAAACAACATTTGTGGCACTCTGAGCAATGCTAAAACTACCCAGACCTGAAAGTGTGCGATACAAGACAGCTCACACTCCTCAAACATGCGCCACGCTCTCTATTACGGCAAGAAAGCGATTTTCTAGTTGCTGAATGAAATTAAAGGCAGCCTGAGATGGTATATTATATTCCAGAAGAGTTTTCCAGGAACGTGATATGCTTTAAGCACAAGAAAGTACCGGTGAGGCCTGGCCAAGCTGTCAGACTCGTCCCTCAGCGGCTGACAACAGCCACAGCTGTGGGTTGTCAGTTCAAGGAAATGCTTGATCAAATAGCCCCTAACGTAACAAGTGGACGAGCCATCAATTATGTTAAACCTGATGATTGATGTCAGCTCAGAAATATTCTCTAGTGGCGGGAAGTTATCAAATGGAAGACATTCCCAATTGTCTGCAATTGAACTTTCATGATGCAAAAATATTGGCAACTCCTTGAGGAGGTGAGCCTTGTCATCCTCTACGTTTCCATTGTTCGACAGTTTGAACAGGGCCCTATCTGCTTCAGTCCTGAGGAGAACTGATACACTTTTGGGTTTGTAATGCAGCCCTGCATTTGTCATATAGCTCCAAAAATGTTCTGAAGTGGGTCTTGCTGTAGGCGTCGTGTAAGTAAGAACTTAAAGTCATGGCTGTTTGTAAGCTCCTCCCAGAGCATGATGACACTCTTTATAGTAACTTGCCACCCCATGATGGTTTGTGACTGCATCCAACTTTGGAACTTCCATGCGGAAATCCATCCGAGTTGCAGGTGAAGGAAATCAAATACCTCAGCTTCTCCTTTCAGAATGGCATGACGCAACTTCTGCCCTGTCTTCTTGAATTGTGAGCTATTTAGAAAGCTGTCCATTCTATCGCAGAAATAGGCTGTAGCCATGGCTGCCTCAGGAAGCTCCTTGGCATAAACAAGGAATAGGATTGCAAGACAAACTGAGGCACTGATTTCCTGTGCGGCACGTTTTACTTTCATGTTATTGAAAGGGTTTTGAAAAATATGTCTCTCAGTAAGTTTCGGAGCCAATCGCCACCTCATCTCATGGGTAGAACGATAAAGTTTAGCAATATGGGACCACTCAATGACCTCATTTCCAATGCAAAATTCGTGTGCTTGGAGAATGTTCCTGGTTGTTTTGATAAGGTGCGGAACATCAAAGATAAAGTAAACATATTCGTTGTCAACTTCAAAAAACTCGGCTTACCCACAGATACAACAAGTTGGTTGGCCAAGCTTACGTTTGAAGCCCCCTGATAACATACCGAAGCCTTTACTGTGAAGCCAGCCTTAAGCTCTTGCAATGAGAGAAATGAGGAGACTGCGGAATACAGAAAACGGTGTTGAAGTGTGCACAACAGTGTATGCAAGTGGCTGAACCCCCCTCCTGGAAATTCCTTTTCCTGGAAATTCTAGAGCGCAACAACCAATGATCTATCTGAAACACCATTCAACACCGTCATCTATAAATCCATGGAAAATGTCGTTCGCAGAGTCATAAGTCAAGTCCCTTTTCAAAGAAGTCTCACCGAAAATCAAGGTACACACACGATTGCAGCCCGACAGCCCGACGGAAACGACAGCGCGAGAAGCTCAAGCCGCCGAGGCTCGGCTCCACAAACTCACGTCGAGCATGCGAGCACGCGGGCAGTCATGCGTCACCTTGTTTGATGCAAAGCCGACCGAACACGCTGCAGCAGAAAGCACAAACGGACGGCACGCACGGCACGGACGAACGACGCACGGACGAGCAGAGGCCATGCAGAATGATGCTGAGGCGACGGCATGCAGGCAAGCAGGCACACGGCAGGCCGTGGCAGGCGCCATTCCTCACGTGACTTTGGTGACGTAATAAATTAAAACTATGTAGTCATTTTAAGTACTTTAAATAATTCTAAAGCATAACAATTTCAAAAATGAATACTTCTCACAGAAAGAGTTCTAACTAATTTTAACAAAATTGCAGAAAAGCGCCACGTAGCGGAGGGTATTAAACGATATATCTGGGCCGCGAATCGGCCTCTGTGTCCTCTCTTTACGTTTACTATATTACTCTATGCTGGAATCTCTATCTGATTTCTACGTACTTGTTTTCAACATCTTGGAAAACCAAAGGTACAGAGTGGCCGATTTTGTCTCGTAATTTATGCCTATATTTTTCTGGACATTTAGGGTTACCCGATGGATGAAGTAGGCTACTTCTGCCTGACTGGTACATAATTTTCCTGGAAATTTAGTATAATGTGAGGTAGGTGTTACAGGGTCGACAGATCTCCTGCTGTGGTCAATCGGGTCTTCAGTTACGATGTACTTCACAGCTGACTGCGTTTGGCTGCGACCGAACATTTTGAGATCTCTTGTAACCGATTAGCACAGTTATAATTTTTTTTTTACTCACCACTTTTGAATCGGTGGCTGGAAATAATTCTGACGATCTTATAAGCGACGATATCTCATATAGAGACCTTTCCAAAGTTCGCCTTCTGCGCGCTGACATCCTTGTCCACTGGGCTGTGCAACGCCTTCTGAGCATGCGCTGTAGCACTGTTGTGCGGCATATCAGAGAGTGCGCATGCATCCACAGCTCAGTGACTCAGCATTTTTCGCCCGAATGATAAGCGCTGGAAAGCTCTAAAGTGCGCAGATTTGATATCGAAACTACTGCAAAATCTTCATTCCATACTTCATTTCATCTCAAATCCGGACGAAGCCGACGCTACAAGCTGGTGGAACAAATCATACGGAGTCAAAAGCGCACCATCATGGTGTCCATCATGCTCCTGTGCGTGTTCTATCATCGCTGAACCAATCATATGCAGAGAAGGCCTAGTGACTTGCGCTTTTGTCGCTGTTTGATTGGGCCCATTAGCTCGTAGCGTCGGTCCGGATTTAAAGTCCGACCAGCAGCCATAAAGGAACAGAACTCTCCCTCAATTCCTTCTATCTATCCGAGGGAGAGGGAGACACTCCTTCTTTCCGCGTGGAGCAGCTTATTGACCCGCTCTTGAATGGAGAGGAGGGGAGAAGAGGGCGACAGGGAATGGAAAGAAGGAAACTGGGATCCGTTTTTTTGTTTTCTCCTGCAGAAGACTATTCCGTATACTTTGTCTCATCCTACGATGGACTAAGGGCCAAAGCCATGGGCTGCCAGGTCCAATCAGGTTCCACGCTACACTATGACATGCCTAGCATTGATTAGGGGTGGACGAATAATGCTCCGAACCCAAAAACGCTGCATCATTTCTATAGCTTCGACACTGCAAACAGCCTCTTTTTTTGCGATGTAAAATTGTTGAGTCACTCAGTGCTATTTCGATTCGAACCACTGTCCACCCATCCCCATCAGTGATCCGCGAGACGCGGGCAATGATACGCGCATCAAAGCGCAATACGCGATTTCTAAGTGGCTCGTGATTGGATCTGGCGGTCCGTAGCTTTTGCCTTTAGTCCATCGTAGGGTGAGACGAAGTATAGATTGGCCGTTAAAGGCCGACGCACAACCTTGGTTTTCTGCGGGGAAGCCAATCCTTTTAGATCTCCCCTTTCCTAAGCTCCGAGGTGAGCAAAGTTGGGGCAAGTTAAAAAGTGGAGAGGAATAAGGAAAGGAGGAGGCGGGCAAAAGTGGGAAGCACGAGGTGTACGTCGGCCTTTAAGTAGAAACGAAGTTTACATAACCGAAGTAAGCATATTCGAAGTGTTGCATGTCCACCCGATAGATGGCACAAGTGTGACAGTGTGTAAAGGGGTTACATAAGATTCCAGCGCATTCGGTCATAATCATTGGCCGCGTTTACATGAACGTGATTTCAGGGGGCACTGACACCCAAAATGCCGTATTTTTTATTGTCTAAAACGATGTAAATTGTAATCATAGACACGCAAAAAGAAAAAAAAAAAACGCATCGCGAAAACAATTTTATTTGCGCGCGCGTGCTCCATTTTATTTTTGGCGTTTTTCTCTCCCGCTCCTCACCTCATCGTTTCTTTTGGTTTCTGATGTAAAAAGTCATGAAATTTAGAAGCTTTGTAGGCGACATTTCTATAATATTTAATAACGGCAATCGTAAAACATGCTTTTTAAAGCAATTGCGAACGCACCACGGCCCTTCTTTTTGAAATTCCAATATTCAGAGTCCTGTGTGATGTCGCCTCCTGGATCTGTATCCTCCCTCAGAAAACTTGGCGGCGCTCGACGCACATAGCAGAGGATGATCGGTGGGTCGGGGAATCGGACGAAGAAACCGGCTTTTTCCGATCCGCCGGCACCCTTCTCTTCCGCTCCTCACCTCCTCGCTTCGGGTCGCGGTGGTTCGGAGGCGCGAAAGAAAGTCGACTTGCAGGACTCCGCAATATTTGACGTCACCGCACTGGCGCGGATCTCGCGGGAACTTCAAATTCGGCATTTGGAAATTGTGTTTTTACTTCACAAATACTGGGGTAATTCCTAAGTTTCGAATTTTGAGGGTAATGTTCCGGCACCGTTTTCAATCGTTTCGGATAATAAAAAAAAAAATGATTTTGATGTGTCAGTGCCCCTTTCAGCGCGTCGAGTACAATCGCCCTTCGAATTAAGACGACGCGGCAGCTTTGACATGAATGCGCAGCAAGCCGTACGCGAAGGTGGCGCCACGCCGTGTCAAAACTCGAAGTTAAAGCTGCGTTTCCGGCACCAGCCGCACCACGTGACCACGTTTTCCGGTGCATAGCACGTGAAGGCCTTTCGACGCTTTCCGCGAGCGTAAAGATCGTGCCCGCTTTCTTTGGTTTTCTGCAAGAATTTACGAGACGGAAGAAACATCAAAACCCAAGCGTGTTGGGCTCAGGGCCGGGTCGCCGGGCCATTCTGGACCAGAGGCGTCGTGTGTGCGCAAACCATGGCGAGCGAGGTCGTTTCCGAACGCTTTGAGAACGCCACCGCGCTTCGCCTCTCCAAATCTCGCCGACCGCGACCGGACCAACCAAACCCCGAGGCCGAAAGGCTCCGACGCAGCCAGGAACGGCACCGAGGTAGGAGCTGCTTGTTCTGCGCTACCATGCAGTGCTCGGAGCTCTCGGCGTCGTTCGTGCTTGCGCCGAAGCCTACTCCTTCCGACGCGCAAGGCGCAAGGCAAGACTTCGTCGGTGGCCGCCACCACCGAGCAGTTCAGCTATATTACCTACGTTCACTTATGATGGCAATAAAAGCTCGCGTTTCTTCTCGGGAGAAAACTGCGGGCGACCACACATGACCGCGTTTCGCGCCGCCGACGAGGTTGGCCGCCGCCATGTTCTCAGCTGTTCACTCACTCCCGCAGCGAGCGCCTTCCTATAATCTTCCCCGTTCCGAAATGCGATGCGACTTCCGTTTACATGGGCTGAATGAATGCGCATTCGCCGTCTCGATCCACCTCTGTCTATAGAGACTTGAATGCGATGCGCTTCCTTAGCGCATTATGCGGGTTACATGACCGCATTGAATGCGACAACTGGATGTCATCTTCATGTAAACGCGGCTATGCTTAGACGTGTAAACCAGCTTTTAAGGCGATGTCCGCCTTATGCGAGGAATTTGCCGCACTAATTGCCTGTCGCTGAGTATGATTGTGACACCTCAGCGACCCTGAAAGACATCCAGAACGCCTTCCTAATAAATCGACGTCAGACGTTGATTGTCTCGGCCGGATTTAGGAACCCGCTGACCTAGACGTCGTTGCGGTCCCGCCGGACCGTTCGTTACCTCAGCAGATATTCAGATTGAGATATTTTCAGTCTCCCGAATGAATTTCGAGTTTGGAGAATGTTGCGCCCTATACTGCCCGTATACACGACGGGATTGCCGGTCGTGGCATGATCGTCGATGATTGTGTCACCTACAAACTTTTTCGATTATACTACGATTGAGTAACTGTGCAGAACAATTATACGTCTGTCATTCCGTAATTCCCAAAATGGCGAACGGCGTGATATTTCAGTAAATATATATATATTTTTTATGTTGTCATAGTGCACGCATAAGGAATTTGCATCGCTTTGCCACCCCCCGTAACGCGTAACAAGTGATGATTTACATGTATTTAATTGCTTTTTGGTACAGAAGTAACGAGTTAGTTGCTCTTTGTGCAAAAGAAAGAGTCACACATTTTTATGTTTTTTAATTAAGTAACGTGTAACGATATCTAGTTATACTTGATGGCTAAAAAGAGAAAACAGCGCGCAAAAAACAGAGGCAAAGTTGAAGTGAACACAGGGCAAGCGCTGTCCTGTGTTCACTTTCAACTTTGTCCCTGTCTTTTGCGCGTTGTTTTTACCTTTATCAGTATGAACCAACTAGCCCAGATCGCCACACTAATTACTTGATATGGGGAAGGTGCACAGCGCAAGTTACACAAAATTGTACTCACGACTAACACAATTAAGGACAACCAGATGCAGACTTGTATACGTTACTGAAAAATAGTAAGGAATTACATTTACAATTACTCAAGGCTAAATTGTAATTTATTACAATTACAATTACCCTCCCATAAAAGTAACTGACCGTTACCCCAAAAAGTAATCCGTTACTTTCGTGGCGTTACTTTCAACATTATTGTCCTCAAGTAAGAAACAAAAAGAGGGTTATTCAAGTTCTTATTGTTGCAACCTGTTCCATTTAATGACCTTGAGTATTTTGAGCAACAGCTGACTCTCGAAAGTCTCGTCGGACATTTTGCGTTTATGTCGACTGCTACGCTGAACACCCTCTGAACTGTGGCACTGGATGGGAGTGGCATATTGTTTCTCACGAATGCTTCATGCTCTGCATTGAACTTCTTCAGCGAAGCAATGGAAGTACTATTTACCTCGAAGATAGAGTAAAGCTTCGTCGTTGCAGCCGTTGCCTGATATTCGAGTTTTCGTTGATCGTTCCGATACCTCGATGCCCCCGATAACGATATGATTCATGCGCGAAGGCGGCGGCGGCGGGGTGTCGGGTATCGTTATTGGAGTCATCGGACCGATCTACTAAAATTCTTAATTGTCGAAATCGCGAAGCTGTAGAAGTCATCATATATATAGCCAAAACTAGAATAAGAATTGATTTATGTCCATCTTACTATACCGACATATATTGCCAGACAATAGCAAAACATAGTTGTAACAGTAAGGTGATAATTAAATAATAAATAAGGTTTGGCTCGATAATCCTCTTCCTTTTGTTCTGAACAGGTGGAGCCTCTGTTGAGACGTTGGTGAATAAAAAAAAACGTTTCCAGTATATAAATATAAGTAATAAAAAAAGGACGCTCATAACAACAATTAATTAGAACGTCGGTTAAAACAAGGTAATGTAAATGCACGTTTGCCTTGTGTACCTTTCTTGGTGCCGTTCAAAAACGCAAGGAGCACGAACCGACTGCAGTTTACTCCGATGTTTTCCAGATAGACGTCCGCTGATGCCACGGGCAGCGAAGGGCAGAGTACTAAGTAAGCAGCGCTGTGGCCCCACTCACGAGTTTTACTCTCTCCTCAGAGAGTGAAACTCGTGAGGAGAGAGTTTATGTTTTATTTGTAAAAATATCTGCTTGAGATAAGATGCGTCCTCCTGGGGCAAAACAGGAAGAAGAAGAAAGGAAGACTATTACCATTTTTGCAAGTGCTCGCAAAAAGCTGACTCACAAAAAAGGTGACTGAGATGCAGATAACCTGGCTGGAATACACAAATAAAGTGGGCCAACCTTAGAAGTTGGACTACAAAGAAGTATGTAGCTTTTAGAACAGGGGCAAATGATCTGAAAGCTGCAGAAAAAAAATACATCCTGTTCTCTAAGAGAAGATGAGAAGTGTGCATCAACGAACAAGAATGCTTGTGGCAATAACACCTTCACATACTATCACATCGCTTTTAGTGGATTTTAAGGTAGACGGAGCGTTGTCTCGTGTTGTGACATTATGAAAATGGTCGTAGTCACTATAACCGAGAAGGACATTGCTCATTCTTTCTGTGCATTTACAGCCTCGAGCTTCTCGAAGAGGCACACAATCACTTGGTGTACTCCTCTCCCCGTCTTCGATCGCAAAGAAAAAAAAAAACGAAGGGACTAAAAAAAGCGGATATAACTTTCCCCCTTCCCCCATTTCTTTCTTTTTTTTTTGTAGAAATGTTTATTTGGATTTTTTGACATTGTTTTTAGGGTCTAAAAAAAAAGATTCCAGGCTTGGTGTTGCAAAAAAAAAAGGCTTTGCGGAACTGAAGAGTGCCAAGCCTCCCTTTGCGCTGGTCAATTCCCGTGACAGTGTCACTGCGCTCAATTTTACCAAAATTAAAATAACCCTTTCTTTAGAAAGGGGGGGGGGGGGGGAGGTGGTCCTGAAAAAAATTGTAACGGATTACAAGGAATCTGTTACCTAAAAAATGTAAGGGAATTACTTTTAAAATTACTCTAGAAAATATGTAATTCTTCCGTTACTAAATTACTGATAAATGTAAGGGATTACAAGTAATTTCGTTACTTGTAACGGATTACGTACAAGTCTGACCAGATGGACAGTCATAAAAAGGCTTGCGCAAAATATGAGAGTATTGCCACACTTATTACTGGAAACATCGATTGAATTCTTCAGCGCCCGTGAATGGTGTCTCGACTTTCAGCAAGAACAAGGTGGTTTGTTAGGTGAGACTTTAGGAAAGTGTCCATCGTTCTTTGTACATCGGGTCGGCTTAACATTATTCTAGTAAAGTGAAGAAATTATTTTCTTGAGGGCGAAAGTCGCTGCTATAATCTGAACTAGGCCATGGCATGGATGCCAGCAAACCGGTGTGAGATGTTAATTTTGACCCAGGGGCGTGGAGCAAAGACAAGCGTAACAATCGGTGTTTGTACCTTCTATTCTGCACTTTAGATTTAAGATGTTTCTTTTAAACTAGGTCTTTCCTAATCCTTATTGTGCTGTTGGCGAGGCATTTGAAAAGACTTCGCAAACTCCAACGCCCTATATATGGCGGGTCGGTAGTTCCAAGATGGCGGAAGAGACGGGGATAGATTCTCCAGAATTTCCCGTGAGCCTGATTGCTGACGCTGGTAAGTGCACTAAAACAATTAATTTTTCTACAATGGTGAAGCGGTCAGAGAAGGAGCATATTACAGGTGACGGAGATGTTGATCTGCGTTGGGAAAACGAGCATGTCGATATTTAAAAGTTGCGGAAACATCAATTTGCGAATCTTTGTGGAGAGTGAGCGCGTTTTGAGCACCGTCCATGTCACTGTTCGTGGTAAAACACTTTTGAGCGTAATAAAGACATCGTGGTATTTGCGCTTTGGCTGGTCACTAGTGCTAAAACAGTGAGCCGCGCACGGTGACCGTCAAGCTCCGGAAGAGCAGCGTTCGCAGTATCGATGTCTTCGTGTGACAGGCTCATAACTCGCTGCTCACCGTCGCGGTAGTGTATTGCAGCATGTCATCAAACTGAGCTATGGTTATCGATAGGAAGTTTTAGGATAGCATGAGCACAGGCTACCGTATGGTGCAGCATTGCAGCCGAAAGCTCGCGCTGCGCCTTTGAAACATAATTTTCAGCGCGCGCCAGGAACGTAGCCGTGCTCACGGTAGCCTGCTGAGGTAACGCTGCTAAAGCTGCCGACTGACGTCATCGGCGTTTTTAGGGGTTTTATTTATTTCTCTATTAAAAACCCATATTTGGATATACTGTACATTTGTGTACCGCGTTATTTGCAACGTTGCGGCCCGCCTCGCCAAAACTGCCCGTTCTAAGCTCTCGTCATGAAAGGCCCTTCAACACAGACGCGCTTAAAATGCTCCGAGCATTTCTTTATTTGCCTTTGTAATTACCTGAAAGCAAGTACGCGTATTCTGTCGTTTGAAGGTGCTTGGAGCAAATGGTCGTGTTCCTTGTAACGGCCTTAAAACGCAAACCCATGCCCGATGTCTATTGCTCGCAGGGGTTTCCCCAGGAATTGAAAAAAAGGGGGGGGGTCTAAATTTTTTTTGGGGGGTTAAAGGGGGGGGGGCATTGCGAATATAGGAGTCGTTGTGAATTAAGGGGGTGCCTTCGGAAAAACGAGGGGGGGGGGTCTAAACCCCCCCAAGGGGGGGTCTGGGGAAATCCCTGATTGCTCGACATAACGTGCGCGATGTTCTTCTACTTCGAGCCAAGAATAGACTCTTCGTAGACCGTACGCTAGGGCTCCACACTAGTAGCGAGAGCGTGTGCCGTCACGTTGTGCATAGATTGAGCTGCGACCACAAGACCGGAAATTCGCAGCGTATGCGGTATACGAAAAGTCCCTAATGAAATTAGACATGTCGATCCCTTCGTGCAACGCTGTTGCGATGCGGAACACAAGAATTCCTATTTTAATGCGCACACTTTTTTTTTTTTGTCAGAACTGCTTCACGCGTGAACACGCCGACCAGAACCGCGCAGTAATGGCAGCACCAAGGCACCCAGGTCGACAGTTCGTCGACCTTGGTGCCTTGGTGCATCGTCTCCTTGCCGCCGCCAGCGCCGCCGTCCCCGCTCTTCTGGTTCTTCGTTTCTCCGCGAGAGGGAGAGTGGCGGGCTGGAGAGTCTAATATCTGCGCACGCCGGTGCGACGCCGAAAATATGAAACGGAATGCAAGAACCGCACTGAGAAACTATTGTCGAAACAGGTGTATGTTTTAACGAAGTCCGGTGATTCCTTTTTGTACGCACGCCAGTTATTTGATAAATTCGTACTTTTTTTTTCTCGTGTTCCCAGCCATCTGGTAGGCATATCCGGTATGGACGACGAAAAAAAAAGATGAAACGTTTTAACATGTAAAAAGAAAAAAAAAATTAAAGGGAAGCGAAACGAGAATGGGTTAAGGTTACTCTTATATCCTGACTGTCTTCCATTGGCGTGGCGATGGCAAGGCAATGTTTTCCGCCAATACTAGAGGTGACGCCCTTCAAAATGGCGGCGTCCTTCTGGAAAATCTGTGTAGAGCTAGGTTTGCCCGCATTGCTTTCTTTTCTTTTCTTTAGGATATCCTTCTGAAGAACGAAACCTAGAAGAAAGGACCCGGCACGCTACTGTGTTGTGTCTTTACTATACTACGGTGCAGGAAAGGCGTCTCCGACTGGCAAAAAGGGCTCCCAAAGTGGCAGCAAATGACGCCACAAAAGCCTGAGTGTCATGCTGTTGGATATGTCGTGTGATTCTGGGGGTGAAATGTAAAAATTCCGGAAAAAAAAAAAAAAAAAAACACACACGAGAGAACGAGGGTGTCGCTGTCGAATCCCGGAGAAAAGCTCACCGGAGAAAAGCTCACCGCAAAACCGGCGGATGCGGAGAAAAGCTCACCGATTTTATTTTTCTTCTTTTCATATGGAGGCTCTTGGATTTTGTGTGCAATATCGCAAGTTATAATCATTAAAATTCGTCAGCGTTGTAAAAAAAAACAAAAAACAATGTCCTTTTTTGTAATATTTGTTAAGCTTTTTTGGGGTGTATTGCTCCCAAATTAATAATTGCGTGCGTGTGTTTTCTGTGGTTTAATCTCTAGGCAATGTAAGCCTAACTGAAAACTTTATTCACTTGAAGAACAAGACAAAGTTCGAAAACATAATAATATCTGCCTAAAACCTAAAAAGCAAAACTGTAAATGTCGAAAATTCGAAAGTGCATACGCAACAACGCTGTGCCTGAAATTCTCTTCGAAGCTTTTGTTAATCTTTGAAAACAGGATAGAACGGTCAGTAAGATATCGAGGTTTCTTTCTTCCCCGGACAAGCACGTTTTCCAGCCGTTCGTACTGTGTTTCCACACGTTGCTTTTGTGTGATAGTGCCCTTCTAGGGCGAACCACCCTTGACCTTCAGAGACGCACACAGTCACCGTTGTTACACGTGGCTATATAAGAACTAGTCTTCTGTAAGGTAGCGAATTGGGCGTGTTGGTAAACGTTGTGCATGATAAAAACCGCTCAAACGACGAAGACGGAGTGAAGACAACAAAAACGACAGGACGTAGGCTGTTCTCGCAACTAAAGGTTTATTAGTGAAGAAACGCTAATAGGAAAACGGTTCACACACCTGCTATTTATATTAGCTCGCAAAAAAAACAAAAACTCTTTATCATGACAGAGCTACCAACGGCGCAGTGTCAAGCTGTCAATGAATTGTCTTTTTTACGGGTGTCAGGTGTTCTGATTTTATACTTGCGGCGTCATTAATATACAGAATGGGTGATTAATAATTTCTGAGGAATTAGTAAATGCGCCCAATGAACTTGAAGAATATTACAAAAAAAAAGGAGTACAATTATTTTTGATGAAATAACGAATTCTAATTGTGTTAAATTGCCACGTGTGACGCACAATTCGTTAAGCTAAGAAAAAATAAAAATAAAAAAAATCGGTGAGCTTTTCTCCGCATTAGCTCAAATGTCGGTTAGCTTTTTTCCGCATCTGCCGGTTTTGCGGTGAGCTTTTCTCCGGTGAGTTTTTCTCCGGTGAGCTTTTCTCCGCCGCCCGTCGCTGTCGTAGCGGCGTCCCTACAAGCTGGAGAGGGACCTGTAGCAGAATAGGAGCCTGCCCCATCCACCAGCTCTGTCGTGACACTGCAGGATCGCAGCCGGCGACAGCATGACACTTCTTTGAAGTCGTCCGCAAAAATCGAGGGACCACTTTTTTGTTTTGTTTTGTTTTGGACGCGCAGAACACACCAGTCGGGGGCGCGAATTGGAGGCACCGTATTGCTAACAAAAATATACAGCAAACGTCTGATTAGTCGTTTTTTTTTTCTATTGTGAATATTTGTTTCCGTAACAATGAATTTCATAATTTACTAATTGTCGCTTGAACATTAGAACCTGATCACTGAAGCTCAGCGTGAGAATCTAAGCTATATCGCTTTATTGCATAAGGTTTTGAACTTTGGCTTGTCCGAGAACTGACGCACGCGAAGGGTAAACAGCTTGCTTCTGGTCCATAACCCCTTTCAGGGGAAACTGTGATAAAACCCATTAAAACCGAGCTTTTATATTGAAAGTGTGGGCGATACACTATCATAGGCCTGCGCAGGCTTTCTCAAGAGCAAGCCTCAATAAACATAATCCCCCCCCCCCTCTCCTTTTTCGAAACTTCAAAATTGTCTCGGGAACAAATTCGGTTATTAATCTTAATCTTTGCATCTTGTACCAATTTCTTGATTAGACCTTTGTTGTTTATTTAGAAATATTATTGTTTGTTTAAGTGTTCGCACTCTAGCCATTGCACGCTACAATCACCTCAATTGTTTAAAGTTTCCAACCTATGTTCCTCCATAAGTCAGATATCTCATAAGCATGATCTTTTTCTCGTCTCAATCACCCTCTTCGATCCCTGCTATATATAGATTTTCTGCCAAAAATGTCGTTTTTTGTTTGTAAAAACAAACAAATCGTTATCCTTCTTTCTGTATAGGTGCCCAAAATGTGCATAAAGCTAAACAATTCACGAAAGCAATTTAAATAAAAATACTTCTTAGGGGTAGCTCCTTATGTCACTAAATTACACAGACACACAAATGGGATGGATGACCTTCCCTTACTTATTACTGCCAAAATGACTTTGCTGACTATTTTTATTTGATTTTATTTCTGCTACTTCTCTGAACCACTCCCTGACCTCCATCATTGCTGACGCTAGCCATACTCTTAGTTGTCTGCCACGTAACTTCGGGCCAGCTTTACCTTCAGTAAAACGACTCTACTCGTTGTCACCTCAAGAAAAAAGAACAACTTTTGCGCATTATTCATACGCAGCGCGAAGTAGTCCTTGCAAGATTTGGTTTTCGGAGGAAGAAGCGATGTTTTTTGGCGTTTGAAACGTGTGCATCTTAATAAAATAACATATATCTAATCTACAATGTCCCTACATATATCTTAATTCTCCACATAAAGGGGATAAATTCGTAAAGCTCCGCGAGGAGCCGGACCTCTTTTTGTACTACACTTATTGAGGTGAACACGAGTATAGCTACCACTTTTTTGACCAGAACTGACAAATGCTGCATTCGTGTAATCCTTTTAGAAAAGATACATAAATAAGAATTCGACTTCATTTCAAACACAACCCTTTGCTTTCTTTTACGCTTACTTTTCATGTACTCCATGGTATCAGGGTTACGCCAATCAGCTAGACTTTTTTAAGCCACAAGGTCTATATTTTTAAAATGTGAATTTTCTATCACAACCTTAATTACCGATAATTTTTGTAGTCCTTTTCCTACCGTGTTGTCTCTTGTTCTAACCATTCGTTTTATTATGAATGACACAATGCATTTTCTTCAACCACCATAATTTGCTTTCGTTATCCTAGGCAACTATAGCATTCAGTTCTGAGTTCGTTTTTGTTTTGAGTTTGTTTTTATTTTCTCAAATTTTCACGCTCCGCACTTTTGTACAATTATAATGATGATGGTAATGATCCGAGCGCTACGTTCCGTTCAAAAGTAAATCTCAAACATAAATTAAAAAAAAAATTTTAAACTTTTTTATAGTACAATTTTGCGATGCATACTCTTTTTCCTCGTTAGATTAACAAATGGGGAATACATTTCTTTTTTTACGCCGTCGTGTCAACATAATCACCAGTTTTTCGTTAATATTTAACTTCGGTTCGCAATCTGTACGCCTGGTAAAAATGATGTCGAAACTTTCTTGCCTAAGACTCCCGAGAGAACGAACTCTTTGGACCCGAACTCGACGCGCAATATTTTATCGAGGACCTCGTAACGCTGCAAAACGGTCGACGACGAACGGTGCAATCAAGTGCGGGGTCCTTCCCCCGGGCGTTGCTCGGGGGAAGGATTGTTACAACTTAGTTGTTGAAACGATGAAATTGGGTTCTTTCCTTGCTACCAAACCCCCCCTTCCCCGCAATCCTCCCTTTGGGATGCTCTCAACTGGCTTTGACTTTTCATGTCCTCCGTTAGAAACACCGAAACCGCCGCCACCAGCACCGGTGGGGCCTGTCCGCTAGGTGCCGCAGGTTACCCCCTCATACAAAGCTTATTGCGACTACAATCCATCCTTCCAACCATCCCAAGAAACATAAATGAGTGGGACAGCAAATACTTGAGCTACCGTAAGGATGAATTTCTGCCTGGTGCAGGAATCAATCCCGGGACTTCTCCAAATAAAGACCCCCGCCCACGCCGCCCGCCCCCCCCCCCCCTCCCCCCAATACATTTTATGAAGGATCCCTATCTCCAAGACTAGCGGAGCGACCAACCAACTGAGCTGGGTTTGTTTGAGGGGATGGTGAACCGAAATTTGGATTTCAGAAAAAAAAAAAACAATGAAGGAGATGTAGGCGGGACGCTACAATCCCTACAACACTACTCGTAAGGCGATATCTCGAATGGACGGCCGTATTTTTGGAAAAAGAGGTCGAGATTGAACCAGGCCGGCGAGGCGCGTGACGTAGAGACATCTCGTTTCCTCCAGAGATGGCAAATTACTTTTAAAAAGTAATTAAATTACATTACAAATTACTTTACTGAAAACTGCAAAAATGTAATTTAATTACATTACAAATTACCACAGACTAAAAGTAATCACATTACATTACAATTACTTCCCAAAAGTAATTAATTTACTTTGACATTACTTCTGAGTACCTTGCGGCAGTAATTCGTGATAATTTTATTTACCGTCTACGTACCAAAACTCAGACCTTCCTGTTTACACCGCAAGAGCCTTATGCGCCTCAAAGTGAACCTTACCGAACAGTCGTTTTGCTGGCGCACATGACAGACATGTTAAATATGACGAATAGCTTTTTAAGATGTGACGCAGAGACAGTCGACTCACCGGTTTCGCTGTTCATTCAATGGTGAAGGTCCTTACTAAAAGGGTGATATGTTTCCGTCTTCCTGATTTAGACGAAGATATAGTCCGTGTCAGTCTATTAAGTCGGGCCATGGGAGCTCTTTCTTACAAGGGGTCGTCCCGTGAAACATTTCCCTTCCGCCTCGGGCGCAGTCTAATTTTATTCTCCCAAAAGCACTAGTTGACATATTCCCGGTCATTCCTCTCAAGGAGTATTGTTCCCAAACACTTGAAGAGTCATAGTTTTTGCGCGTTGTCACAAAAAAAGGCTGGATAATTGCTAAGCAGAAGCGTCGCAAGTTGAGGAAAGGGATGAGGCGAGCTTCCAAAATTGTGTACTTTCCCAACAAACGGGTGGCGATATTAGCTTGTAGGCTTATTCCCGAATTAACTTCTCAAGGGAAGGCGGCGAGGCATATCGCGAGCGGCATCTGCTTTGCTCGAGGACGAACCAAACGTTCTGGGGCTTTGACAAGGCATTTGGAATTATCTATTTATTCCGGTCGTTTGTTGTTCACAATGATCGAAGCTTATGGTTTGACCTTGCTTGACGAAAGAACAAGAAGGCTGGGGATCTGCCTGTCCTGTCCTCTGATGTTTTAAAATTTGTTGACCAGTGGCGTACCAACTGGATTTTGAGTGGGGGGGGGGAGGCAAACCAGACCCCCCCCCCCCCCTCCGGGGCGGGGGGGCGGTGACCTTGTAATTTCTTGGGCGCCGTCGGCCAGTGTTTGGCCTGCACTTTGGCGGCTGTTTCAGGGAGAGGGGGGGGGAAACACATGCCTTGCCCCCCCACTCTGAGAACTGGGGAGGCAAGCGCCCCCCTTACCCCCCCCCCCCCCCCCCGCCCCCCGGTTGGTACGCCCATGCTGTACCTCACTGGTGATGTGCCCTCCGCCTTTAGCCTAAAAGCCGTTCATCCCTAAGCTGACAGTGCGGTGGAAGCTACGTACTCGTTGGAACAGTCACAGGTCTATCTTTCGCCACGTAACCACACTCTCATTCATACCCACGCGCAGAGAAAGGGACGGGTCAGGTGATTAAAGCGAGGTGTTTGATTGGTTCTGGTTAGCTCGCAGCTCCCACCTCACTGTCAGCTTAGCGTTGAACGAAGTACAGTGTTATCGTGATAACGTGACGCCGTGAATCTGTCTTGCCTGGAGTTTGTAAGCCGTGGCCTTCCAGCGATGTCTGCATGTAAGGTTTTCTCCTTCACCTTTCCAGCCCGCCTTTGCGCGTCTGTTTAGTTCTTCGTACGAGGCTTTGCACTCAGGTGGCCGTCGTTTATTTTCTCTGATGTCTCTTCCACAACATTTCACCACGCAAATTATTTTTTTTCTTCTTTTTTAAAGCTTGCAAACGAACTTTCTAATTTGGGACAAAACCAATTTCAAAAGTAATGAGTAATTATTGTCAAAATTACTGCCTGAACGTAATTCATTACATTACTAAATTACCAGCCAAGAGAAGTAATTCATTGCATTACTCATTACCACAAAAAGTAATTTAATTACAGTAATGTTATTACAGTAATGTCATTACTGCCATCTATGGTTTCCTCCTCTCTTCGCTTCGCTCCCTCAAGGCGGCGTGGCGGAGAAGACGTGAGGCCGTTGCCTCTCCTTCTCGCAGAAACATGACGTGAACATTTCTGTCAAACGGGCCTCCTTTTTTTTCGAAAAATACGGTCATCCGTTCGAGATATCGCTGTATGAGTGATGTTTTGGTGTTTGTGGCATCCCGTTGGACGCGTTTGCCGCGTGTTTTTTTGGAATGACGATTTTGGTTCAGCATCCCTTTAAGCGCCGATCAGCTGCCCATTGGTGGCGTGGGTTGCGCTTCATTTCAGGTGGCAGTCAATTAATTCGTGCGTAAATATCTCCCACTATTGAGACTTTCCCTAAATAATTATAAGTATTCAAGAATAAAACGTCTGATCTCACCTATGCTGTGTGCACAATCAAAAGATCTGGCAACTGCTAACATCCGTTTGCTGTACTGACGGATAGCTCCTGGTTAGCCCAGTTGGTGGAGAGATCCTCTGTAGTGCTGAAGAGGTCCCGTGTTCGATTCCCTGACCCAACTGATCTTTTTTTTCGGAAGCCACCAACAGCTTAGAAGGCGTGATTTAAGCTCAATTTTAGGTGTAAATCAAGTGAATTTATGCGTGCACTTTAAAAATACGAAAATAAATTCGCCGACCAATGTAATGGGCTTATAGGATGCGGGAACCAGACTCAAATGATACTCATTACAAGTAATAATATTACTCGTAATCATTTACTTTTTGAAGTAATTTTGTAATCAATCGATTACGTTTATTAGCAAGTAATCACAGCAGCAATCTGATTAGCTATGGAAGTGCCAAAATTACTCGTAACTCTTACTTGTTTCCCCTTCCATTTCTTATGGAGCCCTATGTTCGAACAAGTTTCCTTCTACTGAATCCTCGAACCAAATGTCCGACAGGAGTTTATGGTTTACCGAAATTGGCGGATTAAGAAGACGAGTAGTTCACCATTCGGCGATTCTAATTCAATAATGGGTAGTACAAAAGACCCGTTTTCGAACCAGCAGAAAACTCTGTCGTTTTGAAAACCTGAAGTATAGTCGGAGAAGCAACGGTTACTTTTTTCAAGAAACGAACAATTTTCTTTTCGTCTCGAGAAATCCAGTCATCTAATTGAATACCTTTTTAGGCAGAAATAGTTGTAATCGATTACTTTTAGGGGCGAAGCTCCTTAGGGTCTAGCCTTGTCCGTCCGTCCATCCGGCGTCCGTGCTCACAAAAAAAAAAAAAAAAAATGTTTGCGCAGTCGACAGGATTCGAACCTGTGCGGGGAGACCCCAATAGATTTCTAGTCCATCGCCTTAACCACCCGGCCACGACTGCGGGACGAGTAGGGGTATCTGAGATGTGGTAGTAACTCAAGAGCTGGGGATGTCATGGATGAAACGTTGCATGTAGCCGCTCAACGTCTATACAGGAGAGGGCGCTGCGGTAAAATGCGTATATCATCGCGTTAAACTTTGCATGCATGGCTCTGCATTTCACCGACCATAAAGCAGTAATAATGAAGTCGAAACGCAACCCGGAATTCAGCACTACCTATGAGCAATAAAAAAAAAATCAGCACCATCAGCACTACCTATGAACAATAAAATCAGTATCATCAGCACTACCAGAGCTTCGCCCCAATCAACATCATTCACCACGTGGAGATGCGGTCATTTTTTTACGAGTAACGTGTGCAAGACTGGAAGGAACCAAGACAAAAAAAAAGGTTAATTAGTGACTGCAGTAACGGTCTGATGGACCTACATGTGGTGCATTTGGTTAAAGGGGCCACGGAAATAACGATAAGCGGGAAACCGCAAAGATACCCACGTCACTGACACACATAATACACTGTTGTAATCGCGGACAGGGTTTCGCGAGTCCCCGAACATCTTATTATCGCTGCTGCAGCCAATCAGATTGCGGCATTATCACTGCGCAGCCCATCAGGTTGCTGCATTATTGCTGCGCAGCCAATCATGTTGCGGCATTATCACTGCGCAGCCAATCAAGTTGCGGCATTATCAATGCGCAGCTAGTCAAGTTGCGGCATTATCAATGCGCAGCCAATCAGGTTGCGTCATTATCACTGCGCAGCCAATCAGATCGCGGAATTATCATTGCGCAGTCACTCAGGTTGAGGCATTATCACCGCGCAGCCAATAAGGTTGCGGCATCACTGCGCACTCTACCAAGAAAACAAAACAAAACAGTATAACTTTTGACTATCTGGATTATGGAACAGAAAATCTAACTAGATTTCTTGCTGCAAACCAGAAATCCAGATTGCAGACAAAGGATTATTTTTTTGAAAACCTGAAATCCAGTTAGAATCTAGATAGATCTCCAGTTCCATCATCCAGTTAGCGAAAAGTTATTATGGGTTTTTCGATAGGGCAGCCAATCAAGTTGCGGCATTATCACAGTGATTGCGGCATTATCACTGCTCAGCCAGTCAGGTTGCGGCATTCGCCGATCAGCACGCCGAAGAATCAATAACGAAGCTAGAAGATTGATCATAATAGGCCCTGCCCTGCGTTCTTTAGGTTGTGAGCGACTCTAGTGCAGACATTTCAAGCAAGCAAACCAATAATACGACGGAGATAGAACCACGACTTGGCGCAGCACAAAGCTGACTCGGTCAAGTTTCGAATGAACTGTTAATATATTTGTTTTTGCGGCACAATGCTAAAACCATTATGCTCTATTTTTTTCAGAATTACAGTTATAATATTCTGGCCAAGTGCGAAATGCTGCAAGTCACTCGGACAGTTCGAACACAGACACTAGATTATCCTTTCCCGACGGTTGTGCTGAATTATTCACTTCACATGTTCGACAGCCCCTTTACTTGAAGACATTATAACAAAACAAGGCGCAACCTTCGCGCACAAGTAGAAAAAAAAAGCCAAATGCCAAATCACATACCCACCCACGCGCTCTGGAATGAAAATCTAGCCTTCCGGGTAAAGGGGCAGTTCTCCCGGTTTCAATGAAGTAAACACAATTTGAGAGGCCTTTCTACAAGAACGGGCTCTTTCAAATTAAAATTCGGGTCAAAAAAACAAACAAACAAACAAAAAAAAAAACCAAGAAAATTTGACAAACACACGGCAACGTTGTTAGATTTGTCTGTTGTTTTCCGCGTCACCGCTCAGGATTTTAATATGTGCCACTGGAAATCAGACAGCTTGTTGACTTGCCCTCCTGTAGCTTACTGTAGCCTGTTGTCAACAACCGCCAGAAAATTGCGCAGACCTTCGCCCGTTATCCCACTAAATTGAACAGCGAAAGTGCCATTTTCTACCGATGTAGCTGCGTGGTTTACTTCGTGCTACAGCTGCAAAGTTTGTATACGACACCTGCCTTCTTCACTTCCGCTTTTCCGACGTTGTTACGAGGAACTATACAAAAGTAACGTCGCCAAATATATATATATTTTTTTGCATTTACACAACCTATTTAAATGTTCTTTGTAAGCATTTAGAAATTTTTTTAGTAAAGTGTACTGACGAAAGGGTCAACAAATTTCCTTATAAGATATATCAAGCTCGAAAAAAATAAAATAACAGTATATTATATTATACGTCATTCAGTTCTATTTCTTGTGGCAACATCTCTCGTGTTGACCAAGCAGTCCTGCTTCGATTACCAACTGACTGCACACTTACCAGGACAAACCTATGCTGTATTCCCCTATCCTACACACCAAACCGTAACACCGGGGTGCCTGAAGATACCTTCCACGTGCACTGGGTATTCCTCAAATCGGCTGAGGGGTCAAGCAACGATCACTCATGTTGCCCTGAAGTTATGTCATTTCCTGGCTGACCCCATCGCTGAGTAAAAACCACCTTGTCCTTTTCGTTGACCTATACTGACCTAGATCCAGGAGACGAGCGTTACCCCAAGCTTATAAAGAGCGAATTTTATATGAGTTGCACCACCTACTAACCTCGTGTAGCACTCAGTTCTGCATTTGCAGTCTTTCCTCTCATGCGTCTGCTACAGCGTTTTCTTAAATCCTTTTCCGACCACCCCACCTCGAGTCCGAAGAAGTTATGACCAGGTGTACGGAGTGAGTCCGGTAGGGTACTTGGAGTGAGTCTTCAAATGGCGTGTTTGGCATCCATTCCCCCCCCCCCCCCCCCCCCCGCCCCCCGCCCCGTACATCAAAACTGGTCCTGAAGGGGCAACAAATGACGTCACAGAAGCCGGCCTGTCATGCTGTCGGAGGTGGCGATCCTGGTGGTTTGTGCTAAAGTCCTGATGGCAAAAAGTTGGGGCGAAGGCGAGTGTCCGGACATCCGGACATTTGCTTTCGCTCCTACTTTTTGCCGCCGGGATTTCTGCGACGACAGGGCCCTGTCGCCGCGCAGTCCCAAATCCTGGCGGCCGAAGCTTTCGTGGACTCCCAAGCTGGAGAGCGACCCGGAGCAGAACAGGCGTATATGACATCTACCATTGTTGCTGTGACACCGCAAGAATCGCTGCCGGCGACAACATGACACTTCAATGACGTCATTAGGCGGAAAATGAGGAACGACTCTTCAGGACTCAGTACACTCACCAGTCGCAAACGCGTTCCAAAGCACCATACTTCCGGGTTACTCCATTTTCTCTTTACAATACCCCACCACCTTCTCCGTTTACCCCAAACTTCCGAACGCAATGCCCGTCCACGCAAAAATAGAAATAGAAATAATATAAAAAAGGCAATTTTTTGGGGGTAGACATTCCTTAGGGATTTTACGGTATGCGCATCGCTACTTCTTCATTTCAAAAAGTTAGATCGTTTAAACTTACAGAAAGTACTTTATCAGAGAGAATATCGGACACCCGCCATATCTGCGGAAGACAAAGCTATGAGAGGGACTTTACAACGATAGACTGGCGCTAGCTTCCACGACGAACACCTGCCGCGTAAGTGATTAATAATAATAATAAAATAATAATAAATCTTTTTATTTCCATCGATTGTGATGGTGGGACCCGTGGAAAAAAAACTGCACTATGCAGCTTGACTGGTCCTCGGGCCCCTACAATGGTCAGCAGCAACGGAACGGAACGGAAACAAAAATGAAGAATACACAGAAAAAGCAACAATTGAAAGATACATAACTACGCACTTGACTGTTTTTTGATAGACAAACACAAAAAGCAGCAAAAATTTACAAAACTCTGCACTTTGGCCTATTAATGGAGCAAAATAAAACAAAAAAATAGGAATCAGGTACAAATCAGGAGCAAAAATACAAACGCAATTCTTTAGAAGTTTTGGAGTCAAAATCTACATCATCAATATAAAAATTATTTAGCAAGTGCGGTAGGGCAAATTTAAGCATTTGGAGACCATAGTTCGTTCGCTGAGTGGCCATCTTCCACTTCTCCGCGCCGCGAGTGGGGTATGCTGGTGAATTTTCCTGTAAACCTGCAAGGTTTTCTAAATAACATGAGCCCCTTATTTGTTCCCTCCTGAAACTAGCACATAGTCTATAATCGTATAACTTGTAAATAGTAATTATCTTAAAATTTCTAAATATTTCAGAAGTGTGAGCATCATAAGGGACATTACATATGCTCCTGAATATTTTTGTTTGTAACGAAAACTGTTTTTTCCATATTGGTTAGTGTCGATGAACCCCATACTAGATGGCAGTATGTTAAGTGAGAGTAAAATAGAGAGTTGTAAACTAACAATTTAACATTCGTGGGCAACAAAGAACGGTTGCGATTTAGGATCCCAATTACTCGGCATAATTTTGGAATAAGATAATTTATATGACAATCCCAGGACATGTTCTCATTAAAAAATACGCCAAGAGTTTTGAAAGAACTATTTCAATTGGACAAGAATTTAAACTCAATGATCTACATTAAACCACAGACTTGTTTTTTCGATGAAAAATTATTGCTTTTGTTTTATTAATGTTTACCTTTAAAGAGTTACATTCGCTCCAGGATTTTATGTTTGATAAAGTGTGGTTGGCCATATCTATTAGGTCATCACCTGATATATATCAGGTGATAATACTGCCCAATACTGGGCACAATGCCGGAACAATTTGCTCAACTTGTTCCGGCATTGTGCCCAGTATTGCCAATATTCTGTCGGCATGAGAGGATTTAAAACACGATGCGTACTCAACACGTTTTCCTAATACAAAAGGTCCCAATGTGTACAGGTTATTACCGCGTTCGCTAGCGCCACCTCTCTACATGGCGTTCAGCGCGAATATCTGTCTGCCTCTAGAGCTTTTGCATTCGCGCAGAATGTCGAGTATTCATGTCAATACAAAGTGTTTCCGAGTGCTACGCGGGCGTAAAAAAACATTCGTTTAATTAAACCGACAAACGGAGTGCGTTCAAACTTTTCGCGAAGATGTCCGGAGGTAGTACATTTATCATACCAACAATTTATATAAAAAAAAAACACTCTTTTTTATTTTTTTTTTTTTTAGTAAAGAGGAAACCGGTTGCGGTTCGCACATACGCTCGGATCTCCTTTATCCGCTTTGGGGCCTTAATCTCAAAATAGATTTCACGTTTTTGCTTTTAGCAGTGCCACTTTTGAAATGCAGCGCCGACCAAATGTATTTTTTAGGGGCGAAGCTCCTTAGGGTCTAGCCTTGTCCGTCAGTCCGTCCGTCCGTCCGTCCGTCCGTGCGTTTGGCGTCCGTGCTCACAAAAAAAGAAAAAAAAAATGTTTGCGCAGTCGACAGGATTCGAACCTGTGCGGAGACCCCAGTGGATTTCTAGTCCACCGCCTTAACCATTCGGCCACGACTGCAAAACGAGTAGGGGGCTCTGAGATGTGGTAGTAACTCAAGAGCTGGGGATGTCATGGATGAAGGGTTGCATGTAGCCACTCAACGTCTATACAGCAGAGGGCGCTGCGGTCAAATGCGTATATAATTGCGTTAAACTTTGCATGCATGGCTCTGTATTTCACCGACCATAAAGCAGTAATAATGAAGTCGAAACGCAACCCGGAACTCAGCACTACCTATGAGCAATAAAAAAAAAAATCAGCACCATCAGCACTACCTATGAACAATAAAATCAATATCATCAGCACCACCAGAGCTTCGCCCCAATCAACATCATTCACCACGTGGAGATGCGGTCATTTTTTTTACAGTTTTCCTTTTTGTACTTTGGAAGAAAACACTTTTTTTTGGGCTTACATTTTTTTTTCTTCAAAACTTACACTGGTAAAGTTTGGGTACGATAAATGCACCATCTAGACAGAACTGTGTTGAAAAGTTTTATTGCACTCAGTTTATTAGATTATTTATAAAAATTTGTTTACGCTCGAATAGCGCTCTGTACTTTGTCTCACTTGATGGGCCAGCGAGTCTGAATCTAGGAAGCACGAGCATGTTACTCTATCAGCGACCTGCACGATCAAAAACGTCGCTGGAGGTGGCCTTCTACGATTGGCCGAATGTTAGCTATGACGTCTGCAAAGGATTTTTCATCGACGGAAATAAGAGGAATGTAAGAACTTCAATTTTGACGGTGTTGGCAGTGTTGGTTTAATAGCGCTATAGACCCTTTTCATGGCAAACGCCACCAGTTGTTGTTCTAGTCTTTGACGTCCCAGAGAACTTCCGGTTCATAAAAAGTATGAACAAAGCCCACCCTAACACCGCTGTGTGAAATGTTGATGAAACGTTTAACCACCAATTCTCCAGGTGAACGCCAAAAGAACGCAGAACCCCCAGATATGATAAATATTTTCGAATACTCTTGTAAACCAACTTGCCTCCTCCAAGACGTTAAATTGACCAGCCGAGGGCCCTCGTTAAATCTCCAACTTTGATGTGCGTGTAGCGTTTATGCTTTCTAGCACTGGCGACATAGGCAAGCTCGACATACTTTCAAAGACGGAGCGACCGGAAGTTGCTTGGGACGCAGGAAGCAGTTCATGTTTGTAAACATGAAAAGGGTCTATAATCTCAAGCTTCCACCGTGCTCATTACAAACACCATCTAACTTGGTGTTGGCAAGGTAATGACGTCACGAGAGGGAACCACATGAGGGCGCCACCAAAACATCTCGCCGCTAATAGGAACGATGCTGGCACTGCACTGTCGCGCGCGCTTGCGAGAGACACTACAAGCCCGTTGCTCGCTCGTGTAGCTTCTACGATCTTTCTTTTCTGAGCGCTAATAATTTTAAAACTTGCGAATACAATTTGTTATTAATGAATTACTGAAAAGAAAAAAAGGCTGTACGAAGCGTCGATTTATGCGCTGATATTTCTGTGATTAAATCTCTTAGGGGAGAAATTCGTTATATCAAACTGTCAACATTATTGAAGCATATTTTCTACGTTTTTTAGAAAGCTAACGGGCTGACAACGCACACATTGGCGTTCTAAAAACAAGAAAATATGTTCAACCAACCCGCTCTCTTGATTTTATTATCTAAGCGCTCTTCTCCGCCTATAAAACCCAGACTCTTGGTGAATTACTCGGGCAAGATTGATCAATAGTGGGTGACAGGTTAAGAATAAAATGGAAGCTCCTCTCACCTTTTTACACTTTAGCAGAGCAAACGCTGGAAAGGAGGTCAACCTGGCACCGACAACTTATTGGTCATAATGCTCTCGGCGATAAATAAAAAGAAAGCGTTGTTAGGGGAGTATTAACGCCCTGAAGATTAGTATGCATGCATGGGGACATAAAAGGTGACGGGAGATCGTACAAGCTGCGGCGAGGTAAAAGTAAGGTTTAAGTGCAGTGCTTTTTTATTTTACGTTTTGTTTCGAAGCGATGACGTCAGGTGTTCTTTATTTTTTATGCTAAGAATATTTTCTTGATCACGCATTATTTTTTTTAAAAAGGGTGAACATAAGGGTGAGTGCATCGAAAACAACGAAAATAGGTAACAGAAAAAAAGAAGGACTTTCGAAACCCTGATGGGATTATATGGACGCTCTAGATTTTGCTCTTAGTATCGCGCAGTTTGGAATTTTCTTCGGGTCGGTTAGTGCCGGCTAGATTGATCAAAGAGAAATCATCTTCATCCTATGATTATGTTAATTACTGTTTTATTATGTTAATTTTATTTTATCGGTTTCGTTTATGGTGTTAGCTGCTGGTGTCGATGTACGAGCCTTCTTTACAGAAGCAACCAGGCCCCCCAAAAACTTATTAAATTTATACTGAACTAAAGTTTTGCGTTTGTAGTTGACGACAAGTATATATTTCTTCGTGGAATATCACAAAGGCGAATGATGCAATTACGCGTCCCAGAGAGTCTTCAGATCGTTAGGGATGAAGGACAACGGTTCAATAAGTAAGCTAAAAAGGGTAGCAACGCCTCTTACGATTAGACATGCAATACAAACTGCAAAATAGGCGGCTCGGGCGCAATTTCGTACGCACAAGCTGGAGTCGGCAACTTTGAGAATTGCTTCGAGCGCATATGCAACCGCAGTAGAAAATGCTGACCGTGCTATCTTATTGTTAGAGAGCGTTCGAAAAAAAAACAAAAAAAAACCCTCGACTATGACGTCCCATTAGGGGGAGGAATGTAAAGTAACACGAAAAACGACAAAGATAGAATTGCAAACATTTTGAATTTTTAGTTGATTGGTAGAGAAACATACCAAAAGCCGCCTTCGCACTGCCAATTTATCGCACAAACGACAGTCTGTTGGAGATTTTGACTGAGGCGTGCGTTTTTGTGTATGACGGTCCTGGCACATTGGTCATTTAAAAACCGCCTGCGTACGCGTTCGAAGCATGCACAGGCATGTAGCAAAGATGCTACGAACATGCTTGTTGTGTGTCGATCCGCGGATAATTCTGTCATTATGTCTGCGGAGAAACTCCGTGTCTTTCGTCTGATGTATTCATTCATTCATTTGTTTATTTTTGTGCTTATGAACAGCTTTCGCCTTTGTAATAATGCGCAATTAACATACAGTAAAAGGAAGAATAATTCTACAAATTGACAAGAAAAAAAACTCGAACGCTACAAAAGATGAGTTAAAATTTAGGGATTTGTAAGAGAAACTTGAACGCTGCAAAAGATGGGTTAAAAACGTCAATGCAAGAATCATCGAAAGTATTATACAAGGTCTGAATGCGTGTTATGGGGCAGGTTTGGAAGAATTGATTAACATAAAATGAAAGAGAGATTAGCAAAAAGTTTCTCGGAACATGAATATTTATCGCTAAGGTTAGGTCAGGGCAATCAAAGACTCCGTGAAGGCATTTGAACAAAAATATGAGATCTCTGTCGAGTCGTCTGTATCGTTCTAAAAGTCTTTTATATTCAAAGCAAACAATGCGACCAACATAGCGGTCGTAAAAAAAACAACACGTTTTCGGACATTTTTAATCGACTCTTGGTGCGTACGCCCAATAGAATTCCACACAACCGAGGAAAACTCTAGCCTAGACCTATAATAATGAAAAGTATAACTGCATAATACAGACCGACATGGAAAACTCAAGAGTAATTCTGTATATGACATCTGACGTACGGAAAGAGGCGTTAACAATGTTATTGACATGCGTATTAAATGACAGAGAAGAGTCTATATAAACTTCAAGATCACGAGTGCAATCCACCTTTTGCAATGGGGCATTGCCGAGTTGGTAACAGAAATGAAAAAAACCTTAAAGCTTCTTAGCAAATGACATAACAACAGTCTTAGTAGGATTAAGTGTCAGCCTGTTGAGACTACAGCAATTACTTACTGATTTGACATCATCCATTGGTTTCACACAGTCCTCTACAGATACTATCTGCCTAAATAACTTGATGTCATCGGCGTATTGCAGGATTTTTGAATGTAATGCACATGAACGGAGGTCGTTTGTGAAAACATTAAAAAGAATCGGCCCAAGAATGGACCCCTAGGTAACACCAGGGGTCCATTCCAGTATGAGCCGTGTGTCTGATGCTTAAGGCGGCGGTCCCACGGCGGCCATCTTGAACAAGCCATTAGTTCAACCACTAGATGGCGGCACTCATCCGTGTGGCCAGAAAACAAGCTCGTGGCAGTGACGTTCCTCCTCTGCTCTTAATTTCCTCCTTTCTGCTGCTCGCCCGTGCACGTTCAGCGCTTAGCGCGTGCTCCCGCTGACACAAATGCCAGCAAACGTGCCAGTGGTGCTAGCAGTGCCCAGTTCGCACAGAAGCGGAGCCCAGCTAGCTCATCGACCCGATCGAGAGTGCCTAGCTCGAGATCGAGAGGCTCACAAGCCAGTAGGTATCGTTTTAACTATTCAAGAATTAAAAACATAGTCAATCAATCAGTGAAGAATGTTATCAAACGTTAAAGAACATATATAAGACATGCCTTGTCAGTATTCCGTTAATGAAAGATCTTTTGCACGACAAAAACGTTTAAATTCATTTTCGCTGTAAGTCAGAGCGCAGCCGACATAACAGGTCAATGAGGCCAATCAAGCAGAACCAAAAAACACTATGTCACGGAGCTCAACATCCTATAGTGCGTTTGTTGTCCCCGGTCAAAGCAATCAAGCGCAAACCATGCACTATGGCCTTGCGCTTTTAGTATGCGTATTTGTGCTTGTGTATCTTATAGTCTTTGACTGCATTTTGATCTATAATAAAACAAGCAATAGCAGACTTTTTTTTTCAAGACGGGTGTTCAGAAGGGCGCTTTATATAACTCATCATTTTGATAATAGTTTGATTAAACTTGAATACCAATTATATGACCTTATAAATAACCACCCTAATATTGTTGAAATAGTACGCCGAGGTCGAAGGCTCTGCATGTTCAAGAAAAGAGTAAAAGTGTATTTTGTAGCCCAAGTGGCTTAAATTTTGTTAGGCGAGTGGGTGGCATATTTCAAAGTGCATTTTATGGTGCTTTTGATATTTTTTGCATTATTATTTCGGTCTATTTATAATTTGATGTTGAAAAAAAAAATATACCAACCTCTTACATCTATCTTTATCTATATATATATTCTGTTTGTTTGCAACAAATATGAAGAATTTTACAGTAACGCTGACATTGTATGTTAATTAATGTGATCTCAATGATGTCGATGGAAATGATTTCCATTTGAAACGTTTGATGACGTTGATATTATTTATGATAACTACGATGTTTAGCTGATGCCAATTTTATTATTTTATGCATAATTGATTTTTATACTGACACTGGTCCTGTACACCGTTGAATGCTGTAAAAAGGGGCTGATGGCCTCGCCAGAAGACGTTTAATGCGAGAAAAGTATTTGCCCCACCACGCGAAAATCCGGCGGCGGCGGCGGCATGCGATGGTACCAAAAATGGCCGACGGCGCAAAGAGTAAAAACACGTCAGAAATGCTCGGATTGACGTCGAAATTTTCACGAAGGTTCCTATAAACAAAGTAAATGAACGACTTTCGAAACAAACTTTAGTACATTTCAGTCTGGACGGGAATCGAATACGGGCCTCCGGGGTGCGAGACGGGCACGCTTCCTCGACTCCACGGCGGCTCCAAGGTCCTGGCTGACTAAGGTGTGCCTATACTTCGTTTCACCTTCAGTCCGAACGCGGCCGATGTTATCAGCCGAAGGGCCAATCAAACAGCGCAAAAGGCGCAACGTCATGGCGTGCTCTCTCCGCTTGATAGGACTAGCCGGCGGAGGAGCACGCACAGAGAGACGGCGAATACCCGCTGGTCCTATCAACTGCAGAGAGCACGACATCACGACATGTCGTTGTGCCTCTTCGCTGTTTGATTGGCCCTTCGGCTCATTACATCGGCCGCGCTCCGACCGAAGCTGAAACGAAGTATAGTGCGTGCGTCATTGCACACGTCTCGTCGCAACCATCTGGCTGACTAAAGGTGTGTCCAAGTGCGTGGGTCATTGGGCACGTGACGGTGCAGCCAATGGGGAGAAGGTGGCGCCACGTCATGAGTGTATAACATGAGCGCGCTGTTTCCCGCGCGCCACACACCGAATCAGCAAAAATAACGCATGTCGAAAAAATAAATCGGAAAACTTTTCACCAAAAGGACTGCAATGCTTTCATATTCGCACACGTAAGCAATCAAAAGTGTCTGTGCGGAATTTTCTTTTGTATTCTTTTGCCGCAGCCCCTCAGACACATGTATGTCTGGAAATAAGGATTATTATTATTATTAACTCACGCACACAATATTTATTTTTATTTTTACAACATGTTCACGGGAGAGCCGCCAAGCGGTCTGGACCATCTAAAGTTCAGTGTGTCTTCACGTTCCTATAAGGCCCGTTTACACACGTGCGTCCGTAGCGACCGGAACGACTGGAACAACCGAAACGACCGTTCCAAGGGTCTCCAACCGTCAGTTGCCATAGCGACGGAGGGACGCCCGCACGTGTTCTTCACGACGCAAGGAGTTGGAGCGAGCCCAACTTTGCCCGCTGCGTTGGAAACAACCGCAACGACAGACCAATCACAGGTCGAGGAGAACTGATCGCGCGCGTTGCATGCCGGTCGCGGGCCGGCTCCTTCTAGCTCCAAACATGGCGTCGCCGCGTCGGTGGTGATCGTCGACGTGGACGGCGTGGTGAAAGCTCATCGTTCCGCGTAATAGCGCTACCCTTGACTGTGAATTTTCGTCGTGTGTCGCTATGATAACCCAGCACGTACTAGAAGGGAAGATCCACCTACTCGTGCGGCGATGTCGTGGCGGCACTCTCAAGACAGCAGAAACGCCCGTGCCGTCGTGTTTGTTTACTTCGACTACAGTGGTGCTTTCTAAGCATTTGTGTCCTCGAACATCGCCCGGATTTTTTATTTGGCGCATTTCATGCGTGTGCTCAAGTTCAAGGTATTTCTGGCGCGTACCGTATAAAGGATGCGAATTTTCACGCGTTTTCATCACCGGAGAAAAGTGATTAGTGTTAGCAATCCTGAACGCTCGCAACGTCTATCTGATCACACAGTCATATTTTTACGTTGCTATATCGCTGCTAAGATTCAGTCGTCTATTATAATCGTAGAAAAGGCGTGTGGCGAGATTTGTACTATTCGCAAAGTCGTGTATTGGTCTTGATCGTCCAAGACGGCGTACTGCATCTTTTTCTGTTTCTTTTTTTCATCCACTGTACCCTGCAAGCCTATCATGAAAAAAAAAATAATAATAAAGCTTTAGGCTATAGAAAACAGTGTCTATATTCTGTTACGGGATTGAGTGGAAGTGCTTCCCCTTTTTAGAGGCGCCGCTGAAACAGCTGACGGCTGCGTAGAAGCGGTCGCCGTGCTGACGACCCGCTGCGCTTGTTGCACTGGTTGCAGGTGTGTGTACGCGCGGCGCAGAGCGGTCGTTCCGGTCGCTCCGGTTGCAACGGACGCAGTCGCATGCAACCGACGTGTGTGAACGAGCCTATAGCCGTCTGCACGTTCAGGTTCAAATGGGAAAACACCGTAGACCGTCTTCTCTTTTCAAATGACAACGAAGCGAAGCAGGCACGCGTAGCCAGGGGGGGGGGGGGGGGGGGGGCATGGGGCCCGGCCTTCCCCCTAAATCTTCCATTTTGCTGAGACCTCCTCTCCCCCTCCACCTCATACCCCATTTTGTCATGGGCGCCCCCCCCCCCCCCTCCCCCCCGAAACAAAATCCTGGTTACGTGCCTGAACCGAAGACAACATGAAATGGTGACAACTCAGCCATTTTTCCGCCCAATCGTTTTTTTATACATTTTGAAGTGCGCGCAATCCGGTGTCACTCAGCTCGAGCCCGTAGCTTTGGCTAGTGCATAGACGCCATTTTACCGCCCAAATGACGCACCGAGTGCGCGAGAGCGTCATGCGCTGGCACATTCAGAGCAACAATGGATGTCTTCACCCTGAGACAGACAGACATGTAGGCAACCTAGGCTAGAGTGAACAGGCATGATCTCTTACGGCCATTGCACCGGGAGTAGTTCCTCCCTGCGGCGGCAGCTTGGAGCGGTCGCTGTAACCCTACCGCTCCTACAGTGCTTTAATTTCTTCTGAGTTGGATAAGTTTGTAGAGTAATTGGACCTACAGTTCGTGAGGCCAGCTGCCTTCAAGAACTTATGCGGAACACGTCTTTCTCTTCGTTTCCTTAAGAAACAATTTTTGTATAGACAAGAATTTAATTATATTAAGCCGAAACTTATTTCAATCTGCTCACTACAGTTATTTCAAGCAAGTATAATTACACACATTTTCAATCGCATTGGTCGGGGAACAGTTGTTCAGGATGGCGCAGGCGGCGTTAGGCATGGTTGTGTGATCGCACCCCTACGTGGCTAAAGAAGTTCCATTGCTCCTTGGCAAGAGTGAAGGCCACAAGGAAACCGCTCTCTAGCCCGGTCATGGAAGAACATGGCAGGGCAGCACTGAGCATCTCGCTTGATTTTATTTCGCAATACTCATTGCGGGGACTCAGAAAAACGAAAGAGAAGAGCGAGGAAACTTCACGAGTTGTGATCCTGGACCGGCTTGCTAGAACAGCGTCTCAGCTGAGACTGAGTGAAAGAAAGCACTGCAAAAGGTTGGGCGCACGACTGTCTTGAGACGCGGCTTGAGTCCCGCTCAGCTCGAGCGCTGGTTTTGGCATTGCTTTCTTTCCCAAAGTCTCAGCTGAGACACTGCTTCTAGCGAGTCTGACCTGGCTGCTTATAATTAGTTGTAAAGGACAAGAGTCGTGGTTGGTGTAAACGCAAAGTGGAAGCCTGGAGTCGTTGCATTATTAAACCAGCACCATGTAAGTTGATCGTCTGACATTGTTCTTGTTTGAAAAAATGAAATAAAAATTAATCCAAAGAAAGACGACCGTAGTGAGAGTTTCGCACATGTGCAACACTTTTGATAGGGCACTGCATGGAAAGGGGGTTTATGAGACCCTTTTCCTGAGCCTCAGATTTGAACCACGATGACTGGCTGTTTGTTGCCTTACCATGAGGACCAGTCACTGCGGTTTACACATAACACTCTCCGTAAATTTTCTACAAGTAGAGTAACGTTAAAACTGAAAATCTAACATTCCTGCACGATGGCGAACAAAACAGAACCAGAGCGGTTGGAAAGCTGGAACCTTAAAAAGAAAAATGTCGGGTAACAATCTTGGAGTGAAGGAAAAGAAATTCCCCTTTTTCGTCACCATCATATGGAGCTCAATATTCGCCCCTTTCGTGGTGTCGGAACATGGCACGGAGCATTGAATAGCTTATTTATAGGCACTATACCTGTTTTCACCCCAAGAACCGAAGTAAAACAAGTCCGGCTCCTCGCGGAGCATTACTGATTTCCCACTTCATGTGGATAATTCAGACACATGTAGGTGAATTTTAGATTAGATATATGTTATCTTACAAAGACGCACACGTTCCAAACGCCAAAAGCGTCGCTTTTTCCTCCGACAACCAAATCTCTTAAGAACTACTTCGCACCGCGTATGAACAATGCGCAAAACTTGCTTTTTTCTTGAGGTGAAAACGGGTATTGGCGACGTGCGCGACCGAAAGCGTCGCTTTCGGTCGCGCACGGAAATAAGAGGAATGAAAGAACTTTAATTTTGACGGTGTTGGCAGTGTTCCTTTGAGAGCGCAATGATTTCAAGCTTCCACCATGCTAATAACAAACACCATCGAACTTGCTGTTTGCAAGGTAATGATGTCGCAAGGGGGAACCATAGGAGGGCGCCACCAAAACATCTCGCCGCTAATAGATGTTTTCGAGAACTTGCTCGTGACCCTTGTTTTTTTTCTTCTTTTTCTTGCAAGATTATTTACTCATTGCAAGAACGAGGAAGTAGCGCGAGGAAATATTTGAGTAGAGAATCCTCTGCATCAGGGACAGAATCCCCCCAGCGCCACTTTTCCTGAACTTCTCAACCTCGAATTTCAGCCACCTTTCAAAAGATGGCGCAAGTGCGCGTCGTCTGCTACAACATAGGTTCTTTTTATTATTTAGGACAATTAGTATGCTTTAAAAAAATTACAATCATAGAAAGTGATTTTAATTAGAACGAGAAAAGCTCTAATTAAAGAATCGTTGCTTAAGTAGCTGCCCTCTTCTTTGAAACCGGTTTCTTGCGTACAGAGTCGAGCTTCAAAATAGTCCCATGATTTAAACATATTTTAAACAAATCTGAATATGAGTACGAAAAAATCACGCTTCTAGTGAACCAGCTCAGTTCCTCTAGCATACAATTAAAAAAAATTAGGTCAGATGCCAGAACGCTGTCTGAGAAAACCAAGAACGCGTTAAGGAAATTCTTAGAAATTTTACCATAATCAAGTAGTGTTTACAAGAAAACGGCTGGTTCCTATGTTTACCACAAGCATGCCCTTAAATGTCGTTGCTGCGTTATGATGTGAAACTGAGTTACGAGACTTCAAAATCACATAAAAAAGGCTCTTTTTGAATAAATATTACAAAAATGTGAGCCTCCTAATTAACAAAAACACGTATGCACAGAACTAGACGAGTCCTTCTTCTATTCAATAAAAAAATAAGAACGCGTCTTGGATGCGTTGCAAGTCAAGAAACTTGGAATGCATAAAGGTATGTCTTTGAAAATATCAAAACTTGCACTTTTTGTTTTCTTATTGTGCGTTAAGTTTAGAAAAATGCGTATCATATTTTGCACTAAAAGAGTGATGATGAATTGGCTATTTATTTGCAAAAAGAACGAAATACGTAACACGCGCACAGACGCGACATTTGCACAGCAAACAGGAGCGTTAGCAGAGCTGCCACCGGTATTATAGTTGGGGCCGTGGGACCGCCGCCTTAAGAAAAGCTCCAGTGAAACTTCATTCATGATCCGCTTTTTTGATTGACAATTAAAAACGTGCAAAAAAATTGCAGTCGGTTTTTCACGATTGGCCGAGAGCTTACTTGACGTCTCTAGAAGGATTTATTTTTATTTCAACGACGATAATAAGGACAATGCGCAAAAGTCAGGTTTTGACGGTGTTGCGGTTGGTAATTTTATGACAAGTTTCATTGTGCACCTGTCGCTTGCAACTTGTGATAAGACCACAACTCTTGACGCAACGGCAAGGCAACCTTTGGTCGTGCCGTCACGGGTATCGACTCGCCTGCTCAATTTTTACCGCCCAAATTTCCCAGTGCCTGGCGTCCAAAACCCCTAAGCTGCGGAAGTAAGCCGTAAAACGAAGTGTAGCGAGAGGTGTCATTTTGGTGCAATCATTTCAAAAGTACAAAGAAAAGTGAACAGTATTGATTCTATCTTCACGAGAATGGTAAAAACAAGCGCCCCTGTCATGCGTTCCATCAAGATCTTCATCAACATCCACCGTACAGTTTTTATTTTGTTCCCTTCCAATGGATCGGCGAAAATATTATTTATGAAAATGCATCTTCATTTACGTCCTCGTAATCTTCTAGAGGATTAAAAAAGGTAAACACAACACGAGTGATTAATAGGCACGAGAAACTTTTGCTGCTATAATCCGACATGCGACACCAGAGGGGCCTCGTCATTATCATACCTCTACATCTTGTCGTCGCCATATCCGGTAAATATTAAACATGCAAAGGCAAGCGAAGAGAAGGTATAATGTAATCATTCAGGCTTCCCGGTGCTTTCCATTGTTTTCAATCGATGAGGGCGGGCTATAGCGGCCCTTTTAGTCGGCTTCGTTAGCGACTTCTGAAACGGCTACTCTGGCGCAGTGTTGGACAAAATACTCGATAAAAGTATTTAAGTTAAGTTACTAAATACCTGCTTCATAAAGTATTTAAAATACTACTTCAGTTACTTTCACTGTAAAGTATCTTGAGTAGAGTACAACTACTTAGAAATGTATTTCAGTTACTTTTGAAGATACTTCCGCATTGCTTAATTTGTATCGACGTCATTGACAACGACAATTATGCAGCTACGCAAATCTGGGTTACCAGAATGGTTTATTAGCACGAAACAACACAAAATGGAAAAAAGTATCTTAGGGCTATTTTATGCGGTCCGACTATAAAGAGCAAAATATTGTCACGAATAATAAATGATGAGGCGGCGAATAACTGAAGAAACTAAGCGTTTAATGGGGCGAACTTGTTTCCAAAACAAAATAGAGAAAGGCTAGCGTCGCAGGCGTCGATGTCGGCAAAACAGCAGGATCGACCGCTGGGGCGAGACTGACTCCGGACCACCACTCGGAGCACCTTTTGTACCCGCGTGAGTTTCTGGAACGTTCGGCGTAGAAAGTTAGGCGCGTAGAACATTCGTAACTCGATCAGACGGCAAAATTCTCGAACTTACCAGAATGTCAAGTTAGAGGAATAAATAAAAGAGAAGTCCGCTTTCTGGTATCGAACCCGGCGCCTCCGCGCGACAGCCAAGCGCGGTAACCATTCGGCCACGCGCTCGCTGGGCAACGCGCGTGGCAATATCACTTATAGATGTTGCAAAACATTTCTGGGACAACAAGAAAAAGGTCGCTTTAGCTATTGGGGAGATTAGAGTTCCTGTATAGGCTCCCTACGGGAGCCAGAATTGCGCAATCACGTGAGGAGCCGGATCAAATGTTGTGCAGCAAAGTAGACGTTGCACGCGCCCCGGCGTACGTTCGAGCACGCCGCGCGCCTCGAACGCGCGGCGCCGCTATTCGCCGAATTCAGTCACGTGAGGAGCGGGATCAACATGCCGTGCAGGAAAGCCGGCGCTCCGGGTGTGAACGCGCAACTCTGGCTTCCGTAGGGAGTCTATACAGGAACTCATGGGGAGATCAGACCGTGGCGCCCCAAGCGGTTAACTTTAGAACTAGATGGATGGGGACAACAAATACAATGGCTCAGCGCTCGGCTGACTTAACCGAACGCGGCGTCACCGTTCGGCTGGAGTTCGTGTTCTCCGGTGAGGGGGAGGAGGGGCTCTTTTGTTACCACTCCGGCCTGCATGAACAATAAAGCGTGCACGGTGCCCAGTTCAGCACAAAAGCCCAAGTGGGTCAAGTGGGTCAAGTTCGCATCCTCTGAGGACTGCTTTCGGGGGAGATCCGGCACTTAAAGTCACTTCACTAATTGTTGGTATTTTTTCATTACACTGTGCCCCGCGCTCTATTAAAAAAGATGACACGAACATGCCCACAAGGCCTGTGGGTGTGGGCATGTGCACAGGCCTTGTGTTGGGTAAACACCGAGGTGTGGGGCTGACAAACGGGTCAGAGCGCTTCGCCAATAGCGACATCGCTGAATATCACATCCTGCGGCGCACCTTAGACGCATCGTTTAACTACAATACATATTCCCTATACGGGAAGTTCTCTACACTGTTAGCAAGTCCCGTGTATTTGGCGAATATTTGGGGTGAAAAGCACGATATTTACACAAATTACCATAAATGTGCACGTTGAGTAACGGATAACTCGTTCACAAATCATGCGAGGTTGTAAAAAACGTGTTTTGGTTCGGTCATACACGCACAACCGTGTAGCCGACCTCGAAAACACGCATCACCCCCGGCGACGACCGCAGCATTGCCGGCTATCGAAGCACCGGAATGCTTGGGGACACACTTGGAAAGGACCGTTGAGACGAATGCCGCGGAAAGAGACATGTCTCGGAGACGGATATGCCCCAAAATCAATTGCGCTATGTCGCAGGACGTTGGCGAAACCCGCGCTTACCGTGCTCGCTGCCATTTTCTGGTCGATGGCAATGCGGCTTCCCTCATGTCGCCCATGATTGTATTTGGTTTAGTGGTCTTGATAATAGTTTCTTACACACTACAACTAAAGTTATGGGTCTAATTATTTGTTTTAAACAGTCAACGTGGATATAAAAAGCGTGTCCTCGATCTGAACACGTGACATCGCAGTTGGTTTCGTTTTGGCTTCAACCTTCAACTGCTTCAACTGCAAGCAATCTGGCCACGGCGCAAGCGCAACGCCGATGTACGCTGGAACCTAGAGCGGGTTTGCTTTCGTTGTTTTTGTTTGACCGGAAAAAATCTGGCATCAACGCATGGCGCCGCTATTGTTTTGGTTTGACAGGACGCGAGAAGCTTCGCAGTTTGCGAGCACATTGCGAAGACGTGACCGGAGAAGTGCCCCTGTGATGTTCCCGGAAGACGGAAAGTATCATTCGTACTGGTCGTGTGTGCTTTGAAAGCGAAGGGACTCGCAGGGTCCACGAGTGCGCAACCACAAGCCAAGGTTCACGACAGCGCTGCGTTGACTTCGGCGATCTCGTTCTGTTTGGGGCAACACGGCGATGCGAGAAAGTGCCGAAACGTTCGTGGTGTGTGGTGCGGTGCCCACGCTAACACGTACCTCAAATTGGTTCTTGTGGAGTAGAGGTTCAACGGGTTCAGTCCCGTCGTCGTCAGCTGATCCGGTCCAGCTGGTCCGGGAGGACGCAGCAAGCGTTTTTAAAAGTAAATCTTCCTTCGTTCCGTTTCAAAATGTGGAAGATTCCCGACGCATACCGTGAGTAAAAAGCTCCGGGCGTTTTCAACAAAATTATGTCGTTTTAATTGAACAATGGCTTCAGATTGTTGTCCTAAATCTGCCGTTTTTATGCTTCGTGTTGTTGGACTGCATTTGCACAGCGACGTGTTTGCACAGCGACGCACACCGCTCGAGTAGATGATTCGGTCCTGCAAACGACCGGTTATACAGAATTTCAGGGAAACTTAAGTCACCACCGATATTTTTCTATAAATCTCGTGTGGCTCGTGTGAGTTTGTTGCGCTCATCATGCGGTGTGAATAAATTAGGACAAGATTTCCTACCTGCCCACATATGCATGAACTGAGACCATTTTTTACGTAGTGAACATAGTGCTTTTTCTTTACTTTGGGAAGAGGCGTTGGTGCATTTATTATGGTACAATCTTTGAGAGTTGAGAAATTGGGAGAGCAAGCAAGCTTTCCCGACTTTGTCTCCTTTCTCTCTGGCACTGCCCCAAGTTTCAAGTTGCAGTTTCAGTAGACATAGCTACTAGCAGGTACTAACTGCTCTAAAGCAGGTGAAAGTCTGGTAAGTCAGGACGGTGCGGACTCCGTGTTTTTGCAATGTGCAAACGATTTTGTTGTGCCCGTCGTTTGCGTCTCCAGCAAAACGAATAAGATGATCTACAAAAGCACAATCACAAGCCAAGATTTACGATAACAGTGCGTTCGCTTCGGTGGACCGTGTAGTTTTATTATACCCTGCTCTCTGCAACACCGTGTCATGACGGAGAGCTGGAACGGTCACGGTTTGTGCTGGGCTACCGGTTGACAGAAACCCGCATCGCCCGGATCGGCACCGAGTGCACTTGGGCTGTTGATGCTCAAGCCTTTCATCCGCGGCTTGTCGCCAGCTGATCCTGCTACTCGACGGTGAGGAAGCGGCGCGAGTGACCTCTGAAGTAAATGTAAATCCTCGTTCATCCAGTTATCCGGTGTCAAAGTGTGGAAGATGTCTAACGTGTACTGAGGGCGGGAACTACGAGCGGTTTGCCTTGCTTTTATAACCAAAACCAGAGCAGCGAGATAACTGCCTTGCGTACTCCAAAATGACGGAAACAAAAAGTTTCATCAAGTCGAGCACGTCACCGCGGATGTAGGCGAGACAGTGCACACTGTTTAAACGCTTGCAGTATCCACGAGTGCTACCAGAAAAATGACAACAGAGAAGGAGCTCGCGATTCAGCATAATGCAGTGCCACGGGCCCGTGAATTTTCAATGTTCGGGGTAATGGCGGTATAAAAAAAAATAAAAAAACGCATCAGCGCCACATTAGTGATCACGAATAACACCGGTCACAAACTCCCAAGCCCTACCGCTCCACTCGACACCGACACGACATACGACAACAAAGTGCGTCAAAACGCCCCAAAAGTGAAGGCTTCTGCTCCCGTACGCGTACTACAACTAGCGGAAGTGAAGTGTTGGGCGGATGTCCTTCACAAATACTTATATAAAAAATGCTTTGCACAAGGATAATTTCCATTGATTATTGAATACATAATGATAAAATCCTAATAATTTGTTTTTCTATCTGATTTAAGCTAGTCGGACTGCTCATAACACTGGTCGAGCATGAAAATAACAAAAATTTTAACTTTTTCATGGCCGGTTTAAGATGTATTGTTAATACATCGTTGTTTTTCGCAACGGATTAATTTTACAGATCTTGCCTCCATACTTTTTAAATGCAAGAAGTTCTTACATACGGCTGTCCATTGTGCCGTGTTTTGTGTCTTCTTCTATTAATCTGTAACGGTCAGCGACCAAAGAGCTCACCCGCACATGTCAAGCTTATATACGCCGCGGGGAAAAAAAGGATGTTAGTAGGAAGTGTCGGGCGCAGTGTCGGTGTTGTGTTGTGTTTGTGTATGTGTCGGTGCTGTGTCCTACGTGGTAATCGTGTTGTCTGTGATGTATGTAGGGTTGCTGTCTACTTGTGATAGTTCTCAGCGTGGTAACAAACTCCTGATTGTTTTTTTTTTCACTGGCTGCAAGAAATCTCATTAGGTGGCGCAAGTTACCGACCTACTTCAAATAGTTTGCTCAAGCTGTTTATCCATGTAAGTTCAGTATTCGTTTTTTTATCTAGCGGTTTCGTGTTCCGTCGTAGCTGCCGACGCCACCGACCGCCGACGACGCACGTACGTACACATCGCGACACTGTTAGCGCGAACACAACATCGGCGGATTTTTGCATTTTACTTCTTAATAGTATTAGCGAGCACGAAATTTTATCGCTTACATTATAGAACTAAATGAGTTCTTTCTGTAGCACTAATAACATGGATGACATCCCTTGGTTTCAAAGAGAAAAACCGGAAAAACCGGCGATCGCCTGTTCGCGCTAACAGTGTCGCGCTCTGTACCTTTGCACGTAGCTACGCCCGCCGCTTGTAGACTGTTTACTGTGTATAAAAGACATCGAACGAGAAAAAACGCGTCCTGTGTGCTTTCAATTCGGCTGAAAGGCGCTCGGCTCGCTGGGCTCGCCTCTCGCCTGTTCTCGGCTGCTGGCCGCCATGTTTCATAAAAAACACGATGGACCGTGTTTCTCGGAAAGCAGACACGGTGTAGCGTGTTAAGTTTAGACGGCACCTCGTGTGTAGGCGAATAACACACATGACTGCGTGTAAAACGAGCACGTTTCGACGAGTCCGCTATGGGACAACGGTTTACACGTCTGGGCGTGTTTTTTTCGCTAACAGTGTATAAACGAACTTAAGATACGGATATGAGTGAATGAATAACAAAGAGAACACACATAATAGCCACGGCAGTGGTCGCACCTTCTTCAAGTAGGTTACGTTCAAAAAAGCACTCGACGTTGGGGGACACTTTGTTGGCACCTTGAGAGGTCATCCAGCTCCTAGTTCGTTTCTTGTACTGTTCTCTGCTTATCAATGTTCACTTACAGACAGTGTTCGCGAGAACAATAAGTGCCGGACTGACAACACACACACACAAAAAAAAAACTCGACATTTTACCTTAGCGGGGTCAAATATACAAAAAGCAAAACTAAATGACTACTTTTTTGTGTGTCCACTTCTCATTTTCTTTTATTTGTTATTTTCTTGACACTCAAGTCTGCATTGTTCTCGTAGGTGGTTTCCCGGTCTGCTTGCGCCTCAGGGTGGCATCTTTGCTTCCGTAAAACAACACCTTTTGTTTGAGGGTTTTTTGGGGGGAAACTCTATAGAAACAAAAGGCGCCTTTGGGAAGGCGAGGGGAGAACCTTCATTGTACCAACTTTGGGCTGAAATATGAGTCACAGTCGGCAAAAAAGCGATATTTTCACGAGCTCAGTTAAAGTCACCGTAGTTAATCGGAGCTAGCAACAGGATTCCGTTGCTCGAACGAATGTCCAAGTAATGAGTACAAGATACTCGAAATTGTAATTAAAATAGAGTAATAAATACTCTCCCTCAAAGGTATTTGCAAGATACCAAGATACTCCGAAAAGTATTTAAGATACAGTATCTTGAGTAGAGTATTTGAGATAGGCACAAGTCTGCTCTGGCGCACCCCAGCGCGTCGGAGGGTATTCCCCTGGGTAACCGGACAAAAGCTCAACGGACAAAAGCTCACCGGACAGAAGCTCACCGGACAAAAGCTCACCCGTTTTTTCACAGACCCGGACAAAAGCTCCCCCCATTTTTTTTTTTGCTACCCGGGCGAAACACGGTCTGGGAGAAAGTGCGGACGCGATGGACATTGCACCATTTTTAGGAGAACTGGCATCCCATCCCATGAAAAGGTGTCGACACATAAGCTATAACAGGCAGAGAAGCAACGATTTGGGACCGACATTTAGGTCATTGAAACTGAGTGGAGCTGAAAAGATCAAGCTTGCTTGTCTCAAGGTATGCCGGCGCACCTTTGTGCCACGCCCCAGAAACTTCGTGAACCGGAGTTTTCGAACCCGAAGAGTGACCGAAGAAGCGAAGTCACCCTTCGGTGACCTCGCTTTGTCATTGTGCTTATGTCACGCTAAACGCGCACATAAAGGTTGGACACCGGATCCCAGAAGTTTGTCGGCCACGCCTATCCAAGCGTCTGGAAGCTGATTGAATGCCGACAAGAAAATCAGGCGCTCGTTGCCACGGCCTTGTCACAAGCCCGGATGGGTGAATCCCCAGAGAAGCAGGTGCGAAAAACCACTCTGCGCCTGCAAAATTGTCTGAAAAAAATGTTTTCGAGGGGTTCCAGGTACACCCAGATCTGCCAAGACTGCTGGAGCTAGTAAGGGACTGCATTCGCTTCTAACCAATCAATAAATAAACTTGTTTCACTCTAATCAACAAACCATGCACCTGTGAGATTTAATTTATTGTTGCATTTTAGTGTCGCACGCATACATCTAAGTTGTCCGCACTCCTGTTAAGACCAACATAAAATTTTCTCCTGGTGAGCTTTTGTCCGAGTCTGTGAAAAAATGGGTGAGCTCTTGTTCGGTGAGCTTTTGTCCAGTGAGCTTTTGTCCGGGATTCGTCGCCCTGACACGTTCATCTCGGTTATCTCGGCGATGGCTGGACTGGATCGCAGTAGGATTTGGGATGGCGGCTTACGCTGTGGTTGCTGCAGCAGCGACGGCTAGCAGGAAAAAAGCGAGTGCCCCAGTGTGAGGAAGCAGGTCGGGGCAGCTCATGTCTTCCGGCGGGCAACATTGGCGTCGGCCGGCTGTGCTCGCTCTCCGGGCCTCCTCCTGAGGGAACATTGAGGAGAGGACGGGGGAGAGGAGGGAAAAGAAGGAAAGACAAGATTAGGGACACTTTACTCACTCGAAACTTGGTCCTTGCTGTGGCGAAAGTGTTTTAAGTAGAGCGAGACTCGAAAGTGAAATGTTCGAGAAAAATCAGCTGAATTTGTTGGGCGGCGTCTCGCCTGGCAGATCTAGGGTATTTCGTTGACCTCACACATTTCCAACTTTGGTGAATATTGAAATAGTATCACCGTTGTAGCAGGGCTCATCATGGGTGGCGCATCACTCCTATTGACTGGTGTACGCGATCATATGACTGTGATGACAACCAACGGCGTTCTCATTAGATCAGAATTTGCGACGTGTTCCGGTACAGAAACGATTGCACAGACACCTACTGTGCCAAAGAGCTTATTTTACGTATGAATATTTGGTCAGGTACAATCAAAGTACGATATTTGATTGCGAGAAAAAGTAGTTAGAATGTTTAACATAAATACCTTAAAAGAGGGCTTCCGTCTGTAAGAACAACAACGCATTCAAGCAACAAGAAAACAAGAGAAACGACGTGTTCACATGAACGCGAACCTTTCATATAATTCATATAAATATAAAGTGCATCTTCCAAGAAGGCCCGGGGGACCCTCCCCTTGCCGACGTTTGCCCGTAAAAACCTCGGCTCATCCAGAGGGCAACGTCCTAGACTTCATCCTCCGCAGCTGTTCTCGGCTGCCTCTGCCCGCTCACTTTGACGCCACATATGGCCTAGCCCCTAAAACTACCCGTCTCTAGCTGCCTTCATTGCGGAACCACTTAGCTAAACCCAACTCTGTTCCTCACTCTCCGAATGCCGCGCAGAAAGCGTCCCTTGACGCAAGATAGTGCTTTGATGCAGTTTTTTTTTCTTTCTTCGCCCGCGTTTTCCCTGCGGGCTATTGGATGACACACCACAACCTGTTATCGTAACGGCACTCAATCGGCGAGCATAAAAAAGTTCCTTTCATCGTGGAGGCGTGCTTCCTAAGCGAAATCTGGTAATTTCCGCATCGGGATCAGGTAGTGTAGCTACACGGTTGCAACTTGAGATTGGCAGGACTATAGCTCCGTCTTCGGCACACGTTCGTACCTTCGTTCGTGCTTTGGCAGCGCGTGCACCGAAGCGATACGAATGGAAAAGAGCTGGCTTTGTTTTTGTTGCAGCAGCCTATATGAATTTATTAGTTTTAGAGCGCAGCTCTTAGGCGCCCGCTTCCGGCTTGAGCGGCGTCGCCGTCGCCGTCGGCGTAACCTTGAGCGTTGCATTGTGGGAATAATGCAAGCGGACGTAACCACGAGTTGCATTATGGGACAATTTCCCCGTTAATTTTAGCGGGAAAGCTTTTGCAAGGTTTCTCCGCTAAATTTAGCGGGAAAATAGCCCCGCTAAATTTAGCGGAATTTTTTCCGGCTAAATTTAGCGGGAAACTTTCCCCGCTAAATGTAGCGAAAACTTTTTCCCCCTAAATAGAGTGAAAAAATTTCCCCGCTAAATCGAGCGGAAAATATTCCCCACTAATTTTAGCGGAAAATATTTTCCGCTAAATTTAGCAGAAAAATTACTCCGCTAAATTTAGCGGAAAACTTTTCCCCGCTAAATTTAGCAAAAAAAGTTCCCGCTAAATTTAGCGAAAAATGTTCCCCGCTAAGTTTAGCGAAGGACTTTTCCCGTTAAATTTAGCAGAACGATTTTCCCGCTAAATTTAGCGGAGAAAGTTCCCCGGTAAATGTAACAAAAAAATTTCCCCGCTAAGTTGAGCGGAAATACGTTTTTTAGGGGAAAATTTAGCTGCTAAATTTAGCGCAAAGTTTCCCCGCCAAGTTTAGCGGAAAATTTAGCGAAACTTTCCAGCTAAATGGGAGGGGAGCAGAAACGAAGGACGGGAGGGGGAGGAGGGGCATACCCTCCCCTCCTCCTCCTCCTCAAAAGCGGCGCTCTAATTCGGCATTACAGAGAATTGTAAACGTCTTTCCTTCACCCATGTTGAGTTAGCCTGAAACTGGGGTAGAGAAGATACATCAAAACATAGAAGGGACAGAAAATAGACAGGACAACGTCTTTCATTTCTCTAAGGAGCGCTTAGATGCCCCCAGAATATATTTTCTGCTCATGATGCTAATATGTGTCTTTAATGTAAACACTCCAAAAGCAAGCTGCTTGAGAACTAATATGTGGTTCAAAGTGAATGACCTCAGAAGAAGAAAAAAATCCCGGAGATTCTAAAGAGTGACCCTCGAGGAAACAGGGTCTACGAAAAAAGCAAAAATTTTGGAGCAAGAAGGAACGCTGAAACAAGCTGGAATCTTGCAACGAACTGTAGCCCAGATATAAGCACGGGCCCTGAAATACGCAAGAATCCCTAAACCGGCCGGGGCCTTGGAGCAAACAGCTACTCACTCAGTAAATGGACAGTGTACCCTGAAACGTGTTAGAACTCTGAAACTAACGGGTACATTGATTAAAGCAGGGACCTTGGGGCAATCAAAAACCCCAGGAAGGGAAAAAAACAAAAGAGAGAAACAAGAAACTTGAAATGGTCAGGCACGCAGAAGCAAACAAGGATCCTGGTGCAAGCAGATACTCGAAATCGAATCGGGACAATGAAGCATAGTGGAAACATAAAATACGCAAATACCCCAATGAAAAAAAAAAAGAAATGAAGTGAACAAATACCCTGAAACAAACTGCTGCTCTGAGAATTGCCAAGTTTGGAAACAAACAGCTATTACGAGGATTGCCAAATAGCTACTCCGGCGTTTTCTTCAAAGTCCCCGATTTTTCCGAAAATTTCCTAAGCACGCCATCACACATCGCTGAAATGGTATCCCAAATATTAGGCGAAAATGATTTTGTTTTCTTGCAAAGTTATCGATTTTACAACTTTGGTCCTCAGCTTGTTTTTCAAAGTGAGTCTATGCTGGCAACAATGAAAAAGTGACGTCAGCGGAAGGCAGGGGTTCATTCTTTGGACTGTAGACTTTGTTCCCAACGGATTACAAGCAGCTTCATAGTGTCAAATGAATGCTTTGGAAACTCGCCCCAGCACCCGCGCTGCAGCAAGAAAGAAATCCAGGCATAGTCCATAATTAGACTAACCGCTCAACCTGGAAGCCTGCCTTCCACTGACGTCACGGCAGTAAAAAGCGCGGGTATATTTTAATGTTGGTCTTCACATCATTTTCACTTGCCGATTTCACAATAACTATTTTCAATTTAGCGATACTAAATAACATACCGGAAAGGGTAAAAGCCAGCGATTCCGAAACAGGAACCCTAAAATAAGCACATACCCACAGAGAAGCATAAAACCTGAAACAAGCCAAGGCACTAAAACAACTCTAAAGTATCCAGGAACCCTGAAACAAACCGCAACGTTGATATAAACAGGGACCCTGCAACAAACAGGAACCGTGAAGAAAGGATCCCGAAAGAATGAGGCAAGAACCTTGAAACAAGCAGGGACGTTGAAGACTACAAAAAGCTCGATACAAACTAGAACTCGAAAGCAAACCGGGACGCTGAAGCGTACAGAAACCCTGCAATAAGACATACCCCGAAAGAAGCAAAGAGCCCCCTCCTCTCCCTCCAAAAAAAAAACAACAACAAAAAAACAAACAAATAACAGTTACTTTGAGAATTGACATGCATGGGCTCTGAAACAAACTGGAACCTTGATACGAGCTGAACCTCGTATAAGCAGGAGAACCCTGCACCAAACAAAAGCCCTAAAAAAGAAATTAAAAAAAAGAAGAAACAAGCCACGACGATGAATGAAACACGAACAAGAAGGTGGGTAAAGCCACGATATAGCTACGGTGCGAGTCAAACGTGTTCACTCGCCTTGAAATCATTTCTTTTCAGAACTCGCTAGCAACATTCACGATCGAATAACGAAAACGCGGCGGGTAAGTTTAATGGACGCGGTGGATCCACAAAGGGGGGTTAGAATGAAAAATGACTTCTGTGGAGGTAAAGAAATAAAATAAAAACGGTCGTTATAAATGGAATCGAATCTTTCGCGATGGTCGTTTGGAGACTGAACATCCGCGTTCACTAGATTTTTTTCTTCTATAGGTTTCTCGTGTACTTTGGGAAAGTGAATGACTTTTGTTTAGGCTTCGGAAATGGAAGGCCTCCACCGAACTCTACGTCATATTCAAACGCCGTTTGAGCGAGAATAGCAAGTGTCTTCGATATTTTTTTTTAGATTATTTATATAAACCAAATAAGCGGAAATATTCATGCGTCAGAAGGATCAGAAATAGTTGACTTTTGGTTTCCATTCAAAGAGAAAAAAAAAAAAGGTGATAAGGAAAGACGCCACTACATCCGAATATTTCTTCCGTAACGGGCGGAACTCTATATAGGGTCCCAGTCTTACCGCTCACACGTCATACAAGAGACACGGAGTTTCTCCGCAGACATTATGGCAGACAATTATCTGCGGACACTCCCCATGCATGATCCAAGCTTGCTTGCTCTATACATATCTATGCTTCGTAGGCTAGAAAGTGTCTACAGACTGTCTTTTTATATGATGAATTAGCAGTACGTCCGCAGCTTGAGGAAACTTTGCTTCAAAAAAGCTAAGAATATATATATATTTTTTTTACGGATTGCACGTGAGGGTCGCTGTTGACTGAATAAAATATCTGTGTGTGTTTAAGAGGTGATGGAATTTAGAGTGTTTGTTCTTCGGTCTGAGAAACGGGAAGGTTAAAATCGTTTAGTGCTCCTTTCTGGGCAGAACGAGCAGAACCACAAGGAAACACATAGCAACAAATAAAGCTACAGGATTTATTTCTTTTTCAATCTCGTAACTCATCAAGTAAAAGAAAAAAAAATAAATAAAGCCAAAGCAGAAAACAAAATAGATATAATATATAGATATATCGAGAAAAAGATTGATGAGTGGTCTAAGAATAAATAGATGTATCCAGCCGAACGTTGGCCGGAGAGGTATAACACATCTTTAAGCAATCGACGATATATTTTTTGTTTGTTTCAGAGATTGTTTGAGTGGGTGCCTTGATTTGAAATAGGATCTTTAAGATTCCTTGGCTGAAAAAAAGAAAAATTTCCATTGGTCAAAGGGATGTTTCGGACGGGCATTTATATTGGTCGCTAATAAAAGAAAATGCGCCGCCGATTCTTCTGAAGACTCTAGAGCTGAATGACAAAAGGGGAGACTTGAGGACTGGGGACAACTATTAAGTCGGAAATCTAATATACTGCGTGGCGCTAGATTAATTGATTGTAGTTATGTTAGTTCACGCGTTAAAATGGACGTGATTGATTAACCTCGCTAAGTGCGCATGCGCAAAGAAATCTGGAGCGTCTACTTTCCCGCACAGTACTTGGGACAGTCAAGTGCTGCCATCTCGGCAAATGACGAGGCCTAAATATGATTCTAACTAAAACATCAACAACAACAATCTGTGCTGTAACATTGAGTATGCTTAACATTTTGCTCAATGTGACAGCCCAGACTATTTTCTAAGGTCTGAACATACCTTGCAATGAGACTCGTCATTCGCCGAGGAGTTCCCACTGTAGAGGGCAGCACTTGGCTAAACCAAGTGCTGTGCGGGAAAGTAGGCGCTACAAAATTCTTAGCGTGTGGTATTCAGAACTTTGTGTTCTTTCGAGAACAATAGCCGTCTTGGATGCGTCGATGAATCTGCACCGAGCGTCGCGACCTTTGTTTACCATTGGCACCATTCTACCGAGGAACAACGTTTTGTATAAGGGACTGTCGGTTTCTGTCGGTTGGAAAAATCAACTCGCTTCGATGGAAGTGGTGCTGCTAGGGTAAGGTCATGCAGTTGCAGACCCCGGTTAAGTCTGACTGAATATTATGCTCTAGAAGGAAAGAACAATATTTATACGTTTATAGAGTATGTTTGCTTTAACTGAAACATATTTTGCCCAAAAGTCGAGTTCGGACCAGGATAAGACTCTGCCGATTTGGCTTCGAGCAAGGGACTCACTCGACAGGGGCAGTGTGCTCTGTCCCAGCTAAAACGGCTTTCAATTCGAGACGAGACTTGAGTTGAGATTGCCCCGCATTTTTTATAAAAAGCGATTATTACGGTCTTAAGCCTGAATCTCACTGTAGTGATTAATCAATCGAAAACCGGTGAGATGTTAAGTCCGACAGAAATCAATAAAGGGGAGGGCAGAGGGGGGGGGGGGGGAGGTTGAACACGAGATTCCTGGGTTCAAGCTGAGTGCTTGAACCGAGAAATCAGGTCTGAGAGGTCAAAATCATATATATATATATATTGTTTTTTTATCGGAAACGATTGAGAACGATGCCTGGACATCACCCTCACAATTCGAAGCCTGGAAACTCAGTATTTGTGAAGTGAAAAAATGAATGACGTTTACAATCCCCTGTAACGCCGAATTAGAGCGCAGCTCTTGAGGAGGAGGATGGGAAGGTACGAAGAGGAGGGTATGCCCCTCCTCCTCATCAGTACCTTCCCCTCCTCCTCTCCTGCTCGCCTCCCATTTAGCGGGAAATTTTCCCGCTAAATTTAGCGGGGAAAAGTTTCCGCAAAATCTAGCAGAAAAAGTTTCCCGCTAAATTTAGTGGAAAACTTTCCCGCTCAATTTAGCGGAAAATTTCCCCGCTAAATTTAGCGAAAAAATTTCCCCGCTAAATTTAGCGGAATAATTTCCCCATTAAATTTAGCGGGGGAGATTTAGCGGGAAAAATGTTTTCGCTAAATTTAGTGGGGAAATTTTCCGCTAAATTTAGTGGGGAAATCTTTTCCGCTAAATTTATCGGGGAAATTTATCTTGCTGAATTTAGCGGGGAATTTTTCCGCTACATTCAGCGGAGAAATTTTTCTGCTAAATTTAGCGGGGAAATTTACCCATAATGCAACGCGCGGTGACGGCATCTATGACGTCACTGGCAACGTTATTAGATTAGCTTAGTTACGGAACTGCTCATAGACGCTTCATGCACGAACGGTACCCCCCCTCACTCACCACGACTCGCCCGGCGTCGCTCGATGCGCCGCCGGACGGCTGCTTTGGTAACTGAATCGGGATACGTTCGTTTCAACGTTACTAGAAACGTAAAAACCAACGAAAAAAAACTCTTTTTGTAGTAAATTTTATTGGAGTTTAGTACAAAAAGGGGGGCCCGTGACGTTTTCTGAAATTTTTAGTTTGCAAGGTTTTGCAGCACAATTATATTGTTTTTATTTAACCATGCCTCAGCGGTGATTTCAGGTAGCGCGTCCCGACCTAGGCGCTTTTTAACTTCGGTGATATGTCGCGGCGCGTCCGCTGGGGAGACGGGGGTGGCGCCCCTGTAACCCTTTCCACCGTATCTGTTTCGGCTCCGAAATGGCCGATTGAAGCCAAAATAGATGTAACGTGCAGTTCCTCGAGTGACCGCTGCGCGAGAAACGGCGGCGTTGTGATCGCCATTTGGCGCTGCAGCTGTGCTCTTTGGAACGCACAGTTATGAAATGCAACTATAGATGGCGCTTCGAACGACAACAGGCGGATTGAAGTGAGTGAGGGGGGGGTACCCCCCTCACTCACTTCAATCCGCCTGGTGTCGTTCGAAGCGTTCCGCCTGGTGTCGTTCAGTTCCACAACTGAGGTAATCTAGTAACGTTGGTCACTGGTGATCCTCGTGACGTCACACGTGACGTCACGTGTGACGTCATCTATAACGTCACTGGTGGCCCTCGTGACGTCACGTGCGACGTCATCATGGGAAACGTCCCATAATGCACCGCACGGTAGGTTACGCCGACGGCGACGGCGACGCCGCTCAAGCCGGAAACGGGCGCCCAAGAGCTGCGCTCTAAAAAAACATTTTCCAAAAGCCGGATTTGAAGTTCCCGCACTCTCCGCGCCAGTACAGGGACGTAAAAGATCGAGTCATCCTGTAACTCAAGCTTCTCTCCCTCCTCCGTGATCAAGAGAGCTCCTCCGTGCGTGTCGCCTATCGCTGTGAGCAGACGACGCTTCACTTTCGAGTTTGAAGTTCTTGTAGGACCCTTTCAGCGATCTCGAATTCTTTGAAACGGTGTGAGGACGAAGAGAACGCGCATGGACTTTCGCTAGCAACGTGACTGGCCACGTCGTGCTGGTGCTGCGTGAAAGGCTGCCCCGGCGGAGTCACAACCGAAAGTACGGTGCACAGGCACCAAACCCAGTTGTTTAGACCGTTTGACGCTTTCCTTTTCGAAGCCTGAGAGGTCATCAGGCACCGAAAAACGAACTTTGTTCGATTCCTCGACTCCCCGATCCACCTCAGTGCTACATGTGCCGAGCGCCGCCATGTTTTCCGAGGGAGGATAAAAAGCCAGGAGGCAACATAACTCCTGACTCAGATTTTCGATATTTCAAAGCAAGGGGCGTAGTGCGTTCGCAATAGACCGATCTCCCCAAGAATTCGGCGCACGCGTGACGCCGTCATAACTTTAGTTCACAGCAACGTTATTAGATTAACTCAGTTACGGAACTGTTCATAGACGCTGCATGCACGAACAGTACCCCCCCCCCCCCCCCCCCCCCCTTTACTCACCACGACTCGCCCAGATTCGCTCGACGCGCCGCCGGACGGCTGCTTTGGTAACTGAATCGGGATACGTTCGTTTCAACGTCACTAGAAACGTAAAAACCAACGAAAAAAACTCTTTTTGTAGTAACTTTTATTGGAGATTAGTACAAAATGGGGGCGGGTGATGTTTTCTAAAATCTTTAATTTCAAGGTTTTGCAGCACAATTAATATTGTTTTTATACAACCATGCCTCAGCGGGGATTGCAGGTAGCGCGTCCCGACCTAGGCGCATTTTAACTGTGGGGGTATTTCGCGGCGCGTCCGCTAGGGAGACGGGGGTGTAACCCCTGTAACCCGATTGAAGCCAAAAATAGATGTCACGTGCAGTTCGTAGAGTGACCGCTGCGGGAGAAATGGTGGCGTTGTGATCGCCATTTGGCGCTTCAGCTGTGCTCTTTAAAATGCACAGTTATGAAACGAAAATATAGATGGCGCTTCGAATGACTCTAGGCTAAAGCCCCTTGATAAAGGCGTTTTTTACAAGTACCGCCAACCATTGTTGTGAAAACGCGCGAGACACGTGCTACGAGCGGGTGCACCGCCGCCATTCGCTTCCAAGGGTCGCTCATTTCAGTGCTGCGCCGCCATTTGCTTCCTAGGGCCGCTCGAGACACGGGCCTCGTGCACTCGCGCATTTGACGCTACTTGCAAGACAAACGCAAACACATCGAGGGGCTTTACTCTAGGCGGATTGAGGTGAGGGGAGTTCCACAACTGAGGTAATCTAGTAACGTTGGTTCACAGTACAGTCACTTTAGTTCAGAGGGGACAGGCGGCAGTGCACGACACGGCTCGTGCCGTCTCGTGCTCTGCTCGCACAAAGCTCCAGCGAGGTCGTTGCACGTGCAAAAAAACTAAAGTTCCCTGGATGCATCGCGGCAGCGTTGGCGTAGCTAAACTGGCTGGCGAGATCGTTCTATTCCGTTAAAAAAACATGTTTTACGAATGCCGCTTACAAAGCTTCTAAATTTTATCGTCGATTACGTCACAAATAAAAAGAAGCAAAAAAACTAAAAAAGAACGCGCGCGCACGAGTTTTTTATGTTATGGTATTTTTTGCGTTTCTATAACTACAAGTTGCATCGTCTTCGATAACAAAAGAAAGAAATATATATAATACGACCTTTGGGGTCTCAGTGCCTATTTAAGGGTGGTCCGACCTCCAATCGCCAAGACATATCGGAAGCCACGTTTCCCGTTATATTTAGCAGGGTCACTAAATTCATTGCATTTCTCAATTGGAAACACGATGAAACTACAAGGCAGAATATTAGTGTCAATTGTGTTGTACCGGGCGTACCCAACGATATTTCGAGTGCGCGTCCGGTGAAGGATTCATAAAACTCCTAATTGTGTTTTAAAGCATGTAAGGTATTTTAACCTACCCCCCCCCCCCCCCCCCTCTTCCAAAAGTTTGTACGTCCGTCCATCCGCACGTACAGTACATTTCCCGCTAAATATAGCGGGGAAATTTACGTCACGTCTCGTGACATATACACCAAGTGGAGAAAGCGACGTCCAGTAACCCATACATCAATTCAGTTTCCCCGTTAAATTTAGCGGGAAAATTCACGTGACCTAAATACCAATTCAGTTCCCCCTCTAAATTCGGCGGAGAAATTGACGTCACGCGATCTATACATGCATTTAGTGTCCCCGCTAAATGTAACTGGAAAAGTGGCCTTAGTGGACCTAAACACCAATCCACTTTGCCCGCTAAATTTAGCGGGGTAAATCGGCGTCACGTGACCTGATGTCACGTCACCTATACAACAACTTAGTTTCTCCGCTAAATTTAGCGGGGCTATATACGTCAGATGACACCAATTCCCTCACCCCATCCTTCTCCTTCCTTCCCCATCCCTTTCTTTCTCCTCCCTCCCCCCTCCAAGGGTGTCCCTCCCATCACTCCCTACCCCTTCCTCGGTAATATGACAAACCAATTCAGTTTCTCCATTTCTCTCTCCTCTCTCGCCCCTCCCTTGTCACGTGACACAGCAATTAAGTTTCTCCGAAATTGATACAAATATAGGGTCTTTACTTCCGGAATGACCATTTAATGTCTATCAACAAGCTCCTATTCACTGCGTTTCATGCACTGTGGGATCAATTTTCATGATGATAGGCTAGGGGAGAACCAATATGATTGTCACGTTCGCCCGGTCCGACACGCGAAATGATTGAGACAAGACCAGGTGAGAAAAACGCATATGCATAGGTATTAAAATAATAAAAGGAAATCAGGAGGTAGTTATCAAACAATAGAGAAAGAAAAGGAAAAGTTCAAAGCAGACCAGAGTCCCCGTGGTCAAGTCCCCACAAAAGCTCGACTCACGCCTGACGTGGCGGGGCTTCAGGAGCGTTGCGGCCTTCGGTGTGGCTTCAGGAACCAGAGCGTCGCCGGGTTCGTCGTGGCTTGAGGGATCGGAGCGTTGCCGGGTTCTCAGGGACCGGAGCGGGGCCGGTCTCGGTGAGGCTTCAGGAGCCGGAGCGTTGCCGGTTTCGGTGAGGCTTCGAGAGCCGGAGCGTTGCCGGGTCCTCAGGAACCGGAGCGGGGCCGGTTTCGGTGAGGCCTCAGTAGCCGGAGCGTTGCCGGTTTCCAGCAGCGTTCGGATCAGAACCGCCGCAACTGCCCGCCCTTCCTCGCGATCCTCTTCTCCCTCTTTTTCTCCTCTTTTTCTTCTTTTCTTCCCAGCTCCACACCCGTGACAATGCCCCCCAACTTTGAGAAGTTCATCGTTGAACTTCTACACCGTCAAACTTGAAGTCCATTAGTGAAGTCTCGGGGTGATGGTAATTCCTGCCGGCACTTGCACAGCACTCACTCCTGGCCTGGGCATTTTTGAGCCTTGGCAAAGACCGCATCCATCCTCGTAGCGCTCGCACGCGCAACACTAGTCTACACACTTGACCGCACGCGATGTAACATAGTTCCTTCATTTCACAATCGTGCACAAAGTACGAAAAAAAAACATGCGTGAAGAACTTTGAAATAAAAGTCGATTCACATTAAATTGCGTCCCTCATCCCCCCTAAAAGAAACAACCATGTTTGCACTTCGAAACCACTAACTCGATCACCGTATTACCCCATGCGCTATCGAGCAAGAAAAAAAAATAGGCACGAGCGAATTCTAAGTCTAAATTCTTTATTTACATCCGACTTAAGTAGTCTGCACCTACATTATCCTTCCCCTTAATGTATTCGACGTGAAAACTATAGTCTTGCATCTTCATGCTCCATCGCATGACACGGCTGTTAGTGTATTTAGCTTTATTTAAGAATTCCAGCGGCTGGTGTTCAGTTTGTACTCGGAAATGCTTGCCATATAAATATAGTGCAAACTTTTCAATGGCCCAAACCAGTGCCAGACACTCCCTTTCGATCGTGGCATAATTCTTTTCCGCCTTGCTTAGCCGTCTGCTTGCGTACGCGACAGGGTGCAGTACGCCATCTGTTTCCTATAGAAGGACTGCTCCCAGGCTGACGCTTGAGGCGTCCGTACGTAGCACCAATTCCTTGTCTAGGTCTAGAGCCATGAGGATGGGAGGTTTACACAATTCCTCCTTCAGGCGCTTGAATGCCCTTTCCCGCTCGTCGTCCCACTGCACCTCGTTGCGAGTTCCCTTCTGGGTCAACACTGTCAGAGGAGCCGCCACCTCTGCGTAGTTAGGGATGAATTCCCTGTAGAATCCAGTCAAACCCAGGAAGGACCTGACCAGTCGTTTTGTTGTCGGCCTTTTCGCCCCTTGGATCTTCGTCAGGATCTCCTGTCTTGGGGCTACTTGGCCTGATCCTAATCTGTGGCCTAGGAAGCTGATTTCGTGAAATCCAATTTCACACTTCTTTGACTTGACTGTGATCCCCGCATCGCGCAACCTTCCGAATATAGCCGTTAGTGCATTTATGTGCTCCTCCCAGGAGTCCGTTGCCACCAGAACATCATCGATATAGTGGTGTGCATTCGGTATGCCCCTCAGTAGGATCCGCATCAGCTTCGTGAAAGTCGCGGAAGCTGTCTTTAAGCTGAACGGTATGAATCTGAATTGATACAGACCGCTCGAGGCTGAGAATGCTGTTTTATGCTTCGATGATTCTGTCATGGGGATCTGCCAATAACCCTTGGCCAAGTCTAACTTTGAAAAGAAACGTTTACATCCCACCTTAGCAAACGTGACATCTACCCTGGGAATGGGCTCGGCATCGGCTACTAACACATCATTTAGCCGCCTAAAGTCAATGCAGAATCTGCTGGACCCATCTGACTTCTTCACTAATACTATAGGCGCGTTGAATGGTGATGTTGATCTCTCGATCACTCCCAGCCGCAACATATCTGTTATTTCCTTTTCCACTGTTTCGTGTACCTTTATTGGCAGAGGGTACTGTTTAACATGCACTGGTGCCTGAGCGGTCAGCTTGAGATCGCACTTGATCAAGTTTGTTTTTCCGGGTAGATCCGAGAAGATTTCTTCGAATTCTCCAATCAAAGTCGCAACTTGTTTCTTCTCCTCTGTACCCAGAGCCGTATTCACCAGTACGTCTTGCCCGTTTTGTTGTCTTGTCAGGAACAGAGTCGGGACATCGTCTATAGCGTCTTCCTCGTCGTTTTTGTTGTCATCATCAGTTGCTGTTGCCGCGCTGCACCTCGGTACCACCGGGTCCATTTCGGCCCTCTCTTCATATTTTTTGAGCATGTTTACATGGAAGGCTTTTCTCGTTCCGGCAATCTCCAACTCATAGTCAACTTCATTTCTTCGCGCCGTGACGATGAAGGGACCCTTCCATTGCATGAGCAATTTGTTTTTGTCGCTTGAAGGAGGATTAGTGCTTTATCCCCTACCTTCATTTCTCGGTTGACTTTCTTCCGATCATAATACGCTTTGTATTTTACCTTGGCTTCATCCAAGCATTGGTGTGCCAGTTTGCAGGTCTCCTCCAGCTTCTCTCTCAGCTCCATGACGTAGCTGTATGATGGTTTTGCTTCCTCGTTCAACGCCTCGTTGGACCACACTTCTTTCAGTATAGTTAATGGCCCCCGTACCGTTCTCCCTTATAACAACTCAAACGGAGAGAATCTCAAACGGGACTGGGGTACCTCCCGGTAAGCGAACAACAGCGCTGGCAGGTACCGGTCCCAGTCCTTGGGCCTCTCCTGACACATTCTACGTAGCATCAACTTTAAAGTTCCATTAAATTTCTCTACCAACCCGTTGCTCATCGGATGATAGGGGGTAGTCAAAAGGCGTCTCACTGACAGCAGACGACCCACCTCCTTCATAAAGTCTGACGTAAACGCGGCGCCACGGTCACTAAGGACCTCTCTCGGTACGCCGTATCGCGTAAACATGTCAACTAATGCTTCCGCTACTACCGGAGTCCCGATGGTTTTCAAGGCTACCGCGTCGGGGTATCGAGTAGCCACATCCACCATGGTTAAGATGTATCGGTTCCCCGAGTCTGATTTGGGAGCGATCGGACCAATGATGTCAATGGCCACCCTCTGAAAGGGAGTTACAATCGTCGGCATGGTACCTAAGGGGGCCTTGCCTATTCTCCCTTTGGGGACCGTCCGTTGGCAAATGTCACACGACCGCACGTACCTCTTAATGTCGCTTTGGACACCCGGCTAAAAGAACTCTTCAGATACTAGAGCTGTTGTGTTGCTCACGCCCTGGTGGCCTGACATTATTCCGTCATGTGCCATCCCGATGACAGTTCGCTGAAACTTCTTCGGGAGAACCAACTGGTCTGTCTTTCTTCCTGAGCTGTATGTACAGCTCCTGTACAACAGCTCATTCCTTATGAAAAACTCGTACTTCGTTCTGCCCCTGTGCTTCTTGATTACTTTCCCAACGTCGTGGAAGCATCTCGTCAGAGTTTTGTCATTCTTTTTGCTCCTGGATGAGCTCTTCTTTAGTTGTTTGAAGCAGCGGTACCTCCGGTACTCGCAGTTCGGGAGGCGATGGCCCGGGTCGACATGTAGGCCTCTTGGTCTGCACTGCCCCCGCGGTTCCCATGAACTCTTTATCGCCCCGTTCGAGTAAAGATTCGTCAGCAGAGCGTTCTAGATACTCCACATGTGTCTCTTTTGCCAGGACGCCTTCCGTCCCGGTTTTCTGTTCATCGAGTGGCTCAGTCGCCGCCATATGAGCTTCCCTCGTTTTCACATTCAAACTCCAGTTTGGATCGGGGTCCTTGGCATCTCGTACAAGCGGCACATTTCCCAACACCAGATCGTACAGAGGGTCGTTTACACACTTCGCTGTTAACTTTCCCGTGTAGTATGGTGTCCTAACCGTAATCTCGGCCTCGGGAAGGTACCTTACTGTTTTGTCCAGTAGAAACACCGGGCTCAATATTCCCGTGTACGCTTCCTTCGGAACCAAGTTCTGGTGAACAACGACGGTGTTGCAGCCCGTGTCCCTGAGGACAGTTATTCTGTGGCCACCCATATCTCCCTCTACAACTGGCAGATTCTCCACTAGAAACTTAGGAGGATGTCCTACTGCCGAGTTGACAACCGGAATCTTGTCACCATTCTTGAGGGTAACGAAGCCATCTTCGAGCTCGGTCGCCTCTCCGTTTCTTGACTTCATCTAGAGACATGACGCCTGATGACTGTCGCTAGGCTTTGACCTGCAGCTATCTGCACGGTGTCCAGTTTTCCCGCAGTGCCAGCAAGTAATTCCTTTGGTGGTCGGCGGACGTCCATGGCAGTTTTCCTCCTTGTGCCCAAATTTGTTGCATAAAAAGCAACGCAAAGATTTCCTGCCCCCTCCAGTTTTAGACTTATCTGCTACCGCCATACTCGACTGCTTGCTCGTCTCGTCGATTCTCGACTTACTCGTAGTAGGCTGGGCCTGAGCCTCTAGGAAGAGGTCCGCCTTTGACGCAACTTCTTGCAAGCTTTGGCATTCTCTCTCTCGGAGAAAGATAGTCAACTTGGTGGAGCAAGTGAGCAGAAACTGCTCGACCAAGACCTTGTCACGGAGGGCTTCGAACGTGTGTTGAATATTGGCCATCTCAACCCACCTGTCAAAATACCCAGCGAGACGGGCGGCAAACTGTCTCCTCGTCTCTCCCTCTTCGGACTTTGCATCCCTAAACCGTTCTCTATACCCTTCTTTAGTGTAGCGGAACCTTTGAAGCAGTGCCAGCTTCACTCTCGCATAATCCAGTGCGTCTTCCGGCGACAACCGACCCACTACTGTAAACGCTTCACCGGTGAGGCACAGACTCAGAGTCGTCGCCCATGTCTGCTGAGGCCAACCCATTCCCGTTGCAGTACGTTCAAACCGTAGCAAATATGCATCTAAGTCATCCCTTCCTTCTTCAAACTGAGAAATTAACTTATGAGGGCTGAAGTGTCGCGCCTCGCCGGTTGTCGTGGCCAAGTTAGTGGCCTCTCCTTCACCTATACCCTGGATTGCATCATGACGTGGCGCCGCTGCGCTTTGTACCGCCAACCGAAGTTGCAGAACTTCGCGTTCTTTGTCCAACCGGACACATTCCTCCTCGCGTTCCTGACGCGCCAACGCTCTTTCTTCTCGTAGTCTAGCTTTTTCGTCCTCCATTCATTTCTTCAACTCGTCTCCCTGATAACCCAACTCTTTTCCCACCGCCATTAATTTCTCGTTCTCCATGCTAGTCTTCTTGAATCCACCAATTCGTGTGTGTCCCGGACGAAGTGATTAAATTAAATTGATGTTAAATGGGATCCTGGCAGGCTCGCCACAATCGTCACGTTCGCCCGGTCCGACACGCGAAATGATTGAGACAAGACCAGGTGAGAAAAACGCATATGCATAGGTATTAAAATAATAAAAGGAAATCAGGAGGTAGTTATCAAACAATAGAGAAAGAAAAGGAAAAGTTCAAAGCAGACCAGAGTGCCCGTGGTCAAGTCCCCACAAAAGCTCGACTCACGCCTGACGTGGCGGGGCTTCAGGAGCGTTGCGGCCTTCGGTGTGGCTTCTGGAACCAGAGCGTCGCCGGGTTCGTCGTGGCTTGAGGGATCGGAGCGTTGCCGGGTTCTCAGGGACCGGAGCGGGGCCGGTCTCGGTGAGGCTTCAGGAGCCGGAGCGTTGCCGGTTTCGGTGAGGCTTCGGGAGCCGGAGCGTTGCCGGGTCCTCAGGAACCGGAGCGGGGCCGGTTTCGGTGAGGCCTCAGTAGCCGGAGCGTTGCCGGTTTCAAGCAGCGTCGGATCAGAACCGCCGCGCCTGCCCGCCCTTCCTCGCGATCCTCTTCTCCCTCTTTTTCTCCTCTTTTTCTCTTCTTTTCTTCCCAGCTCCACACCCGTGACAATGATAAAGAAGGTACAACAATTTCGGGCTATGGTCGTTATAAAGGAACTATAAGTATGTGACGAAACGTCGGGGAAACCGCTGGACGAGCGCGGACCCAGACTCGGACAGGTGGTTATCATTTGGGCCCGTTCCCGTGTCGACATTCCCGTTTGTAGTTTCTCAAAAGGACCATGCCAAAACGTCCTTCTCAGTTGGGCCCGCCGCATTTGATCCGTTCTCGTTACATCCTTCGCGTTTCATCCTCCAAGGGAAAAAAAAAAATCAAATGGGGACACTTCCAGGTGTCGGTGTTATGGCTGGGTCACCGCATATTTCCGAAGATGCTTATTCAAGACCGCTCCTTTCCCCTCCGAACTCGCCTATACTCAAGTGCCCACATACACACGCACGTGTGCTTTACTCCCGCGGTTTGGCTAATAGTTCCTGGAATACGTCTTCTGCCCTTGACATGCAGCGAAAGTAAGGATCCCTCCGTTGCTTTGACCGGAAGTGGTGGCAGTTGCTGGACAATCGAACACCAAACCGCTCTTTTGTGTCGAAGCACGGCTTCGTATGTCTCTCTTTTCCCGGGTCACGGGAAAGTGCACTGAAAGTGCTCCCCCCCCCCCCCCCCCCCCCCCCCCACACACACACACACCACGACGCAACGTGCCGTCGGAGCCAATCCAGGGCTGAAAACGTACCACGCGGTGCCTTTCGATCCCATCTCCTCCCCCCCCCCCCCCCCCATTTTCACTTACAGCGCTCACACACACACATCGTAGTGCGAACGGGAACAAATGCGAATAGGCCCAAAGGTGAAAGCAAACAAACAAAGAAACGGTTTGCATGTTTTGAGAAGGTTCAAACCAGAAGATCCAAACGAGAATGGGGCGAAACGAGAAAGGGCGAAATGGGTATGGGACGTTTTGAGATACACCCGATTCGGTCAGAGGGACCTCACAGGCGAGGGTGCAGTCGGCTGGGTTCGGATGGCCGAAGGCGGGCGCGCACTTTGGCGAACAAGAGACAGGACAGCGGGGGGTTACTACGAGCCATCTGAAGGCTATAACTGGACGCCAGAAATGTGCGAATACGAGAGGTCCAAGCTACGCGGAGAGCGAGGGAGAGAGAGAGAGAAAGAGAGAGACAGAGAGAGAGTTGGGAAGAGAAGCGAGCACGAGGAGCGAAGGAGGAGATATAGAGCTGGGGAGCCGGTAGGGAGATTTGATAGACGTAACCACGAGGAATTTTCGAGTAGTTTAGAGTGACGGAGATTTAGGCAGAGAGCTACAAGATCAAGGAAAAACGAGATGAGCGAAGTGAGTGCAAAGGGTTGCGAGAAGAGTGTGTAAGACGATCGTATAATTATTCTTTTCTGTCTCGTTTGTCCTGTGTTGTCGTCTGTGAAGTCCGTCTTCTGCTCTATAAACTGGATTTAAATCGAATTACTGGGAGTCTTCTGTGAATTATTCTCCAGGACCGTCACTCGTCGGCCACGTCGACCTCAGCTTCTACTCTACAACGTACATAATACAGATATTATCGGTTCAGTTAGATATACTGCTCAAAACGAACCTTAGACGTTCATAACCTACGAAAGGTACACTAGGTTTGTCTCTCTACGCAGTAGAAGTTACCCCCCAAAATTAAAGCAGAACGAGCAGAGTACCAGTAACTCAAACCGTAACCGTAACTGAAACCAAAAACCGTTTAGGAACAAATTTTGTTCAGTAACCGTAACCGGAACGAAACCGTTATTTGAAATTTATGAAAACCGTAACCGTAACCGTGATCGCAAAGTATTTACAAGTAACCGATATCAACCGATATTAACCGAAAAAAAAAAGTTTTTCTCAAGAATGTCTTCGAGGAAGGATCTTGATGTGTCGTGGCCATTTTACAGAGGTACCATCAGCGAGTGGTGCATCTGGTAATCCGTTTCAGTTGAATCCAAATTTGGGATGAAGAATACTTGGTTGGAATGCGTGATCCAGCTTATAATGAAAAGTCTATATCTTTAAGGCAGCCACACTTCTATAAGCGCTACATGTATTCAATACGTGTCGCCTTTAGGGTATTAACTAATAAGTTATAATTCTGAGATGTCCATCCAACTCGTTTCTTTCGAAACCATGGACCTCTACTCCTGACCGGCACTGGCCAGTATGAAGAAACGAGGTAGATTGGCCGTCATGAAGAGCTGGCGGAAAACAAAAGTTGAATCTTGAGGTTCGACGTAAAAATCCGGCTCGACGAAAGTTCGTGACAACCCAGGTTGCAATATATCTGTAGGAGAAGCTCCGCCTCCAAACCATGGAGAAAAATGGCGCCTACTATGTAAATACACAATTTTTCTAGCCTCACAGGATCGGACAGCGAGAAACGCGGGCTTCTATAACCACATGAAGTTCCTTGGAAATGGCAAACATAACGTAGGTGTAACAGCGCACAACGACGAATATATGTGGAAAGGAAGTAACAACACAGGACCCCTTTTAACAGCTTTCTGTGCTGTTCGTTCCTTTTCTTAGCCTTCCTTGTTTTGCGCTATTGCATTTATATTATGTCTGACCTTCACCAACTAGCCCAGCTCTCAATTTCATTACTTTATTCCACTTAGCAGTATTTTACCAGAGGATGGCTATAGTTCCGCTCCTTCCTTCAGTGTGGGCGAAGTCTGATGTGCATATATTAGGTTGAAATAAACTATAGTGACGAGGATGTGCGAATGGCTCTTCCAGCACCCTGTGGGAACTTTCTTAGGGTTGTTTACAAACGCTGCCGAAAAACAAAGTAGGGATGTTTATTTTCATTTTTAATATACAGAATGCGATGATACCCGAGTACCGGAAGTAACATGTAGGCTCGGGTATCAAAATATATAATCTAAGTAGATGTAGTGAACAAGCGTTGGAGCTAGAAACGTGTGCACCTTTTGACCAATTAGAAGTGCTCTGACGTTTTTTGAGTTCTCGTTATTTCCCGTTGTTAAATATCTGGGACTACGTTAAACCTTTTATTATAAAACGGCTGTCCCGCACTTCAATAAAACAAAATGATTGGAGAAACCGAAAAAAAAAACAACAACAAATTTTTAGGAACGTGTAACCGGTACCCGAAACCGTAAAGAGTAAAACCGTAAAAAAAAACCGAAACGAAACCGATATCAACAGGAAACGGTAACCGTAACCGTAAACGAAAAGTTATGCTTTTCGGTCTGAGTCCCTGGTTTATACTTCCCCAACTCGCAGCCCAAACAACCGCGATCAAGTCATCTATGGTGTCGATTACACGTGACCTCTGTTAATCATAGCCACACAATAGTATAATAGAGAATACACGGAGCACGCGCTGCGCTCCGAAAATCGTCAAGGGGCGCAGTCACACTAGTAACACTTCAGAAATAGACAAAAAAAAAAAAAAAAGACAGGGTGTCTGCTACAGACACGACAACATAATTATCTGCGAATACGCCTCAATCGCGTTCGATGCATGTGTTTGCTTCATGCATAGGCATATACGCTTCGAAGATATCTGCAGACCATTTTTTATATGAAAAGCGTGACAGGACAGCACATATACAAGGAGGAACCATGCCGCAGACGGTATCTGCGGTCTGTCTCCTATTGATGTATTAATTAGTGGTAAGACGGCGAGGCTTCACAGTTCGGCTATATTCCCGCCACCGCAGCCGTTGGGCACGAGCTCCATCCCGGACGACCGTCAAAGCATACGGGTTGGGGGCACCCGGAGCTTAGAAAATGATCCCAGTTGAACGCTTAGGCGGCGCTCGTGTCTCCATTCGCGAGCGCCATTCGACTGTTGGCAGTTAACAAACAGTAAGCAAACAAAACAAAAACAAGTGTGTGGCAATTTACCGCAGAATTGTCTCGCGTACGGGAAGCCTTCTAGCATCTCCTGACATTAGGTCACGTGACGTCAATTTTCCCGCTACATTTAGCTGGGAAACTGAATCATCGGTGTGCAGGTCACTCGAAGCTCCTTCGGCTCTGGTTGGAATGATCAGCCGGTGAACGGAAAGCTCGATGCCTTTGTTTCTACACACTCTTTGAACGCGTTCGAACACGAACGCCGGGCGCTGAACTCCGGACGCCGGCGTTCGGCATTCGAACCCGTTCTAAAAGTGACATAGACAGCGGCCGCTAGTTTTACACCTACCCACTAATCATTCCAACCAGAGCTGGGTGTTTCGACGTCTCATCTCCTCCACTTCATCTCATCTCTTCCACTTCCGCATTTTTCTGCCCGTAGAACTTCCATACTGTTTTTTTTTTTTTTGCGTAGAATAGGATGGGAATCTTGCCGCATACCAGAACACTGGTTGACAGACTGGTCTTGTTACGTGGAGTCGACGACAACGGGTGACAAATTTGGTCGCCGTCTAAAGGACGGGTGGGGATACTTTATTGTCTTTGGTGCAGATCGATCTCTCAGCCTTGAGTCTGAAATGGGTTGAAAGGGTAGCGGAAACCAACGATTGAGGGGAATTTCGACGGGCTGTGGGATGGGATTGGTACTTTTAAACTATTTTTAGATGTTACTTAATGCCACAGAATACGGTATTTTCGTCCGAGCTAAACGCACGGTCGTATATCTTTAGACTAGATACCAACGCTTTTTTTTTTTTTAAATAGCTGTATACAGTGGCGTCACTAGGGGCAACGGCACCGGGGGCGGTGGCCCACCGCAAGATGCAAATCCCCCCGCCCCTCCCCCTCCTTGAGCGCTGCACCGGTGGCGATACCCTCCCCCCCCCCTTTTAATGACGCCATTGGCTGTAATGCCAATGCCTTGAAATGTCATACTATGCCTTGTTATGACTTGTAATATCATTCCAACCATGTCGAAGGTTTGCTGAAACCGGTTTTTTAAGTTACTTTTTTAATTTTTGTAAATTAAGACTTTTTCTTTTTGAGCACAACATTTCTTGCTGTTATTTGGGCCAAAAATATAGTTTGAATAATTGGTCACTATCGGTTACATATCCTGATGCTTATGAAATGCCCACGACTATAAGTAATACCATAACTTACTCGAGTCACTCGAAAGGAGAAATTGCGGTGATGCATTTATTTTTTAAATGGTCAACGAAAAAGAGCGGTCTTTCAAATGTAGAGGCAATTTGTGTATCTTTCTGCTTGGCTGCAGTTGTTTTTTATCCGGTACAACAACACTGTTACAGCTTTAAATGAATGTTTCATTCAAAATCAGGAAGCGTTCGCGCCACAACAAAATTTCTGAAAGATTTGCCGACTCTCCGTTCGTCACAGAAGATTCTTAGCAATATTGTTTTTTTTTTTCATGTTACTCGTAAGTGATTGTTCTTCAATCCAGGTTAGTTTATCACAGGGCAACTAGGTGGAGTGCATACAAAATATATCGACTATCTTTGCTCCTCGTCGTTTTTACATCCTGTATTTGAAAGAAAAAGTGCCTCCTGAACAGGTTGTTGACAGCGAGTACCGATGTGTCACCAAGCTCGACGTAAAACTGTTGATTCAGGCACGACACCAAAAAGGGCTTGAGACGCTCTATTTGATAATGTTTCCTCAAAATAAGAGCATACTAAAAGCGCGTGAGCCTTGCTTTATATAAGTAACAATCACATGAAACGGAAATTCGTACAAACCTTTTTAGACTGAGCAAAACGACTGCTCTTACCCTGAGGCTGTAAAAAAGTTATTTTCGAAGTTTTTTTTTTAACTTTAAATACCTGTGTGGTTTATTTGTGAGAGTCAGGCTCCTCTTGACTTCTAAGTATTCAAAACCTATATATCAAAAACAAAATCTAAAAAAAAACTCTCACCATATCGCCTATAAAATAAACTAAAATAGTAAATATTTGTATTAAAAATTTAAAATGATTAATGATGCCAATTATATTAGTTACATTTGTTTTTAGACTCCAGCTTGAATCAAGAGGTGTCATATGTCAAGTTAGTATCGATTAATCCAGGAAAAAAATTGTTTGGAATAAATAGGAATTCCTATTGTTTCAAACCTGAATTAAAATATTTTTTCGAGAGTTTTATTTTATGTTCGCCAACAAACCTTTTTTCGGAGCTTTCAAAAATCACTGTAAACTCATTTGAAGCCTCCTGTAAAGTTAAAAAAAAATATATATATATCAACAGGGACACCAACGTTAGCAAGAAAAATCACCAGTAAACAAAAGAGAAACAAAAGGACACAGCAGACCCAGGGTAACGGTCATTAATCTTTCACGCTCTGGTGGCCCCTCTGAAACCAGAAAACATAAATCAACCATTCCTTTTCTTCTTATATCGCATATATGTTCCGGTCATAGTGTTTACGCGTCATGAAAATCCATTTTCGAGTTTCTTCAAATATTCTTCGGAGCGTAAAGCTGTTCGAGAGTTAAGTCCGGTGGATGAAAAAGTGGGTCTCTCCTTTATTAATTACGCACAAAATATCAAAGTGCCAGGAGTTTTTTTTTTTTTTTTTTTTGTCGGGTATGTGTTTTTAGTTTACGTTCACTCCGTTTATATGAACGGTAAATGTTTGACGAATTAGAGGGGGGGGGGGGGAACTCCGCGCCACATCGGCGCAGATTTCTAGAACCGATGCACACGCTATAGTCCCTATTTTTTAGATGAATAGTTTTGGTTTTGTATTCCTTTTTGACACCGGTGCAACATAATTGCTCCCCTGAGAGGAGCCACGCTTAGGAATTTCAAATTTCCTCGAAGAACGTGGACGCTGCGAACGTCCTGCCGTATCATGTTTTACAACGTTGCTATTTATTTTGTGTACGCTTTTCTTAATACACCCCTACCATGATGTTGAAAATATGAATACAGCAAAAAAATAAATAAAATAAATAAGAAAAAAAGAATTTAAGTTTACACAAAGTCCACGTAAAGTTTATGTACTTTTTGGTTTTACTCCGGTGCAGTAATCCGCGTAGCAGGGGGATGAAGCAGCTAAAAAAACATTGTACGCTGGTCATTAAGATATGCGTCGTACAACAAAATATTAAATTTTGAACGCGTTCAGTGTGCAAAAAGGAGCACATAAACAGTAGATCCCCTCCCCTCCTTTTCATGTACCTTTGTGATGACTTGTGATGACTGTCGAAATTTACTGAGGAGGGAAATATTGTTTAGCAAGCGCAAATGAGTGATCTTTCGTACACTCGGTGGTAGAACCAGAAGAATGACACGCATGTCCTTTTCTGACAAATTTTTTGGGCCTTGTGCTCGCACGCTTAGTTAGCCCGCCGCTTAAAGTAGCACCGCTCACGATGTAATTGTGTAGATGATTGAGAGTGCTGGTTATCTGTCGAGGAGCCGCCCAAAGGAGGCTCCCTCCGGTACCCGGTCTGCCCGCCCTGCGTGCATCCCTTACTCCCACAACACGGAACACCGACTCCGCGTGCTTGCACATCGATTTGGCACCAGAGTTCTTTTCACATGCAAATTTAAACTGGGAGGCATGTGCAAGCGAGTAACCAACCCAGAACCCCCACACACATGCACAAAAAAAACACGCGCAGTGCTTCCGGCGCTGCACATGGGAAAAGGTGTATAGTATTCCTCTTGTGTGCGGCGCCGAGTACATTGGTCAGACGGGGCGCTGCGTGAATGACCGTCTCCGGGAGCACGCCAAGGGGATCTCGTCTCCCTCTCCGGACTCCTTCCATCCAGTCGTGGCTCACGCCAAAAACTGCCCCTCGTACACCCCCAACTTCTCGAAAACCAAAATTCTCGGCGGGCACAAATCTCGATTCGGCAGGGAAATCCTTGAGTCTCTACATATCAAATCTTCAGTCTCCAACCTGTCCAGCCCATTCCTTTCTTTTTCCGATCGAGAGATTCGCTTCCTGCGGGGCGAGAGGGTTCCTCCAAAGACATAAAAAGTCTAAATTGCCGTATCTTCTTCTCCTTCTCTTCTCAGCGCCTTTTCCCTTCCTTCCCCAAGAGAGCATCGCCGGCACATCTCGCGCTTCTCTCACCCACCATCCTCCCTCTCTACCTCCCCGACGCCCCCCGTAGAGCTTCAGGTGGCGAAGTCGAGCCAGTAAACGTTTTGTTGAAAGTCGAAAGCTTGTCTCGTCTGTTTGTCTTAAATGTCCCTCTTTCCCTATCGTAAAAGATGTAATTGTAAGTACCAAAATGCAGGGACGGTAGACATGCACGCCGAAATTTTGAATCTTTTTATTCAATGACCGGTTAAAATTGTTGCCAAGATCACGTTACTATTTTTGTGTTTGCATTGGTGAGGCCGTGCTCCCAATAGCATACAATAAGTGCTATTATCTGTTGACATGCGTTAGGTTTGCACCAAAGACATTTATTGATTCTTGCTACTGTACAGGAACGAGAACCGTTTAATGACGAATTGATGGACTGCACACATTGAGGCTGGTTTGCTACTTGGCACAGGAGAAAGAGCATAAAGGGAGGCAGTGATTGATATGTATAGAGAGAGAGAGAGAGAGAGCTACTGGATGAAGATAAAAATGTGCTAAAGTACTCGTAGAACAGAGAATAATAAATAAAAATGCATACGGCGTTTTTAGGAAAAGAACTGTATTGCACGAACCGAATTTGTCCTTTAAGGTTTAAAGGCATAGTTTTGCTCAGGTAAATGTAATGCATTGCATAAATTGAGGCTTTTTCCGGCTGTCGAGTTTAGGATGACGAAACTGACAAACAGTACGTCTTTGTGATCCTTCCAAAATTAAATTTCAATCCTGTGTACATCAAACCTTCAACAAGCAGAATTAGTTCCGGTGTGTATTTAATGAGATTATTTAATGCTAAGTCTGAAAAAAAAAAAAAGAAACCAAATATGGAGCGTTTAATTTTCCGCAAAGTACTCTGGGAGAGCCCATGGCTGCAATACATGGAAGAGCTCGGAGATTGACGAGACCTCACCTTGACACTGAGCACCATGTTTCACGTGTTGCGCAATTTTTTGTTGCCACCACGCAGACTCTTTTTGACGTGAAACGTTCTTTGGCTACTTGCTCGTCATTTCGCGAAGCCCAAAAAGCGAAGCTCCACGCTGATTGGTTGACGGGGGGGGGGGGGGGGGGGGGGACAAAGGATGCTTGACGCTGATTGGCTAACGGGGGATGTCACGTGGCTAGAGGTGGGTGAGAAGAAGGTGTTCTCGTGATTGAGCGAAGGCGCGCTGACGGAGGAGTGATTAGCGGTATCGCCGCCATTTCAGAAACTGTCGTAAGTGGGTATGGTGCGCGTCATTTCAGTGAAGAGCGCCGCGAACGTAGGCATTTAGCTTGCGCGGAATTTCAGGGACGAACAACGTGAGCAAAGATGTAGGACTCCCGAGTTTGAGCGCTAGGGACTAATTCCACACTACACGAACTGTAAAATGTAACCACTGAGTGATAAGCCCGAACGTTTCACCTATGCAACACATTTGCGTAGCAATTTGGCATACGTTTTTTCGCGGCTAACGCAGGTTTTTTTTTTTTTTTTTTTTTAAGGTTTCACAGATTTGTTTTAAATGAGCCGCGTAAGTTACGCTTGCGCTGTCGATGCAGGTGAGCTATACGGCCAGGGGGATATAATATAGCGGTCTAATCTTCACAAGTTGATTGATTAACTAATGTTTGTTGATTAACCTTATAAATAAATTAAGAATATACGATAGGCTACATTATACATCCATTCTACGTCTTTTTCCGTCATCGAAAACACCTAAATCTGTCATTTTTAGAGACTTTGAGCGCAGTGTGCGCAGAGGGTGCCCAAGGCAAAATGCGTAATTGCCTAACAAGGCCTTAGCCCAGCGAGAAACAAGCAGACATATTTGACAAAACAAAAATATCACGATTGTACACAAAGTTTGAAAAATATAAGCATTATAAAGCGTATAGCGAAACATAAGCCTTTTAAGCCGCATAAAATCCATAGTGTGTTCGATATTAAATCCAACGCATAATAAGCGCATTAGAATAAACAAGTACAATAGCAAAATGAAAAAAAAATAAGTTAAGTAAAACCGAATAGCATTACAAAGCAAAGCAATGTGTACAAATGCAGTATAAAATATTTGCTTCTAAAAAGGTAGGTAAACAAAGTGCATGTCACGTAACACAGAAAATAAAATTGCATAACATACCGTAAACAAAAATATATATTTTGCAGAACAAGCAGATAAAAAGAAAGGTCTGCAGCACTAACGAAATATAAGCGAACATTAAGAGAAAGTCAAATTCCGGCAAACCGGAGCCGTTCTGCAATCTCGTTCAAACTGTGTAGTTTAAACTTGATTAAAATTAGCACGAACTGGACTGGGCACACGTGCAACCGGACTGGCGCTAGTCCTGTTGTACGTATGCCTTCTTTCGTCCCCTATCCAGTCCGCCCTATTTTAATCATGTCTAATACGAACCAACTAGCCAAGTCAAAAGTCGTGTTGAAACTTGGAAGTTTATTTCAAGCCATGGTTAGTCCTTAGGCTAGGTATTTTACGTTTCTGGCCTCGCATATTAAACAGGGGTGTTAGTTCACCTTGCGGGGTTCTATAGGTTTAATTTTTGTGAATTAATTGAAGAAGTTTAAAGTAGCAAGTCTGATTTGACTTGCGCATGCTGTCTCTTTGAAATAATGATCCAGTACGCTGGTTTTTTATGATCCCCTTCGTAGTTTTCTAAAATATGTAAAGCCCTTTTTAAGTAATATGAATTTATTATAACTTGTGGAAGTGGTCGTACCACCATCCAAAAATGTATCTGTACCTAACTTGTACCTGACTATGTAATACCAACCATAGTAAAACGAGCGTGTTAATACATACAAAAAGACAACAAACAAACAAAAACATTGGAGACATTAGGAACCTTGAAACACCCTTTTCTTTTTTGAATACGACACCCAAATAGATAAGGAATTAGAGTAATCATCATCGTGGAGTTAAATGACATTGAAGAATTGCTTATGACAGGGTCCAAGATTAATGTAATTCATAACCTTACTGAAACTCGGAGGAAACGACATTAATTTTGCCATATGGCGGGATATAAGAGTGGGAACATATAGTATGAGTTTGCCCTTTATTTTGAACAGATATAACGAAAACAAAATACATGCAAGACGCATTAAGGTTGTTTCACTCCTTGAGGTTTTTTAGAAGGAACTGCGTGGGTATCATCATTATCATAATTAACTTTTTTCTTTTCTCAACACAATAATGATTATGTTTGTGCGCAACCATGCTTACACAAGAAACTCGTTCTATGTCAAATTGTCTTCAAGGTTAATACACATAACGTTTCTACCGTTCTTTAGAGAGAAAGAAAAAAAGACAGCAGCAGTTTTTTATTGCTATGTTCGGAGTGATCGCATTGTTTTCCAAACCCAACCGAAGTATGTTATTAGTCTTCTGTTCCGTTAGTTTGGAAAGTAAGATTTTCGCGAGAAAAATGTTTCCGAGTTAAACAAATGAATAAATAATCGAGGTGCTGGACCGTGCAACGTCGAGTTTTGAACAAGCCGTCTTTTTTGTTATTTTCGGTCATTTGAACTCAGGTGCAGAGGAGCGTCTGTAAGTTGCCCGTGAAACCGGCTGATTTGGGGCCGTTCCAAATGCATTAAAGCTGTTGCAAATGGAAGATGAAGACAACAAGCGGGATCGCAAGCGCGGCTTTTTTTTTTTTTTTTTGTGAACGAGATGGAGCGAAGCAGTGAACGAGTAAGGTTATCTTGATTGAATTGTCTATCTTTCTGCCTCTGTGTTCATTAGTCTCGTAACAATTGGTGCCGAACCCGGGACGCTTCTGCAGCATGAGGCCGTCAGCTACACGCCACAGAAAGACAAAGCATACTGCTGCGACGGCCTTCGACGAATCATAGTCAAAGCAGACTACTGAGCAAAGAACAGAAACGGAACCTCGGAAAGACACTACATTGCCTCGGAACTACTGACTGGCAACGGAGAGGCTGAAAGCTAGGCGCTCGGCTCGGCGGGCACAGAACACCAGGATTATAAAAGGCAGACATCGAGTTCCACAGGATCCCAGCCCGGACATTGCTAAAGTCACTTCGATCACGGAAAGGCTCACTACCAACAACGCAGAGCTTCTGCGAATGGACGGTGAGCTAGAGCCACTCATTCCGGTAGAGCAGTTGGGACAGGAGTGAATCGCTACGGCTGAATATCAAGACGATGCAGGCATGATACGTAGTGAACTGCAAAGCAAAATTGAAACCCTAGATCCTCAGAAATAGAAGATTCAATGGCGAGTACGGCAGCGCAAGCCTCATTCAAGAAAAATCAGCCAGTCGCGGTCCAAAGCTCTCAAAGCTTGAACTGCCCACTTTTGAGGGAGAGCTAAGCAACTGGCTAGTATTCTGGGAGCAGTTTGATGGTGCAATTCACAGGAACCATACATTGGCAACCACAGATAAATTTCACTTCCTTCGTCGGTGTCTTACTGTAGACGCGGCAGCAGCAATAGCCGGCCTACCAACGACGGAAACATGCTATGCTGAAGCAATCACCATTTTACAGCAGTAGTTTGGAGACCAGACAGGAATAGAAAGACAGCATCTGAATGCCCTTAGGAATCTACCGCAAGTTGCGTCGACCGGCGACGTTAAAGGCCTGAGAAACCTGTGCGACACCACACAGCTCAACATTCGATGCCTCAACTCTCTGAAGGTACCCGCATCAAGTTTCTCAGCCATGCTGTGTGACATCCTTGTCAGGGCGTTACACTACAAGATTACAGTCGAATATCACAGACATCTTAGCAACATGACTTTCGGTAACTTTTCAGCTCTAGACCAAGGGAACGGTTCTACAGCTTTAACTTCAAGGTCATCAACTATTCCGTCAGATTCAGTTTCAGAGCTGAATGGAATGCTTCATCATGTGATTGAAACAAACAGCTGGATGAAAACAACGAACCTGCTGTCATTGAACTTTAGGTGTTTTCTGTGCACACGCAAGGGTCACCGGGCAAAAAGTTGCCGAAGAAAGCTGAGATGTGCGATATGCAGAGGTAGGCACGCAATCACAACGTGCAATCCTGCGTTCGTCAAACAGAATAAGAAAGGTTCATCCGAAGGAAACGAGACAAAGAACAGAAAGAAAAGTGATGGAATATACCTACAAACGTTCAAGGCATGGGCGGTCACTAACGAAAGTACCAGCTATGTCAATGGAATCTTCGACGGAGGCAGCCAACGCTCATTAAATAAAAAAGAGCTAGCACAACGTCTTGGATTGAGGGTCCTTTGGACAACAAAGATCGCTCTGAAACGTTCGGCAGTAATAATACAAAAGTTATAGAGCACAATTAAGTTGTGGAGGTGAAGCTCAGAAGCCAATTTAACAACGTTGATATAACCTTTGAGGCTCTTACCATCCCAGTCATCTGTCAGGACGTCTCTACGCCAACAACGGACACCGCATTTCTGCGACAGCTTCGGCAGGACAAGAAAAACCTGGCGGACGATGTCATCTTTCCAGGTATAGAATTAGTTCCTGGAATAATTCTGCTGGGCGGTTCTGACCAATTGTGGAAGTTCTGTGCAGGAGAGGTAATGAGATGCAAAGACGTAGATGGTTTGGTGGTGACCAATACGAAACTGGTCTGGACGCTGCAAGGTCCTTCAACAGAAGTCGGAAAGCTTATAGAAGATTCTTGTCTTTTGATATGTTCTAGGAGCGCAGACAACTGACGCCATGGTAGAAGAGACGCTGAGGGCCTTCTGGGAGCTAGACAGAATGGGTATTGCCGAACGCGGATTGGGCGACCTGAATACAGAAACTATCATTCGTTTTGAACAGGCGATCGTTAGGAAAAAAAAAACAAAAACGAACGATACGAAGTGTGAAAAAAAGGCGCTACTGATCTGCTGCCGAAGAATCGCAAAATTGCTATTTCACATTTGGAGAGTCTGTTGAGGAGACGTTCAACGAAAGAAGGATTGTTTCCGCGTTATGATGAGGTAATGTAGCAGTACCTGCGTAATGGGTATGCGGAAGTGGTATCAGACAGAAAAGAAAGTTACAAAGCGAAGGCCATCTACTACATGCCGCACAAAGAAGTAATACGAGAAGATTCAACGACAACAAAGGGCTAAGGATAGTCTTGATGCATCTTCTCACACCAAAGGGTACAAGTCTTTGAATGAGTGCTTGGAAAGAAGGCCCAACTTGAACCCCGAGCATTACAACTCCTACTCCGGTTCAGATACTACCCAATCACCATGACTGCCGACATTGAGAAGGCATTTTTACAGATTGGTATTCGGGAAGAAGATCGTGCTGCCTTCAAATTTCTTTGATTTGCGGAAGAGCCAAGTTTGCCTTTGAACGAGAAATAAGAATGAAGGATAACCAGAGTACCTTTCGAATCTACAGAGAGTCCATTCATGCTCACGGCCACAATCCATACTCACCCGAAGCTGGTCTGCGAGCAACAGCCAGTGTTAGCAGACAAACTAAGAGCCACATTATATGTCGATGATCTACTTCTTGGGGCTGAGAGTATTGAGGAGGCTGCGTGGCTTTACAAAACGGCTATTGACGTTATGAAAAACGCTGGAATGACCTCGAGGAAATGGGCAACAAACAACGAAGAATTACAGCTGCAATTCGGCAATAATGAACCTAAATTTATACCAGAAGGAAAAATTCTCCCACCTTCGCAAATCACCAAAGTACTTGGAATGATCTGGGACAATCGAGATGATTGTTTTATGTACACAGTAGAGTCTCTTCTGGAATTCCTGACTGCAAATCTGGACTACAACCGGTTCATTCCCAAAGCAGCTTCAAGAGTATCTGATCTTCTCGGAGTGATCGCACCATTCGTCCTAATGGCCAAGCTGCTCTTCCAAAAACTATGGATACTTGGGATGAGCTACCCCCAGAGTTGGTCAACGAATGGCACGCTTAGACGACGGATCTCGTGCCGCTGCGCTCTTTGAAAGTACCGAGATACATAAGGCAAGGTCTTCTGACAGGAGAGAAAAAAATGCAATTGCACGTCTTCGTAGATGCAAGTATGAAAGCCTACGGGTCGTGCGCATACTTGAGAACTGAGGATGGCCAAGGGACTGTAGCCGCGGTTCTCGTGAAGACCAGGGTCGCACCGATAAAACCTTTAACACTGCCTAGGCTAGGGCTCATGGGAGATCATATTGGATCCAAGCTATTACAATACATAAAAGACTCCTATTATGACGTGAACCTGGACTACATCATATGGACGGATTCAACAGTTGCCCTCAGTTGGGTGAGAGAAGGACCGGAAAAATGGAAGCCGTTTGTCAAAAACAGGGTAACGGAAATACTGCCCCGGTCAAGAGAATCCGGCTGACTTCTTGACAAGAGATTAACCATTCATGAGCTTCGAGACAGTGTTCTCTGGTGGAAACGACCTAACTGGTAGTGCCAAGAGCCATCAGAATGGCCTGAAAGTGCAGCCCCTTTGGAAAACACGCCACAACAGGAAATCGAAAGAGAGACACATCTGTTGTTGGAGAAAGATCGAGTGGTGCCAGCATTGTTCGATGCCGGAGCTTATAATAATTACCAAAAGATTCTTCAGATAACTGCCTGGGTCATTAGGTTCGCTAACAACTTTAACAAGAAAAATGACAAGTTCCGAGGAGGGCTGGGTGCAGCGGAATCGGACACCGCAGAGCGGTATTGGGTTAAGCAAGTACAAAAGGAAAGCTTTGAGACTGACATTATGTTAAGAAAAAATGGCACAATGGGATGTGAATCCAACCCCGCTCAGTTTCATCCCTTTTTCGATGATAACAAAATCTTTCGAGTCGGAGGACGACTCCAAAGGTCTACCGAAAGTCTCGATGTGAAGCATCCAATCATACTTCCTAACAAACATAGCTTTGTGTGGCTGGTCGTTATAGGCGCTGGTTGTAAAGTTTTGCACTGTGGAGTAGTAAACACGATGAGTCATCTGCGAACGCGGTATTGGACTATACGTGCCCGACAACTGACTAAGAAAGTAGTAAAAAGCTCTTATATTGGCACGTTTCAACGCGAAACCCACAGCAGTAGAGGAAGCTCCGCCACAGACAGACAGGAATAAAGAGACGAAAACGTTTGAGGTAACGGGGGTCCACTTCGCCGGGGGTCGACTTCGTATGCGAAAGAATGGTTAGATAGTTGCGACAAAGCACACGTCGTACTCTTCACGTGTGCTGCTACCCAAGCAGTCCACCTCTAGCTTCCAACGAGTCTCTCTCTGGAGGGAGAGAGAACGAGTCTCTCTCCCTCTAGATTTCAACGAGTCTCTCCGCGAAGCTTTCTTGCTTGCATTTCGGCGGTTCATATCACGGAGATGTATCCCGCGAGACATGTATTTAGATAAAGCGCTATCCTTCAAGAAAGCATAAAAAACCTTCAGAATATTTGTCGTACATTACACCAAGAAGCGTTTAAGTCGCTCATAGCAGAACGCAGAATTAACTGGAAGTTTATTGTAGAAGGCGCTTCATGGTGGGGTGGATGGTAGGAAAGGCTCATCCGATCTGTTAAGACAGCAGAAAGCGCTGGGCAGAAACAGCCTGTGCTTCGGAGCATTGATGACGACTCTCACCGAGGTCGAAGCAATCCTAAGCTCAGGGCCATTAACCGATCTTAATGAGGGAGCAGGGGAAACATCAGTTATCGTTCCTGCCCATTTTTTAGTTGGAGAAAGTTTGGCAGTTCTACCAGAAACCAGCAATTTCCGCGAGGTTCAAGGATCTGCGACGCACCTGGAAACGGTGCGCAAGTTCCAATATAAAAGAAGACACGTGGATCATTTTTGGAAACGATGGAGGCCCGAGTACCTGCTGGAGCTAAGATAAGCTCATTGATATCCCATCACAAACGCTTGCAACCTGGAGGTGGATAACGTGGTGATAGTGGAAAAGCTCCGAACTTTCAAGCCATTTTGGGAACTTGCGAGGATTGTTGAGACGTATCGTGAAGAAGCGAAATGGCGCACTCGTCAAGAGACCAGGGTCGCTAAACTCGTCAAACACAACTTTCTTTGTGTTATGACATAGTGGGGGGAGGAGCCGAAAAATTGCCGCGAAGTTTTCTTTCCTCACAAACCCGCAGATTTGTGTATCTTCTTGACGCTTTCGATTGAAGGGGCAAAAAATCCCTACCACTCCCTAGGCGCCGAACAAGAGCAGCACGAGAGAGCGCGTGGAGACAGCCGTGGTTCATACGTGTGACGTTACGACAAAAATTATCAGCTGCGACCGACATGTTTAATTGTCTCTATGATGGAGGCTTGGGTAATTGCATTCTAAAATCAACACCGTCGAAGTTGATAGTCTGATATCATTCTCATTTCCGCCGATAAAGCGGAGTTTTCTAAAAAGCGTCCCTGTCGTTCCTTTTATTTATTTCGGATCAAAGTGTGGCCCGACGTGGCTAGGTCACAACCAGCCGAGCAGCATTGTCCACTTTTGGACGGATTTCGCTTCCGGGCAGTTGTCTCCCCCATCGGCGGGATAAAATCATTTTATGGTAGACTTTCAAAGATTAGCCAAACTGGGATTAATTATGCGTTCTCTAACGGAAATAAGAGTCATGTCAGGTTGTCAATGTTGACGGTGATGTTTCGAGAACGCTATGACACCAAGCTTTTATCGTACACAACCAAAATTGTCACCGTCGACTTGAACAGGTACCATCAAATTTGTCTTTCAGAACTGATAATCCTGACCCTGACGTCAAAGGTATGAACTATAAAAGGACGTCACTGAACGCGCCTGCATACAACCAGCCCTGGCACGAGCCTCTCGCTTGGAAGTCTGTCATGGCCACTTGTGAGTTCATGGAACGCGAACCGCTTTAATTCCAGAATCTCTAGAACCATTATTTCAAAAATTGCACGCCGTGCTGTTCCTCGTCATCGCTTAGTTGGAAGGCCTCTAGCAGAGTCGTCGAAACAGGAGGACGGGGAGGGGGTCACTCTCCCCCAGTGGTGTCGAAAGAAGGGGAAAGAGGCATAAGGGTGTAGGGGGAGGGGGGTATCGTCCCAGTCCCTGACCTTAGCATTTCAGAGACTTATATTTAAAAAAAAAAACACAAAAAAACAACGTTTACAGTTCTCTGTAACGTCGAATTAGACCGCAGCTCTTGAGGAGGAGGAGGGGAGGGTATGCCCTTCCACATTCCTCCGTACCCTCCCCTCCTCCTCTCCTGCTCCCGTCCCATTTAGCGGGGAAACTGAATTGGCGTTGAGGTCACGTGACGTCAATTTCCCCGCTAAATTTAGCGGGGAAACGTCCCATGATGCAACACGCGCGGTTATGCCGACGGCGACGCCGCTCAAGTCCGAAACGGGCGCTTGAGAGCTGCGTTCTATAGACGCTTTCAGGCAGCTGTGCATGGGCGCCGCCATAACCGACCTTCAGTTTTTGTTTCTTCTTATTCCGTTCGCTCCACTGCATCATTACCACAGTAGGTCAGGTCATTGTCATTTTAGATTCTACCGCGTCCTTCTAGCCATCATAGGCCCTTGTGGAGACTCGTCAACGCCCGCTTCAGTGGCTCGGCATCTCGGTAAGACAAGAGAAGGTCGGCTATGGCGGCTCAATTTGGCGCGCGCTGAAAGCGTCTATAAATTGGGGGGAAGGGATATTCACCCTCTTTACTACCATCTCTCCCCTCTCTCTCTCTCTCTCCTTCTCTCCCAAACAATTTCTACGGCCCTTCCTGACTCTTATTTGTAAGTGTGTGTGAGTTGGTCGTACTTTTTTTTTTTTATTTCCCTTCCTTAGGTTTTCCCTCGCCATCCCTCGTCGCCCCCTCCTCTCTCAAACACTGCCGACGTCAGTCCATATACGGCCCTTGGGTGACCCCGGTAGCATTGTTGACAGTTCCGGAAGATGAGCTCTAAAGCCGCGTACACCACACACGACTCCAAAATATCACAAAGTTCAATCTTCGCCTCGATTCCGAAGCGAAGATTTTGGCCTCAAATAACTCCTTCCCAAAGTTGTGAAACGTCACTTTGTCGTCACCAATAACTTCCACAAACGACGATCTTCCGTTGAGAAAGTTCAGAGTATTTACAGCCCGCCTTGGTACAATTACGTATTATTGATTCTAACGCGGCGCAGGGATGTAGGGGCACGCGGGCGCGACGTCATCAGTGCAGCCGTACAATCGCCTGGCCCCACGGTGTTGCTCGCGCGCGCTCCGATGAAGCTCGCTACGACCTTGTGTTTCACATTCTCGCTGGAATTTGAGCACCGAGAGAGCTTGGATGATTGACATCTCGTCCCGCGTGACGCCATTGTCGCAAGAGTCCAATCAGCAAGCTCCGCAAACTTCGGCCCCAACTTTGTGTTTCACGAGTTTAGCGACCCAGCGCAGAAACTCTACTTGCTGGAGGTTCGCGAAAGCAAACTTAAGGCTCGGGAGGATGTTGCAGATGGAAGATGAAGAAGACAAGCATGATCAAGAATGCGTTTTTTTTTCTTTTTTTTGTCAACGAGATGGAGTTGTACATTAAAAGAGTAAGGTCATCCAGACCGGATCGTCTATCTTTCTGGATCTGTTTTTATTAGTTTCGTAATAAAAGCAATAAAAATTATATATACCTATATACTGCGAATACAAACATCAGAAGACTGTTAGAAAGCCATTTAAGCAATTTGAGGTAAGCAAAGCAACATTCTATTAAGTGGGTGTTTGAATAAGAACACTATTTTAAGGTGAGAATCTAAACCCTGAGACAATGAGAAATAAAATACCGGAGGAGACGACACAAAATTTTATCGTCTCGTCTTGTCCGTTATTTTATTTCTCCTTGTCTCGTGGTTTAGATTATGATGCATCCAAAACAGCTTTCGCCTGCAGAATTTCGCTCTTCGCAATATTTTAAGGTTTCTTAGAGATAAATATATATATATAAAAAACGTTTTGTCCGAAATATGGACGGTCTGGTTTGAGAGTTGTTACTAACTGCTCTATGGGCCTCCTGCGTTGCCCAGGGAGTGCTGCGAAAAGGGACTTGTTATGCCTTGTTTTGGGTAGTACAAACTTTAGCGTCTCAAACTGTCACGCATGCAGAAGCGTGCCAGCTCTGGTGCCGAGCGCGAGATCACGATGAAAATACAAAGAAACAACAAAAATTCGAACGCCGTCAAAGCTAAGACGCTAAGCGCGTGAGCTAAGAACAGCCGTTCCGCGCGTTCCAAAGTAGACATGACAAAGAAAAAGAAAAATTAAAGCGTCGCTTCACAGGTGTTTTGACGTCACCACCCAGAGATAAGAGACGCGTACCCTAGCGGTGGTGTCATGAATTTGGCACTTTTGGTTGTCTTGCGGCGTTGAGTCTGGCCGATTTCTGGCGTCCATAAGTGTTTTTTCGTTCTTCGGGACCAGACAGAATTAAAAAAGCTCGACCAACGTGCCATAAGTAGTGCGAGGCTCAATCAAGTGATCTTGTACTACCCAAAATGAGGGCGCTACAGTTTGTTCAAAGCTTCAGCGCAGGAGGCCTATAGGAGTCACGTGGTTCAGGGCAGTGTTGTACACGTTCCTCAAAAAAAGGAACGAAAGCTCGTTCCTCGTTCCTTCTGATTTTTGGAACGCGTTCCCGTTACAAGTTACATCTGTGAAAAAGGAACTCGTTCCCGTTACAGTTTAAAAAATGGAACGTATCGTTACATATACGTTACATTTGTATTTTGCTAATTACTATATTTAGTTAAATCCAGCAGATTTTTTTTATCTATCCCATTAGTAGTCAACATACGAGTTTGTATGTCGTTATGGAAGGGCGACAGGAGAAGAAAACAAGCTGAAGCAGGGTTTAATTTGTTGATATATTCAAGTTAAAAATCTCATCTTTTAACCATATTCATGTTTGTAGTGGACGATTCAGACGAGCCGAATGTACTTTTACCCAACATTGTACGAGCGTTTTACAACAACCTCACACGTTTCAATTGAATAAAGTCCCTTGTTCGAACTTAACAACAGTTGATCTCGATGTTGCTGTCTGCAAGACGAGCAAGTCGAGGAGAGGGTAGGGCTTATGGAAGGTCAGTCTTAAAAACTACAAATACTTCTTTGTAAGGTTGGCTTTGTTGTTCATTTTGAAGGTGGGGGACAAGAGAAGAAATAAAGGTTATTTTTTTGTGTATGTTTTAAGTGACCAATGTTCGGGATACGCGGGTGCGTTCGATGTCTGGCAGTCTGTGATCTTGTAACTGTCGGTCTCGTTATGGAAGTTCACAAGTGGCTGTAGTCGGCCTTAGATTTCTGGTGTATGAGGATTCGTGGAACCAAAAAAAAAGTAGCTGAGTTTGAAACAACCCTCTTTCTTTGTATTTTCCTACGACTAAAAGCCTTGCTTTTGGTACCGCAGTTTCGGGCACTCAAAAAAGAATCAATGTCCACCAGCTATCCTGCACCCGAAACTGTTAGCAAGCGAGGACCACACAAAATAATCCATAAGATTAGTAGCCAAAAAGGTAACGAGATCCTGCACTTCGTAAAGATATTGTTTTTGTACCTTCAAAATTTCCCTGTTCGAAATAAAATAAAAATTACTCACTGGACGAAAAAAAGAAACGCCGTTACTCTTTCCGTTCCAGTAAAAATGTAACGCGTTCCCGTTCCAGTTCCAGCGATTCAAAATGGAACGGCGGCGTTCCTTCGTTCCTCCTAAAAGGAACGCGTTCCAGGAACGCCGTTCCTTGGAACGCCGTTCCGTACAACACTGGTTCAGGGTGCCGCTTTTTGGTTTGCAATACAAGCTGCGAGTGGGGAGGAGTAAGCATCGACGGTCTGGAAGCGTCTCCAAGCTTTGCTCAGCCTCTCCACCTAATATCCTCCTCGCCACTCGACGACTAACGCATGCGCATAGACAACAAATTCGCACAGGAGGTGATTCGCCATTAAAAATTGCAAACGCCCTTCATGATTTTAAGTTGCTAGCTCCCTCTCTTAAATCTAGGCTCTGCGGCTCTGACGTCAGGCCATTGGGGTGGCGCTGTTGTCGGCAACGCGCGTGCGCAGACGCTTTCTCTCGGGCGACTCTAGTGTTCTGAGCCCGCGCAGTGCTCACACCTGGGGCCCTAATCTGGACACTTGGCGATAAAGTCGGCGAGATATCCGGCGGCTATGATTGGCCGGCGCCAAGGTCAAGCGCGGCCTTGGCCAATCATGGCCGCCAGATTTCTCGTTAACGTTTTTGCTAAGTCTCCAGATTAAGGCCCCTGGTGTGAATAAGGGTAGGTTTGTTTCTAGACAGCATATGTTGGGGCCTTCATTTACACGGCGTGACCGAGTGGTATATATCTGGGGACCAAGACATCACCCCCTGCTGCGATTGGTCAGTGTGGCGCCACTGACCAATCGCAACAGGCGGCGAGTGTCCCTGTCCCTTGGTCTCGCTCGGTTCCTGCCATGCATAATTTAAGGCCCTTTGTGTATATACTGTATGGATGTCAGGGAGTGTGTTAGCGCACTGCAACTGGGACTGCACGGAATGGAAGCTCGTGCTGCAGAACCCAGAAATTCTAGGCTCGATCTCCACCCCCACCCCCTTCGAATTATACGGCTCTTATCTGGACACTTGGCGAGAAAAGGTCGGCGAGGAATTGGACCGTCGTGACTGGCCGGCGCCAAGGTTAAGCGCGGTGCCGGCCAATCTCCGCCAACGTTTTCGCCAAGCGTTCAGATTACAGCCCGTGAATGAGCATCGTACCGGCGCGTGCTGTCGTGTAATTACTACTGCCTGATGCACGACTCCGGGCTGGCAGTGGTGCTGCAGTGGCTCAATTTCTCATCAAGAGCGGAGACACCAGGCGCTCACTGAGGTTGACGAAGTTCCGGCTGCCTAAACAAACACAAAACACAATTCTTCGTCTTCTTATTATTATTAAGGCGAAAGCCTTACTTGTCCCATTACGCGTAGCGCCGTCGGCGTTTCGCGTAATGGGAAACGCCGACGGTTTTATGACCATGAAAGATGGTCATAAAACTCATCAAGCAAGCTTTAGAAATAAAACGCAAAGAAAAGCACAGCCACGCAGATGCTTGGTCACGGAAACCGTCGTGAGGCCGAAGGGGTTCGCCGCGCCTGCGCAGTGGGCGTGCGGGATGTCACCTCCGGAAAGTACGCACACGTCTAGGGGTTAAAAGCGCTAAAAGCGACGGACGAGTAAGAGAGACACACACCACAGAGCGCTCTGTGGTGTGTGTCTCTCTTACTCGTCCGTCGTTTTTAGCACTTTTAACCCCTAAACATGTTCAACCAACTAGCCCAAATCCAAACCCTTCTGCACACATCTTCCTATCGCACCACCGTGTGCGATTGGAATATGTGACACGCTGCTTCTAGGAATGCGCTGCGTGTATGAATGCTTTCACCTTCCTGCAGCTAAGCAGTCTGAAGTGTCTTTGCCGTATTTTTATAATAATAAATTATTATAATTAATATTATTAATAATGATGACCATAAAGCGGGAGTCCTGCCTACTTTGAAATTGCGCATTAAATGACTCCACCGTAGCGGAGAAATGTGATTTGTGGAGTACGGCTACTATCCTGGGGACTTGCACGTGCATCATACAGGCGTCTGTAAGAATGACAGACATCACATGAGCGTTGTGGGTTGTTCGAAATTCCCGCTCGATGTCATGTGCTGTGACGTCATGACGCTATCGTCCCAATCAGGATTTTCCCGTCCCACCGACGCCGGCTTTTCTGCGACACGTTAACGCTCTCGCGTCAAGACGGCCGCCGCAAAACAGTGCGGAGGTCCCGATTGAGATAGACCGCTACGGAGCGAGTGCGCCGCGGGAGATTCCAACGTACGGAACACTTCGACACGCTTTGTGTCTCGTGCCCTGTCATCTTACACTTTTTAGCTAATGTGCAATGGGGTGGATATAAACTATTAAGCAAATGCCGAAACAAATAGAAAAACCCCTTTTCATGTTGCTCTGTCCGGCTCTGTTTACCTTTCTTAGCCACCCTTTTTGGGGAAGCTGCTTTCTTTAGAGAGACATACAATTCATTGCCCTTTTGCCTAACAACCTGGCACACCACAGGTAAAGCCACTCATTGAAAACAGCGAGTAAACACGCGATTTAAAGTTTCGTGCTAACCCGAAATTTCCAAACGCCGGGCGAACAACGTGCATTGACGCCGCCAGAAAACTGGATAGGAACTACAGGTATAGAATGCACCGCGGCAGCGGTGGCGTCGGGCAACTCCTGGTGAGATCGGCCTATTGGATTAATAAAAAGCCTTCTTTGTCGAGAACAGTAAAAGGCCTGCATTTTTGTGTGCGCCTCTGTGTGTTCTTTATGTCGTCCTTTCTGAGTAAGTCCTCTTCTTTTCGAGGACAACACGACGGTAGTGTTCGGGACTGGTACTTGTCGAACAAATGCAAGACGGTCTGTGGTTTCTGGTGCTTATTTCTTTGGTTGTTTTTGCACCATTCGGTGTAAGAAATGCGCCTTCATTTTTACTTTGTGCTTTTCTTGTTTATTATATTTGTCTAAAATTAATATGGGTTTAACACGCTTATTACGAATAATTATTTTTTTTTCCTCGCTACGTGAAATATTTCATCCACAAATTAGGAATGTGAAAGGAAAAAAGAAAAGTGCACGATGTAGAGAAACAGACACTCGGGTGCTCCAAAGCAAGCAAATGTGGTATGTAACCCACTTTGTGAATATGTTTTAGCCACCGCCTCTTTCCTTGAGTGCTTCCGAGTTCATCTGAAAGCAGTACCACATAGAAGTCAAAGCCAGCCCCTCCCCTCCCCCCTCCTCGCCCTTTCCTCTCCCAATCGTCATCACTGATTGATCCACGCAGTGCCGCCTCGCCTGCGTCAGTATATCCCGGCCAGCGTGTCTGGCAGCCTCTCAGAACGAGCGAGATGCTAGCACACGGTTAAGCCAAGACGGACGCGTCTGCGGCTTTGTGGCGAGTCTCGCCGAGCTTTAACGTGTTTCCTGGATCAGGCTGGTCTGGGGATCTAATAACGATGACGTCATGAACAGGCCTTACCTTCCAGGTGGTATCGGCCGAGATACCACCCAACGTAGTGTCCGTTCATAAATCAGGAGACACGATAGCGGTTGCCAACTATGCAGACAAATTTCTCCCTTTTACATTACTTATGGTATCATCCTCGCTGTCCCGGCTCCAAGTTAAACTATACCACGAAAAAAAAAAATGTCTAGCAATTTCTAACACGAAACTAGAAACGCGCTCTCACACACATAAAAGAGCGCGCAAACCCTCGAGGCACCTTTCAGAGCAGATAGCCGTGGGGAAAGAAGGAAGTTCGTGTTCTCACTCGGAACAGGCCGTCGCGAAAAGGCATATATGCCCATACACCGCAGTCCGCAAAACAGTAGACCGCAGTGAAGACTACGAGCTATCCAACCCAATCCAATGCCAGACTAGAACACCACCCGACCTTCCCGCTGCTCGCACCGTAAAGCCTGATCAGCAAGTCACGTGGTGTGTATGGGCAGGAATGGCTCACTTACCATCCACTGGGTAGTCCTCGGTTCGGGACAAAAAAAAGACATATATTTTCCCGTGAGGATGAGCAGTGCAGGGCCGTTGCGGCGGTCATCGGAGCACGGCGGCTTCGTCCTCCCCCTAATGCTAAGGCGTCCGGTCCTGTTTAGGAGGCGTTCCGATGGAGGATGCCATTCCAATTTCCACGTCTGCCATCGTTCCCGAGAAACCAAGAAGCCGGCTTCGCTGACATCCGACACGCGATGCTCATTGTGCCGCCGAAGAACCGGCTTCGTTTTCTTGCTTCGGTCCCATTTCCTATCCGTCCCACTCAACGTGGCGCCCAAAGTGGGGCGGCTGTGTGGTTAGACCCGGCGGGGTTGGGTTTGTAGGTTTTTGGTGCCACTTGCAACAGCTACGTTGCGTCGGTTTCTATACATGAGGGGTTGCGAAAGAAGTTGGAGGTAGATCACGATCAATTGCTGCTCGTTTTGGAAGCGTCGGGTGTTGCGACAGTGTTGCCGGCATGCTCGCGACGTGTGCTGCGGGACATGAGACCATTCTCGTTCTAGAAAAAAAGCCTTTTTGAAGCGTTACGCTAATTTGACTAAACATAATTTATGTTGTGTTTAAAGTTTCTTGAGAGTTAGGGATTTCTGCCGCCCGATGGGTTTTGCGCGAAAGGTGCTCCAGGAGACAAGGACGGGTCAAACTGATAGCTGCACATTATGGACCGATATCAGTAATCGACACTTGCTGTAAATAGCTTGAACGTGTCATCATCAATCACATTACTTCGTTTTTAGAATCCCATAACATATTCGCCAGCTTAAAACATGGATTTAGAAAGCAACTGTCTACTACAGCGCAACCACTTTCAGTCGTACATGACTTCGCTCTCGCGATTAACGAAAGAGAACAGATGGATGAAGCATTTCTGAATCTATCTTAATTTTTGAAGAAAAATAAAAAAAAAAACTTGAATTTGAATATGATTTTGATAGAGCACCACATCATCTATGACTAAGAAAGTTGCAGCGTGTTGGCCTCGTTCATCGTCTTCTGAAATGAACTGCTTCTTGCTAAAAAAGTAGAACGCAGTTTTGTAGAAATGAACGGTCGTGCGTCATCAAATCTTGATGTGTTGTAGGGAGTGCCCCAATGTTCGAATTTAGGACGGCTTTTGTTTTGAGTTTATATGTTAGTAATAGGGGAAGTTAGTATGTTCGTAATAGTGTTAGTAATAGTGAACATTTTTGCCTATGATTGCGTTATTTTCGAAGTTGTTACTAAATGAATGGACCAATTAGACGGTGAATGCAAACTTTTGTAAAGTTGCCGAACGGTGCGAGAGGTGGCAAATGGCCATTAGTTACACCAAAACTTTCGCTCTCACGATAACGAAAATTTATGGTTTCCGCCATATTGTCCCTGGTAGGTGGCACATAAATAAGACTGTTTTCTTCTGCATTTATTTAAATATGGTTCCAATTGGCTGTAGTTAGTGTTCCGTGTTTTCGGTTAAATCAAAAAAAAAAAAAAAACTCCAAAAAACACCCGCCGCTAAACTTTTGGTCAATTCGGATTTATTTATTTATTTGTTTGCTTTACCCTCAGGGCCCGAAGGCATTACAGAGGGGAAAAGCAAAGTTGGGATCAAAACAGTGTAATGTATGGTTATTCACACTCAGCAAAAAAAAAAAAAAAAAAAAAAGATTAGTAAGAGAAGCCCTAAAACGCACAGTGTCAGTTATGGATGCAATCGGTCCGGTTACCATTTATCCGATAAACTCCGAATTTTTATGTGCCAATGCCACTCCCCCCCCCCCCCCCCCCCCCCCCCGGAAAAAAAAAAGAAACAGTAAAAGACGTTTTTTTACAATTTGATCAGCGCAGGGTCATTGGTCCTGGGAAAATGCCACCAAAATTATCTTTCCAATTGCGAACCGTTGTTAAAAGGGGTCTTGCCCAGGGCTTGGAGGGTCTCAGGGGGCCTCAGACCCCCCACTGATTTTAACGGATGGTCTGACCCCCCTCCCCCAAGCCCCAGAATTAGTGAAATCAAAATCATATCTTGCTATCAAATAGCTTGTTTTCAGGGATGCGACATTTGGGGATTATCAATTTGAGGGTTGTCGGTATACAGCGTGGGCAGCGTCAGCAGTGGGGTTTATTTTATGTGCATCTTGTACATCTCGTCAGACTCCCCCTCCTCCCCCCCTCCAACCTTACCTTCTTGTAGGGACCTTCCTCAACTTACAGGAGGCTTTAGGCACTGGTCTTAACACTTGTCTCGTCAAGGTTTATTCAGGGCAATAGGTCATTGTACATTCGGGTCACGACAAAAGCCACTGTTTTGGTTTCCTGTTTGTGCCATGCAATTTGTGATTTAGAGAAAGGAGAAGATATTTGTTTTTACCAGTGAAAGCTAAGGATTAGAAAGATTGTATAAATAGGGAAGAGGGGCAGTTAAAACCTCTCTATTACATCCTTAACCACTCTCCCTCGCGCGGCCACGGGCTAGATTGATAAAATAGGATGGGATGACAACGAGCTTCCTCGCGACTACCTCCGGGAGTTTATTGATTTTAAAGTATCGAGGTTTATTGAAGCAACACTTGTGTGCGACTTTTGTCGTGAGACAAATCAGTATTGCCAATGGGAATGGCACCAACGCCAAATTCAATTGAAGAAATTTGAATAGATACAAGAGCGTTTTATTTTCTATCTGGCATACGTTTACATCCGGTCGATATTTATTAATTTAATAGGAAACACCGCAAAATTAAACTCAGAATTTCGAAGAATTGGGAATCAAACAGATATAAACTGCGATGAACTCCTCATCTTCGGCAAGGAATAAACTCTGAAAACACCATCCGATTTTGATGGAAAATAAACTCCGAAAACACGGAACCTTAGCTATAGCTTAGTTAAACATATGTGGTGCACAGCACCGACAGTGTATATCTGGTGTGCTTTATTCGTATAATATCTCTCTTCTACTTATTAAAATTGTGACTTAATTTTAAAGTTTTATTTATATAGGCGTTTTGTACGGTGTCGTGGGAAATGGATCATATGGGCGCGAGTATGTTGTGGTATTTTGAATAGGGTAAAATATGATTGGTGCAAAATGAACGCGCTATTTTCGCAGGTGCATGGCCATTTCATCACACTTAGGTAAATTTTACAGATGATGTATCGCAAGACCAATATTTATAATACTCGTAATTACTTGTACATTGAAAAGCCCAGAATAATGAAGGCAGTTCTTTAAGTAAATAAAAAATTAAAACACGATTAAGATAAAAACAATGAAAACGATACTTGTGAATACAGTAAAAGACTAAGATAGAGAGAAATAGGTGGCACATTACGTGATAAGAATAAAAAAGAAGAAGAGACAAGCCAAGGTATCAAGGGTAAAGTTGACACATCGAAATAATAAAAAAAAACGGCATTAGCGATTTTTATTTTACTTTTACACAGGTGCACATTCATCAGAACCGATTTTTTTGTTTGCTTAAATAGTATGAAGATATAGATTTACTAGCGCTTTAATTGTGGTTGGTTAAAAAAGATAGATCCTTTCAGCCCAAGTCATCAGCTATTTAAATATAAAATGGTTGGTGGTTTACTGGCGCAAAATCGACGAAGGCCGTACTGAAATATAAAATGGCATCACCCAGGTTTGCACAAAGTGATTTGCTGATAACACTGGATGGCAAATGTTGATGGTATTTCTAGAATCGAATATAGGCGCATTATATTGGGGTATGCAGCAAGTTAGGAATTTTAAGCCAATCAGGGAATTAACCGACTAATCGAACAATGAATCGCCTAATCGGTGAGATTTGGAGGCTGGTTGAATGGCTAATGTCTTGTTAGATGACCTTATACATCCGGTGACAGAATTACTGGGATTCGCAAAGCCTTAGCGGTGCAAAAAAAGTACCGTTCTACAGAAGCCTTACTGAAATCTTAACGCCATCAAATATCGGTGATAGATGTGCGTGTTCTCCGCTCTTTGATGACATTAAGATTTGAGTGCGGCACAGAGGCAAGTCTGCCAGGAAAATTGACGAGGCCCTTTTTATTGCTAGCCATGACGCGGGCATGTGTGTAAACGCTCCGTCCATAGCCCTAGCGATTGACGATGTTGATTTTATTAGAAAGTCGGGCAAGCAGATGTAGGCGTGTGTCGGCGTGATGGGGGAGGGGTGTGTTATCAGGTTGATTGTTTTTGTGTCTATCCGGTTCTTTTTATGTTTACTTGCCGTACCGTGCAGAAGTAACTATTTTCAGTTGTAAGTCAGCGTTGTGTCTGCATGCGTTCTCCTTCCACTGGTCCTCCGTTTTTTTCCGCTGTTTTAATACTATTTTAACCTTCAAGTTCCCCTCTAAATTTAGCGGCAAAATATACGTTATGTGACAGGAATTCTCTCACGAACTCCCTCACCAATACCATGCATTATAGGACTTTAAAGGTAAAGGTCGCTGGTATTTTGTTTGTTTTCTGTGCGTGACTGCTTTGGCGTGTTATGCGGAGAGCAAGTCGTCTGCTTTTTCGCGCAGGACTCGCGGTGACGTCAGAACGATGCCGAGTTGTGATTGGCTTTGACTGAAAAGATAGTGGGTAGACCTCGTTGCTAGATGCACTATTTTTTCAATAGGCCAATAAGAGCTCGGCGTTCTGACATCATCGCAACCCATGGGCAACAGGCAGACGAACTTGCGCTCCGTATAGGAAATTCACAAAATAAAACTCAGCCAGTTAAATTGCAACGAATCACGAAGCAAGAAGGGGGCAACGTAATACGCCGCGCCCTGCGTATCTTACGTTTTTAGCGACTATCACTTGTTCCTCCTCTCAAGAACGATAAAGACCACCGTCCGAACTTCCTCACGTTTGAGCTTGCACAAAGAGTCCGTAAAACGGCAACTCGCAAACTTTCCCGAGCCTACAACCGCGGAAATAACCTGCTTAAAGTTTGCTACGCTCCCGACGGCGTGAGCGGGCGGAGGTATAGTGCCGAGTATAATTAAATATTGATCGATTGAACACTATGAAAAGGTTCGCCGCCCTGTGTGGCTTGGTTGTCCCGAGTAATTGAAAAAAAAAATGTAATTAAGGAAAGCTCCATGTATACGCCACGCTTGGTTAGACGATATTGAAGACGCGTGGATAACTGCTGCATCGCGATCGTTACAGTCACACAAAAACTGAGCACTCTCGTATACGTTTATGGAATGTGCAGCGTTATGAGGTGCATATACGTAGAAATTTGTGCCGGGTTTTGCTACGAAGCCAGCAGCGCGGAGGTTGCTCATGGGTACACTCTCAGAAACGAAAGGAGGAATGGGGTAGCAACGGCGCGTTTTCCTCTCTTCTATTTACTGACGCGCCCCAAGCGTACACGAGAAGGGAGGATCGACACGTTTTTCTCTCCTTCACCAGGCAGACGGGCAGAAACAGTTATGCCCTCCCACCTCATATTCTTTCCGTTTCGTTTTTCGAGCACGTCGCGCGTGTTCTTTAATAAACGTTGTTGAGTTGATTGAGCTTCAGCGGCAGCGAAGTCCGCCTGTAATTCCGTCTCCCAGTTGAAACATGCTGAACATCTCGGATGCATGGACGTTTTCATTGCTAATTTTGTCAAATGAGCAAACGGAGCCGTGATAAACAGCAAAGTTCCGGAGCAGTGCCAGCAGCGCTACATACACCCGCCGGCAGTATGAAGGTGAACACCTTACCTGGTTTCTTGCCTGTTTCACGGCTCCCTAAAGCTATATTAACTCTCAACGTCTCAAATGGTACGTGGCTTGGGGGTCTAAACTTTGCGTTCTAGCCCTCTTCTGGAACAGAGCTTGTTCCAAAACTTGGAGGAACGTCAAAAACAAGAAGAGGGCTGTTCACCTTCATATCGCTCACGGGTGTACACTGGGCTAATATTGCCGTCTACGGACAAGGGAACCATGTGGAACAGCGTGACGAATTTGAAGACGTTATGGGAATCGCAGAAACTGCGTCCAACACAGGCAGGATTTGCTGCTGGGTGCCTGCGTACCGTCATGTCTCGTTAGTATGGACCCCGTTAATATGGATACCCCGCTATATGGACGCCACTTTCGGGGACAAACCGGGAAAATACATGCATTTTCGTCTCGTTAATATGCACTACTCATAGTATGGACGATTTTTTACAGGAACGCAGGTGTCCATATTAACGAGACATCACTGTATATTCTTGTGCTTCTTCCCACGTTAAATGGTTTAATTTCATCCGGGATGATTCCGGTTGATTTAGAGAGTGCGCTAGTTAAACCTCTATTTAAGGGTGGAGAGCATATAAAAAATGGACAGTTATCGGCCAATTTACATTTTGCTTTCTGTTGTCCAAATCTTAGAAAAACATATTCCTCAAACTATGACGGCCTTTTTCGATAAATTTAATATTCTGTTGCCCAATCAATATGGATTTGTCTCGACGGAAAAGTCGAGAAAATTAATTTTAGAACAAATTAATAAATTTCAAGATTCCACCTGCTGGCAGTCAGTGAAGCTCCGTTGGAATGCCGTTATGTCATGGGTCTACAAGAGGCGGCACTAATTTGCGAAGGTATGGCTCGCTGATACAGTTACTTAGTTCTGAATATGAATTGGCGGAGCACGCTATCGAGTTGGCTACGTTGTCTGTGTTAAAGCTTCCACAGTGCTTCCGCACTGTAGAAGCTTGCGGAAGCCAGCGAGCTTGAGCTGAAGGCGGAGCTTCTAGTCTTAGCTTAAGGGTGGACGGAGTATGGGCGAGATTGAGGCACATTAACCCCACCAAGCGGCAACGCTCGCAACTACAGTATACCCTTGACCGTGCAAGGGCCCGTGGCGTCACTAGCGCGATACGAATTGCGTTTCTCGCTGGCCGATTTTGAAGCGAGAAGTAGAGGACTCGCGTTCACGTCATTTCGTTTGCGTACCCGTCAATACACTTCCATAATTACCTTCTTTATGTTTGGATTCAAGCTTCCGCCAAACGTGTGCAAAACTGAAAGTTGTTGTCTTGTGTCAATGTCAGCCTGTTCAATAATGCGATCAAATATATGCCGGTCAAATGAACAAGGCTATACGCCTTTCTGGGCCGCAAGGAGATGTCAAGATGGGTCACATGGCCGCTTTATCACTTCCTCGTCTATGGGTCGGTGTTTATGCGGCGGGCAATAAGTTGGGACTTCGGGTGTCTATAGAACACAGACAACGACACGCGGGTCCTTGTTTGACCAACTTTCTAGACATGAAGGCCCCGATGCTAGATTGTTGACGTCAACTAGAGGAGTCCGGGCCAGGTAACCCGTTGGATGAACACAACCTACAAAAATCGAGGCTTCGTGCACTAGACTTTCAACGTATTTACGGTGAGACTAAGCGCGGTTACTGACTGGGCAGGAGTACTACGCCGGTGTTCGGTTGGACTGACTGACCTAGACACCCAGCCGAACGTTGGAGGCAGCACTCGTGACTAGGCCTGTGCCACAGACTGGCCTTCATTAATGGCCGATTCACGCGACGGAGTGATCCCGCGGATAGATTGATCACGTGACGACATGTCCGCGGTTCGCCCGTCTCCCAACCGCATCCACACGAGGGAGACAACGAGCAGACGCCAGCGAGGACGGACCGAACCTGTTCGCCACTCCGCAGTGCAGCGCATCTGCAACATCGTACCGTGGCGCCATTGTCTAAGAGAGAAATCGACGTTTGCTACCGCGATAAAGAATCGTACGCCGCTGTTACGTACAGATCGAGACAGAACACCGTGATAGACGTCGAGCGAAGCACCACTAGCTTTACAGACTTAAAGCATATGTCAGTGACGCAGGCATGGTCCTGCTCGAGAAGGCTTCGACGTAAAAGCCACGAAGCGCTGGGCTTGCGGATGGGGCGTTTGGAGATGCCTTCACGCACTCCGTGCTCGTGTAGAACACTTCCGTACAGCACAGCCACAGGAAAGGCCTTGCTCGGTGAAAGGCTGCTTGGACGTGCTAGAATTTTCGCGACATGTTAGACGAGTTTTGGCGGAAGGTTCTTGACACGGACCCGAAGGAGTACCGGAACCTGCGTCGCGTCAGCTGGAGAAAGTTTCTACAGTTTCTTTCACGCTTGGAACCAAGAATCGCGCGACAAAATGAACCAGTGAACGCACAAAACGCAACAATGCGCCATGTTTGTTTTAATCGCCCTAAAACAAAAACAACAGCAACAACAACAACAACAACATTAAAACATTGTACCGTTGTCGGACTAGGCGCTTTTAGTTAATTTCGCGCCAAAAAACCGGGAGTGAAAAGGCGATTGCCTTTATCAGACCGCGCGTCTGTGGACGAGGCGCGGATCGCAGGAATCATTGATGTGGCGGTCACGTGATACACAGTCCGCGAACGAAAATCGCCATTCGGTTCGTCGTGTGAATCGACTTTAAGCGACGTAAAAGATCCCGCACGACGGGCCTTGTCGTCTAGGAGGCGTTGTTTTGTTCCCATCCTCCTCATAAGCGACTCAATTGCTTTCAAAGGGTCGCCTTGTTTGCACTCTTTCCCATCATTACAATCGGAAGTTTTATATACGAGGGCCACGTCTTATGTCCACGGAAGTTATTGCACCAAACACGGGCGTCTACGTAAAGCCGACAATGGAGGGGGAGAGGGGCACACGGAACGTAGGAAAGGGGAAGGGCAGGGACAACTGTATACATGCACGCTGTGTCACGAGGGCTCGGATCGTGCTCTTCCCTTTACCAAGAAGATTTATGCAAAGCGCGCGCGAGCGAGCGCGTTGTTATTCTAATGAATCATGCATCTTGCATGAAGATGAGTTTCGGAGGAGCCGCCGAGGTATCAAGATGGTGACAGGAAGAGGGTACTGAAAAGGAAATGGGAATGGAACCGACGCGCGCTAATACCTGCTTAGATTTGCCACTGAGTGAAGCCGCAATCAAAATCGACCGACGGCATAACGCTCATGGAAGCTTGGCGCGAGCGTTTTTTGTGTCTTTCACATTCAGATCACCTGTATAGACAAAGGCTGTTTGTCTGTTCCTTTGCCCCTGTCTATTTGCGCTTGTTGGTGTTCCTGTCTGTCGTCTGCTTTCAATGGGTCTGCTTGTCCCAATGTCAGTACAGTCATACACACACACAAAAAAAGTCTGAGTTCATTTTTGTTTTGCAGGATATGGAGATAGCCAATGACGATGAATACTACAGCATGTAAACCAATGCTTGTAAGGCTCGACGGCCCCCAAAAATTGGTTTCTCGACGTATCGCGCTACAATTTACTACAGAGGTGCAAGCGGGCGGTAGACGTTTACAGTGAAAAACAAAAATCTAATAATAAACTTACCCCGCTAAAAAGAAAGAAAAAAAAATACAGGAACATGTTCTGAACAATCTACGCCGCCACTTCGCAGACGATACACGCGTAGTGAGAAGTGCTGCCGACAGATGAGTTCTTTTGCGGGATCGTCTGCAATCATAACCCTAATCGGCCGGCGCTTCCTCGGCGCGGACTTTATCTGAAATGTCTGTTGTAAATAGACATTTGGCTGAATTCAAGCACCAAGGAGAATGCTGCGAGTGTAGTTACACGCGCTGCACGTGCTGGCTTCTGCAGCAGTAACTTTTCTAAAGCAAATGCCTAAAACAAATGGCATCTTGCACGCGCGTTCGTCACCACTTTATTTTGGTTATTTACTTCGAATTTTTTTATACCAGGAAGGCGAGCCTGTGTATCGCGTGCACATATATTCCCAGCATTCTCCTTGATGCTTGGGTAATTTAACAATAGGTCTATTGCGCCAGGGAACTACAGAGTACTAGCATACGGGGTAGTGTTGGGACCGGCGCGGCTCGCGTGAGGCGTGTGGTGTAGATCGCGATGGGTGTCGACCCTGGCGCATCGGCAGTAGGGTCAGTATGGTGGTGATTGTGCGCGTGCACCGCGTGCACGCTCACGTGTGGCGGCACGTGCGGACTGCAGCGACTTTCTGCTGCCCTGCCGACTGCAGCGCCGCGACTGTTGTCAACGCGTGCAGCCTCACAAGTTCCCATCGTCAAGTCGCGCCGGTTCAAACACTACCCCGCATTCTAGTACATTCCTAAGTGAACCGCGACACGGTATATCGGTCCGAGAAAGAGTTTAATATGGCGATCGGCACAAAGCTGAAATACGTTTTGGGCGCGGGGCGCGAGGCCAGTGTTCATGCGCACAAGCGAGTCTACCTAAACAGCTCTGTTGCTTGGTGTAGCTCTATTCAACATCTCCCCCTAAAAGAGAAGGCTCGAAGTCTTTGAGGTGCCTTGACGCATCGACCGCTTTAGTGTGTGAAAGAAAAGTGTCTTTACACCTTCTAGGTGGCACGTCGGTACCTTCGTTGACTATAACTTTCGCATCGCAGGCATTTTCAGGAAAGGGTATTAGATGGGTTCGGTTACGACGCACAACGCTGTTGCCGGTGTCCATAAAATAAGATCTGGGTTCTTTTGCTCGTCTTTGTACTGTTCTTTTCTGCTTTCGGGAATGATCCAAACATCATCTCCACTTAACATTTCTGGCACAGCGCGTGTCCCATGCCGTCGATCGAAGATTTCTTCTGAATTGTTCCCGGTATTGTTCTTCAAAGTTGCGAAACTTCTTTATGTCGGGCATATGGGGTCTGAGCATCTCGGGAACAATGGGGAGTTGGTTTTTAAACATCGACCCATAAGTAGTTCAGCAGGACTGTACCCGTTTTTCAGCGGAGTTGACCTGTAGGAGAGGAGGGTCAAGTACGGGTCTTTCGTTTTCTTCATTGACGTCTCGATGCATTTTACTGCTGCTCCCGCCAGTTCATTACTTTCGAATTTTAATTTAAATTCAAATTCTTTATTTTCTCTCCACTTGGAGAGGGGAGGCAGAAAACAAAGCAACTCAGTGTTGCTTGACAAGCCTCTGCCCCCCCCCCCCCCCATACATCAGAAGAGGGAAAAAGCACACACACACATACATAGACACGTAATACCTATAACATTATTGATATAATTACCAACAAACAATATTAGTATCAAAGATAGCAAAAAAAAAAAAGCTAACTCGTACAATTACTTCATGCTCTAACTATGCAGATAAATACTTAGAAAAGCCCGTAATAAAAACAGAACGCACCTCTTTTCGAGTCCCACTCAAGTGTTGACCCGTTCTATTCACTACAACAATTTAGAAGACGCGGTAGAGTAGATCTCAACATTTGATTGCTGTATCTGGTCCTGGAGAGCGGTATACTGACCATATATCTGCACAACGAATTGTCCTGAACACAAGATGGGGGATTGATAGGAATAAATGGTCGTGACATAAGGACGTTTTGTATGAAAGGGCAAGTTTGTAGCTATAGTAATTGGTAACTTGCAGAATATAAAATTTTTCGAACAATGGTTTCGTATGGCTAACATAGGCAATGTGGCATATTATACGAATCGCTCTTTTTTGGATAATATGTATTCGTTTTATATTTTTGATAGTCGTATTCCCCTTTACTAAGAAACAATAGTTATAATGAGCGTAAAAATTAGAGTAGTAAACCAGTATCATAACGTGAGTTGGGAATCATGTGACGATATCCGTATATCGTACCCACAGCCTTCGAAAGTTTGCTACACGTATGTTTTACCATCTCATTCCAAAGCATCTTTTGATTAAAAATTACCACTGACACTTTCATGTATAACTACAGTTTGTATTCCGGGATCTTAAAAATACGGCATTCGTTTTGCTTACATTTATTTAGAGGGAGTTCGAGAATGTCCGAGCATTTAGATTATGAAGCATTACTAATTACCTGATCTGTGTTAACTCCTGAAAAAAACAAAACTCGTATCAGCATAAATAATGTAGTTAACACTCTCGCCAACGTTTACCAGATCTTTAATATACAAGTTGAAAAGCAGCGGCCTCAAAATACTGCCCTGCGGCGCCCCCGCGGATTGCGGCTTAAGTTTAGATCTTTATTTATTTATTTCAACAAGTTGCTATTAATCATGAAGATAATTCTTTACCATTCGTAAAGCAACACCTCGAACACCATAAGATACATCTTTGTAAGTAATGTCTCATGATTTATGCTGTGGAAGGCCTTTGTGAAATAAATAATTATTCCAAGTGTCATCAGTTTCATTTCAATATTACCTAAAAGTAATTCCTTTTGTTTCAGCAATGTTAGTTCGGTCGAGCGACCTTTCATACATTCCTATTGACATTGTGTAATGAATGAAAATATAGTTTTCACAGAATCCGTATAGCCTTTGATGTATGATTTTTTCTAAACCTTTGTAAAATATAGGTAGAACGGAAATAGGTCTATAATTTCCCAAGTCATTTTTATCCCCCGCTTTATATATTAGCATCTCCTTTGCAACCTTCACTATTTTCGGAAACGTGCCATTCTTAAGTGCCAGATTGTAAATGCGCGTTAAATATAAAACAATTGCTCGTAAAACTTGTTTAACTGGTTTAATGCGTAGATCGTAAATGCCGAGGCTCTTATTATTTTTTAGGTTTTGAAAGACTGAGAGTAGTTCGTCTTCATCGGTTGGGAAAAGAAATAAGCTGTCGAAAACGCTAAGCCTATATTTCGAAGCACTCATTGAGCGTACACTTTGTACAAGTCTAACAAAATGGTCATTAAAGTTTTCAGCTAAAACTTTCCCAGTTACATCAATCCTTTTCATTTTTTACGATTTAAGACAACCCTGAGACAGGGGAAACAAGGACAAACACGACGAAGTCTCAAAACACAGCTGCGAATTTATTTTTCTGACTCGTCCTTTTTATAGAACAACCCCCGCCATCACTAGAACTTGCTACCGTCAACCCGCGATACACGTCGGTTGGGCAAAACCCAACGACCCCTATTGGCGGCGTGCGCGAACTACATGGGACACTTCTCTAGCTATCATCATCATCTTTTCTAACGTCACGGATAGGACAGACTGGGAAAGACCGCGCCGATCCTGGATCCCTCGGCTCGTCAGCTCGCTTCATCCGCTGTTTGGGTATCGCGCGGCAAAACGTTTCACGCGTTGTGTTTATTTGGTGAAGTGATATTTGTAATAGGGACATATTACCAATGCTTGAAACCGTTGCAAGCGTAGTTGTGCTAACAAACACTTTTGATGCTGAGGTGTCGAAGCGCTAGTATGATGGTGTGCTGTTCTCGACCCCACTACAAAAAGCTGGAGGACAAAACTAGAATATCCAGCGCTTTATCCCATTTCGACATCTACTACTGTGAATAGGATGTATTTTTTTTAGGAATGATTCGGACAAAATAAAACCAAGAAAAGAATGTCGCATATAATTGAAAATAGGAAAGCGAAATTTCGAAACCTCTCGCGCGTGTACTAAACACTTCAGTGAAAGCGACCCAGTGTATCATGTCGGTTCCCGTGTTCTGTGAGTGCAGGTCTCTTATTAGTTCCGAGTTGATTCCTTTTTGAATTTTGTAAACCAGTAAACGAACATTTCCTCAAAATAACTGGCAGGAAGAAGCGTGGCTGGATTCCCTAGTCGTTTCATTTAAATCCCTGCTTATTCACGCGGTCGACGCGAAACGTGCGAGACCCCATCACGATCGTAGTCTTAAATCTATAGTCAGTTAGAGGTTGAAAAAAGTTTTCGAGGGAAAGGAGGGCTGAGGAGGAGGAAGCAAACGGAATGCTGAAAAGGAGAGAAGGAAACCTCCTCCTCTCTCCAGCGTTCTGTCTGCTTCCTTCTCCTCAGCCTTCCTTTTCCTCGAAAAATGTTCTGAACCTGTAACTAACTATAGTAAGGAGGTGACACTTCAGCGTCACAAAATATGAAGAATACAGCTGCTGTGAATTACTATACCGTTTGCATATTCAATTTTTGCGGACCGAAATGCGCACAATGCGTGATGCGCTTCTTAGCGAGCGATTTTAAATTTGTAATCAATTCTTCGTAAAAATGGGATAGAAGAAATTATTTAATCTCCTGAATTTGCCGGGCCATGGCCGATAATTTAAGAATTTATGAAAATTTCTCATTTTCTTTCGAGCAGAAGCCGCAACGTGAGAAGAAGCTTCTCTGCCACGTATTCGATTCGAGAGGAGCTAATCGTCAGTTGCTGACGGGCATTTGCTCGGCAGCAACTGTTGAGTAACACTTGGACAGACCGGTATCGGCAAGCTCGATGTAGCTAAAACAAGTGTGCGGCGCTTTGCACCACAACTGTGCGCGCGCGCAAAGCTAAGACGACGACACGTCATCTACTCTGCTGAATGAAAAAAGCCTTTCTCTACACCAGCTTCCACAAATCCGAAGGAAAAAAAACAACAAGTATCAGACAGGCTGTGAATAGCCCTGGCACACGCCGCGCAAGCTATAATGGTAAAGCTCGAGGCTTGTTTTTGAACATTTTGAAGTTTTTCGAATATAAAAAAGCAACTTCGAAGCGGTGTTATTCATGAGAAAGATCACCCACAAAATCTTAATACCTTTTTTTAAATAAATAAACCGTATTATAATTGGCACAGATGCGAACTAACATAGTTACTTCGTGCTTCGACATAGCGCGTCGTCTACTCGCATCCTACCAGTTGCGTCACAGGAAGGCGCCCGCGAGGTGGCGCCACCAAAACATCTCGTCCTCAATTCGAAGAAACCGAACGGAACCGAACCTACTTCCACAACAATAAAACAATAGAACGTCCTCTGTCACTTCCGACACTTGCCGGAAGGCAAACCCCAACACACGGATTTGAAGCAACAAAAGCAAAGACACCACTTCAGCATCACCCGCACAAAAATGTCGGGGTCACCGAGAACTCCCACAAGACAAGAACGTCCGCAAATCCTTCTCTAACACAATGGATGGAACACTTATGCAGTTACCAGCACTTGTTATTCAAACTGTCTTCTTAAACAACCTTTTACAATAGTACTTTTCTTTGCTAACAATTTTAGTTTCAGTCCACTCGTGGAAACAGTTGACACACTCCCGAGATGTTTTGCTATTTCCGAATTTGACGCGTTCGATAGTACTGCCCTTTTGTGTTCCAAGATCCTATCATTTATGCACCGTCCCGTTTGCCCTACATAGAAAAAAAAACCACATGCCATCGGAATTTCGTAAGCCACAGCCTCTTTGCATCCAATTGACGCGAGATACGGCCCATTCGTCACATGTCGATTCGTCACATCGGAACATTCTTCATAGGATGATTCGTCACGCTGGCAGTTTGTCACAGAATGACCCCAAGATCGTTAAACGTTTTATTTCTATTTTGTTTTCTTAGGAAAGTTACGAAAGGGAGTCGCCCAACCAAATCCGTACAAGGTCAGTGAGGCTGAATACTGTACGAACGGGAACAAAAGCATGTCCCAATGACCCCAAGACAAGGTTAACATGCAGCCTTTAGCCTGCATGTTGTCTTATCTGGGTAACCTTACTAACAGAATACCTTCGAGAACATAAAGTTCACAATAGGAAAAAGCCCACTGAACCCGATTCTCTTTTTTTGTGCCCCGCTTCAGGGCTTACATGTCGGTTGTTCCTGGATTATAAAAGACGGATCTCTTTTGCTTCCCATCTCTCTTTCGATTTCTAAATGGAGGTAGTTACTACTAAGAGAGGTAACGACATGATTCTTCACGAAGGACATTCCTACAAGGTTAACGAAACTACGATCTATTGGGCCTGCCGGCGAAGAGGAGTTTGTAAAACTTAGATAGTCACCGATCACGCCAAGACTCGTGAAATCTCTTATTCCAGTGACCATACGCATGCATTTGACCCCACTGAGATAAACGTGCTTCGGGTTCGTCATGAGATGAAGGAAAAGGCTGGTATGTACGAAAATCTGTTCCTGCTCTTATATTCCCAAAACAAGTTAACTAATGTCTTTATTCCAGTGGAAGGGCGTCTGGCACCGTACCAAATACTTCTGGATGCGGCTGCCTGTTTCAGTGACGACACTGCATCGCAGATTCCCGCACCGTCAACACTTCGGCGCACAATCCGCAAGCAAAGGCAGCGGCGAATTTTAAGTTCAGCGTACCATCTTGCAGAGCCCACATACGAATGCCCACAGAGTTTAAGGTAAAGGGTATTGCAGCGCAAAATCACAGTGCGCGATATATTATGATAATAATGTCTGTTTTACCTGCATACAGACCACAGCCAAAGAAGATTCCTTTGGCTGTGGTCTGCGACAGCGAAAGAATCCTGATCTTTGCTATCGAGCGCAAATTGAGCTGTCTGGCTCAGGTGACTACGTGGTTCACGGACGGGACCTTTAAAGTCACCTCGGCACAGTTTTGCCAACTGTACACGCTCCGTGTACAGTTGGTAAAAACATGCCACAGCCAATGGCGTGGTAGTGCCAATGGTTTAAGGCTTGCTGCCCAACAAATCTGAAGCTGCCTACAGAAGGTAAGCATTCAAGAGCTTTGATAAACGTATAAAAGGAAACGCTCGGTGGCCCTATTATTGGATATGTGTTCAAACACTTCAAAATATGTTCGCTTTTTTAAGGTTTTTCGACGTCGGGCTGAGTCACATGGGGGCCAACTGCCTTGATGTGGCTTACACGAATCTCGGACAAACGCTCACCCATTTGTTCACAGACCCGGACAAAAGCTCACCACGAGAAAATTTTATGTTGGTCTTAACACGAGTGCGGACAACTTAGGTGCATGCGTGCGACACAAAAAGGCAACGATAAATTAAATCTGACAGGCGCATGGTTTGCTGATTTTAATACAAACAAGTTTATTTATCGATTGGTTAGGACCGAATGCAGTCCTCTACTAGCTCCAGCAGTCTTGGTAGATCTCAATGTACATGCAAGCCCTCGCAAATATTTCTAAAACGATTCTGCAAGCGCAGAGTGGTTTTTCGGACCCGCTTTACTGTGAGCTCACTTCTCCGGGGTTGTGTCAGTGCCGTGGCAACAAGCGCCTGATTTTGCTGTAGGCATTCTTTCAGCCTCAAGACGCTTGGATGGGCGTGGCCGACGAGCTTCTGGAACCCGGTACTTCATCCTTCGCAGGTGTTGTTCATCCGGTCTTTATCTTGAAGAGTGTCGTCGTACATATTCCACCGTAACGGGGGAAACTCCGGTTGTCGTGGGCGGAGTCAGGCGAAGGGGAGAATTCGCTCTGGGTGCCGCCGCAGATGGAACAGAAGCACAACGGAAGCGGCCGTTGACATACGTGCAATCAAAAAAGTCCAGCAGGTAGCCGATGTCACCGGTAGACTTTTCCCTGGTGGTTAGTTCTTGTGGAACAAGCTGCGGTGGAAGGAACGCGAGCCTGTCTAAAATCCCGCACAGTTTGCTAAATTGGTCATCTGTCTTGTACTTTTCCAAAAGGCCAAACTCCCGTTCTTTCAAAGTATTTTTAAAAATTTGCAACTCAATGGTGGATACCGTACAAGTTCTCCTAAAAATGGTCCAATGTCCATCGCGTCCGCACTTTATTTGAGCCCGTGTTTCGCCCGGGTAGCAAAAAAAAAAAAAAAAAAAAAACTCGAGGTGAGCTTTTGTCCGGGTCTGTCGAAAAATGGGTGAGCTTTTGTCCGGGTCTTTCAAAAAACGGGTGAGCCTTTGTCCGGTGAGCTTTTGTCCGGTGAGCTTTTGTCCGGTTGCCGGCTTACACGGACTTCAAGATAGCGGCCATCAACGCGATACAAGCCATGATTCCCGGCGTTAGGATACAGGGATGTGTTTTCACTTATCCCAGTCGGTGCACAGGAAGGTGTGCTCCAGTGGTCACCAGAGTCGCTACAATTCAGATGAAGAGTTTGTTGTTCTGGTATACTGGCATTATATTTATATGTCTTATTTTTTCTTCAGTTAAGCCAATTGGTTACTTTATTTCTTGTGGATTTTAAGATGAGAATGCTTCCAGCATTGGCCTTCTTGCCAATCGCCGACATTCCCGATGCCTTCCAGGACCTTCTCGAGGTTTTCCCCACCGATGCCTCACTCGTGGCGGAATACTTCGAGGACGTGTATATCGGGAGACCCCGTCGAAACGGCTTGTCGTCGGCCACCTTCCCTCCTCTGGTTTGGTCAGTCAGATAATCAACACTAGCAAAAATGCCAAGAACGAACAACAGTATCAAAGCGTGGCACCGGGGACTGCAGGTGAGAACTGACCTAATCCTCTGAGAACTTGGAAGTTTTCTGTAGTGCATTTTTGCATATGTGGCTCAAACTTTTAGTACGGTGCGCACTCAAAAAGCTTTCTCCACGAGTGTGTGTGTTCTTTTTTCTTTTTATGCCAGAGCAACGTGGGCTGCAGTTCCCCAGTATCTGGGCGTTCCTGGGCTGCATCAAGAGAGAGCAGTCCTTGACAGAGATGAAGCTGGCTCAAGCAGAGGGCGGCACGACATCGTCGAGGGTGTCCAAGAAGCACGCCGACTGCAATCGGCATCTTCAGATCATTGTGAGCCGCTGCGATGGTCACTGTCATCTTGAAACCTTGAGGGCGGCAGCTCGAAATATCGCTTTTTATTTTGTCTTTATTTCACTCAATAAACCTGTTTTTTCTAAGTAGAACGATGACTTGTTTGGATGTTCCCTCTCTTCAGTAAAAATAAGATATAACGTACTAAGTCTTTATTGCATGCAAAGTCAAGTGAATATAAGTTGTTCAAATTCGCGAATATCCGGTTCGCACAGTGACAAACTTTGCTAGTGACAAATTCCCTTATGACGAATGTTCCGCTGTGACGAACGGTCCAATTACCAGTTGGCCTAAGACGAATGCGCCCATGACAAACGGGCCTACACCCGATTGACGCATCCCTATGTTTCTTCGGACAACCCTTCTGAACTGTCGAGAAGGTCGTCAACCTACTCAGCTTAAAATTATTTTTGAACACCACCGAGAAGAGTCTAGGAGAACTCGTTGCAAGCCAACTCGTCACGGCCAACTCGCCATAGGGGAACAGTGGTCACAGCGGACATCTCGTCATATGCAACTCCTGCACGGAGAACTCGTAACGGCGGAAAACTGGACTTAAAATTTGTTTGTCGCTAGAAGCGCCTCCAAGCTTGAATGGCGTAATATATGATAGGTCATATTCGTTTTCCTACTTGTTACAAATTATAACAAGTAGAAAAACGAATAGGTGGTGTTGGACTTAGGGCTCTCTCTTCGAGCAATTTGGGTCTGCATGGCTGACGAGTATACAAATTTGTCTGCACCCTTCTGGAAACGTGGTGCATAGAATGCACCATGTAGCTTTGCTACATGAGTAGACCAATTGCTAAACTACCCAAGCATCAAGAAAATGCAAGGATTGGTGTTCCACGCGCCACACGCGCACGCCTTCCCTGTGTAAAAGATTCGAAGTAAATATTCAAAATAAAGCGTTGACCAACGCGCATGCAGGATACAATTTGTTTTAGGTATTTGCTTCAGAAAAGTTACTATTGCTGAGGCCAGCAAGTGCGGTGCGTGGAACACCAATTCCTGCATTCTCCTTGATGCTTGGGTAATTTAGCAATAGGTCTATTGCAGTCGTCGTCATCGGGGGACCGTACAAAATGAACTCCGCCTATCGTTGTTGTTTAGAAACAGCCGCTGATAGGAGGAAGCCGTCCTGGCCGATGGCCGAAGTCTTCCATCGCACAGCCTGCGGTTATTTTCTGGCAGTTGACACATTTGTTCCTGTATGTAAATATATTTCAAGCCAGCGTTCTACAAAGTGCGCATCTTGGTTTCCCGGATTGTAACCGGTAAACAAAAGAGAGAAAAAAAAAAAGCATTCTTAAAATTTAAATAATAAAAACACAAAGCTCCACGCAAAAGAGAGCTTCGGGTTCGCACCTGATTTCGATGGTACGAAGATAAAGGGCGGACACCGAGACCGCTATGGAGGCTAAATCATCAAGTCATTCCTCATAGAAAACGCAAAAAAAAAAAAAACAAAGAACCCATGTCATTGGCATATTTAACGGAATCAAGAAGTGAAGTTAAATTTCCCAGTCCGGAACTGGAAAGAATATGCAACCCCCTGTTGAAATTGGACTGTCGTGGATCCCCGTAGAAATTGAACAACTATGGGTCCTCCGCCCTTGCCCCCTCCAACACCTCCTTATTAGGGGTGAACGAGTAGTGGGTCAAATCGATTAGCGCAGCGTCATTCTCTGCATCGACACTGCAAAGAGAACCGGCAGGTCTTGGTTTCTTCTAGCGCTATGAAGGCTATAAATGACGCAACGCTATTCGATTCGAACCATTATTCGCACACCCCTACTCCTAATCAAGGTGATCTCGGGTTCAGAACGAAGTTTTGTTTACGTAATCAGACGTCGTTGTGAAATGAAATGTTGTTGTCTCGTCCTTGTCCATCGTGTTTTTATTTTTCTACATTCAACAAAACCATTTCTTCTTTTGCACCTTAGCATTCCTTTTACAAATGTCTGCCCCCCAGAGGAACTCTAAAGAGTGCTTACAATGAAAAAGAGGGGTCACAGCGAAAAACATTACTACCATGTGACGAACTAACTAAAAATATTTGACCACTTTTCCTTTAACGAGAAAGTCAAAGCGACCACTCTCCCTACTACGGGATCACCTAGAACGAGATGCCCTCTTTGTCCAGTTTACCTATGACCAGTTTTCCTATGACAAGTTGGCTGTGACGAGTGGACCTGTTCCCCACCGGGACACCATATTTCCCTGCCAAAGATTTTAGATTAATGTGAGAACTGAGGATAGAACGGTAAACACACCCAGTTTTCCGGGTTTGTTTGTGTTCCACATTGTTTTCTTCTAAGCTAAACAGGAGTTTCCTTACCACACTGACCGAAACATTCGAGCAATAGCCTGAGTGTACCAACCTCAACAATTGAACAGTCACTTCTCTTAGTAGGTGATGACAGCATGATTTTTTCATCGCACTTCTAGCAAGTGAATTTGCCACTTCTCGCTTGTCTGCATTAGGATGGCCTTGCCTCTGCGATAAAATTTGTTCTTCCAGATCAAGAGCTGTTGAACGTAAGTAAAACTCAAGAAGACTCAAGAAACGGGCTATATCTATACCTGAGGGAGCCTGGAAAAGTGTGCTCCTCTACGAAGGAGCAAACTTTTGTTTAGAAAATAATGAAGATATTTGATATCAAGCGAAGCTAACTGGCACTGTTTTGTATAAAATGGTTACATACGACCGATCAATTCCTCAGAAGTTTGGAGCGAAAACACATTTTCAAGAGGTAAGCACTTAAGGCATTTTTGCAGGAAATCTGATAAAACAGTGCAAGTTGGCTTCAGTCGGTTGTTAGTAGCATCAGTGATAGAAGCCTCATCCGTAAAGTTTCTAGTGAAATACTACAAACCGCAGCTGCCCTTGCGTATTGCGATAAATGAGAATGGCACTTGGTACCGACTTTTGTCATATTTCCTGCAAAAACGTCCTTAAGCTGTTTACCTCTTGAAAATGGGTTGTTGCTCCAACATTTTGAGGAGTTGATTGGTCTTATGGAACACTTTCATACAAAACAATGCAAGTTGGCTTCGCTTAACATCAAATATCTTTGTTATTCTCTAAAGAAAAGTGTGCTCCTTCGTAGAGTACAACAGCTGCTGGAGGAGATTTGGTGGAATTCCAGGCCGCTTCAGGAATAGATGTAGCCAGTTTCTTGAGTCTTCTTGAGTTTTACTTGCGTACCACAGCTGTTTATCTGGAAGGACAAATGCAGAAGCAGGGTGTATGCACTGTACCTTCCTTAGCTCCGTTACTTTCAGAGATTTATTTGGGTGTGTTAGATCATGAGGTTCATGCGCGAGTACAGTCAATGACCGGAGCGTGTGCGATAGTCAAACGTATGTTGTTTGTTTGTTTATATGTGTATTTGAGGGGCCGAATATTGAAGAGTTGGTTGATTTCATAAAATAGCAGGCTCCTGAGTTGTCTTTCCCGAGCGATCTGTGTACTACGGACTTTCTTCAATTTTGCAATTTTGTTTTATTTGAAAGAGTATTGTGTTCAAAGATTGTGCTGGGGATACGGCAAAGAAACGCCGGAGCCTATTTTCCCGCATTACAGTTATCATCCTAAGGCAGTCAAGCGAGGAGTGGCAAATTCACTTGTTAGAACTGCGCTAAAAAATCATGATGTCATCACCTACAAAGAGAAGTGATTCTTCAAATCTCGAGGTAGGAAGAAAATGTCCCCGGAAAACATTCTCCCGAAAAAAATGTCCCCGGACAAAATGTCCCTGGAAAAAAAGGCCGCGGGTGGGAAGTAGGAACAAAATGTCCCCAAAAGATTTTCTATCTCTGGGCTTCCCGGATCCTCATGGCCTTCGGACGGTCCCGTCATATGTCCCTGGGGGAAAAAAAAAAAAACACCCTGTAACAAGTAGAAAAAAAAACAACCCCAACAAATAAGGACATATACGATTCCCCGAGGTACACATCGCGACACTGTTAGCGCTAACACGACATCGGCGCATATTCACATTTTACTTAGAGTATTAGTTAGAACGAAATTTTACCGTCTGCATTATATCCCCAAATGAGCACTTTCAGTAACTATGATAACTTTGATGACAACGTTTCGTTTCTACGAGAAAAAGAGAAAAAAATAACTGTGATCGCTTGTTCCTGCTAACAGTGTCGAGCTTTTTACCAATTTTGAAATGGTACACAAGTACCTCTCAAATTTCCCCAAACACAATAACTTGGTTTTGGCTAAAAGTGTAATAAATGTTTATTTCACAGTGAAAAAAAACAAACACAAAAAACAATAATTTGGTTTTGGCAAACACAATAATTTGGTTTCCAAAATACTCCAAAATAGATTACTTCGGTTCCTTTGTATGACTTCCAGTCTCCCTTTCTACCTCTAGGTGGGTCAGGTCGTTTGCGACCGGATAATGACAGGACCGCCCGAAGGCCATGAGAATCAGGGAAAACCTAGCGATAAAGAACTCTTTGGGGACATTTTTTCCTACTTTCTACCTGGGGCCTTTTTCCCGAGGACATATTTTCCGGGAACTTTTTTTCCGGGAACTTTTTTTCCGGGGACATTTTTTCCGGGGACGTTTTTTCCGGGGGAATTTCTTCCGGAACCCAGCACAATCAGGCTATTGCTCGAATGTTTTGGTCAGTGTGGTAAGGAAACTCCTGTTTGCCTTAACAAAAAACAATATGGAACAATTTTAGTCTCAGTCCGAGTGGACTGAAACTAAAATTGTTAGCAAAGAAAAGGATCATTGTAGAAGGTTGTTGAAGGAGACTGTTCGAGTAGCAAGTGGCTGGTAACTCCATAGTGTTCCATCCATTGTGTTAGAGAAGGAGTTGCGGACGTTCTTATTTTGTGGGAGTTTTCGATGACCTCGAACTTCTTGTTCGGGTGATGTGAAGTGGTGTCTTTGCTTTTGTTTCTTCGAAGTGGTGTGTTGGGGTTTGCCTTCCGGTGAGTGTCGGGGGTGACGGTGGACGTTCTAGTGTTCTGTTTTTGTGGAAGTACGGTCGGTTCGATTAGGTTTCTTCGAACAGGGATCGTTGGGCCTTGCCCATCCGACGTGTATCGTGGGGTTGACGATAGGAAGTTCTAGTGATGGTGGGGGTCTTTCTATAAGAAGGACGAGTCAGAAAAATTAATTCGCAGCTGTGTTTCGAGACTTCGTCATGTTTGTCCTTCTTGTTTCCCCTGTCTCAGGGTTTTTTAAATCATGAACGTAAACAAGCTCGCCTGCGCCTTATCACTCATTACAGTTCTTACCTTTGTAATTATCTCCTCATGCAACCCATATTTAAGTAGATAGTTCAGTTTTTTCTATAAAACATCCGACCTTTGTTGACCGTAAAATATGTTATTAAAATATGAATGTTTTGCCCTAGGAAGGCCCTAGTACAACGATTTCTTAGTTTCTTGAATTCAGTCAGTATGTCACCGTCTTTGCTATGCACAAATTGATGATAAAAGGATTTTTTTTAGTTGTCATTTTGCTTTTGGTAAGGAAAGAAACGGTCGTATATCATGACAAACTTATCAAGAAAATAATCAAATGCTTCGTCAGCCGACAGGCTGGACAGCACCACACTCCAGTTCTCGAAATTTATACGTTGCTCAAAATGTTGCAGACTTTTAGTGCTAATATTCCTAAAACACACTTGAGCAGCATGGGATATATTCAGGTTAAAATCTACATCGGTAAACATAAAGATTGGTAAGTGGTCGCTGATGGTTATCCCAACCACGCCAGAGGCTGTCTCTGTAGTGGGAACATCCGTTAAAAATAGATCCATCAAGGGTTCATGCAAAGGCGTGGCACGCGCAGGCTGAAAAATAACATTAAACAATCCACATGACTGGTACAACGAGCTAAAGTCAAGCTGGTGTTTAGAGGAGGTAAGCATGTCTATATTAAAGTGACCACCAAGATAGAGAGTGAGTCAACTTTCGCCTATAAACTAGGGGTGTGCGAATATTTAAATTTTCGAATACGAATCGAATACGAATAAGACGAAAAACGGGTTTCGAATATCGAATCGAATATCGAATATGTGTCTTGTAATGAAAAATTACAAAACAAGAGGTAACAACAGGTTTCATTGCCTTTTCAAAATAAATCAATGCAACTTCATTTTACTGGGCTGCAGCAGGCTAAAGATGCTTCTAGTAAAGCACTCATTACAATTATCGTGTCGGAAAATTAACTGTTCAACTGTTCAGAAAGTAAGCGCTCCCTACGCGCCATGACAACATTTCAGATTTCAGCCAGTAGAAAGACCCTTAAATCAGGAAACCTGCGAAATTTCCCTCAAGGTCGAAGAAGTTTGACTTATGGGCAGTGTTGCCCGACTCTTACGCGAATATTTCGAATTTTGGGAAACAAATAATATAGAAAGTAGTTTTATTTTTTATAAAATGGTAACCAATGTTTGTTTACTCCATAAAAGCAAAAATATGCGCTTTTAACGCTTTCATTAGTTATTAATGTGAACCTGTGATGCCAATAAACCCAACAAATATTGCACTTTTCCTCCGCCAGTTGAGTCAATTAGTTTTTTTTTTTTTTTAATATTAACATATGCGCACAAAAGTAGAGCTTCCGTTCAACCTTTGTCAAACATCACTTTAAAAGGTCGAAAAAGTCGAACTTAGTCGAACTCGAAACTGGGCAGTTCCGCGATATCTCTAATTTTGACTGAGCGGGAGTGGCAGCTGGCAGGCACTGGTGGCAGGAGTTGTTGTCGAAAGCGTTCAATGTTCTGCTCGCCCCTAGCTTTTTTCCTTTTTTTAAAGTTTCAAGCATTTATATTAGATAACACTCTCGAGATATATTTTATATTTATATTTCACTCTCGAGGTTTATTGTATTGGATCAATTTATAGAACGTGCAATCGCATAACATATTTCTATATAAGCGCCACACAACAAAAGGCTTGGTGAAAAAGAAACCGAAACTGATCCTGTCTTGCTGCCGTCGGACAGATAGAAACGGAGCAGACCGATAAGGCATGGGTCATAAGCCTTTCTCAGTGAATAAAGATATTCATAGGGGAATGCGTGGCAAGCAGATTATTCGTTACTTGCTCGAATATTCGCAGTTTGTGCGAATATTCGCCGTTTTTCCCGAATATTCGGCTTTGGCCGAATATTCGGGAACTTCCGAATATGCAATTTTCGAATCGTATACGTTTCGAATAAGGAAAATATTCGATTCGTCTTCGAAATTTCGAATATTCGCACACCTCTACTATAAACCTTAAAAAACAAAAACTTCAAGGAATTCAAGAAAGTTCAAGACATTCCCACTTGGCGATCGATAAACGACCAAAAATACGGATTTAGCTTGTTGTATAGTTAAGATCTCGAAGTCACTCGTTGTTGCTGTAAATTCTTGAATGATACAATAATGAAGACACCTTTTCGCATGAGCCCATACTCCTCCCCTATGTTGTTGGTTTGATTTAAATTGAATCTGCATAATTGTCTAGTTTATCTACTTCATCAGCTGGGCTATACCCCGTTTCGGTTAGCATTAAAACAAGAAAAATGTAAAACTGTTTAAACAGACGCTAAGTTTGTCAAACTTATTTTGAACTGATTGAACACTTAAATGAAACAAAGACAAAAGCAATTGCGCTTGGTCTTTAAAAAGTTGTACAATTTCATTTGGCAATAAGTAAGATTCGTCAGTCATTGCAAAAACTGTCAGTCATTGCAATGACCAAAGCGGAGTTACTCAAGCTTTTGCAAGTCCTCCTTAGTTTTTATTAGATGCGCCTGGGCTCCATCGTTCCCCCTGACAAGAGGTTTGTCGTGTTTGTACCAGTCATACTCAGACTTCTTTTTCTTGCCCATTCCTTCGTATCCCACAGCAGGGATTTATCTCTCTGCGTCAGGTTTTGTATCATATCGGTTTTAGTCCGAGCGTCCGTCCCTCAGTCGTGTTCGCCTACTTAGCCACGTCTGTCGTGTCGTTTGGCTGGCAAAGCGAACGACGATTCTTGGAATTTTAGATGCGGAGCATCTCTTGCTCGGGTCAATGTCCCGCGGCGTCGTAGTCCGCACTCACACTACGCATGCGCAACTCTCCTCCTTCCCTCTCTCCAACAGCTGCGCGTTACTCTCTCCGCTCTCTCTCTCTACCAGATGCGTGCACTTCGCGTGCGTTCGCTTCTACTCACACCGCGCGCGCATGCGCAACTCTCCTCCTCTAGTCTCCTCTCCTTCAAGTGTGAATATAAGCAGCGGTAGCGCGCTGCGCTCGTTCAGTTCAGCGCTGTTGACTCCACTTCACTCCGTTCTTCCGATGAAGTGTGATGGAAGCAACAGTCCCGTCAGTTAGTGGGTTGGCGCAAGCAAGCGTCAGCACCACCCCAGCCGATTGCAGCTGTAGCCTCCACCGTGGTAAGGAGAAACTAGCGCCACAAGGCGCGAGTGGCAGAAAGGCGCACATACGTACGGCGTGAAACTAAAATATAGCTTGGAAGACCGCCAGATGGCGCCACCAATGTCGTTGGCGTGCACCCTCCTCGCCTTCTTTCCTCTCTTCCCACCCCCCTCTCCGCCTTCTCTCCTCTCTCTCCCCCCCCCCTTCTCTCCGCCCTCTCTCTCTCTTTTTTTTTTCTTGCGGCTTGTTTTTTTTTTTTGTCTGCTCGATCGGTGTCGCGCTGGCCGCTCAGCGGCCAGCGCGGCACCGGTCAAGCGGACGAGCCGCGCGCGCTATACTTCACAAGAAATGCGCTTCGCGAGATATTAATCACCAGTGCAAAAAAAACAGAAACAGCACGTTCATTGAAATATATTTTTTATTCAACACCATTCAAATCAGTTGCGGTATTTCAAAAACGTATCTACAAACTCCGTCGGTAGTCCACCGCCTCCCAAGCGGAACCAAGAACTGTAGTAGGCAGGAAACTCAGTAAACGTTGTCAAATATGTAAAACCAAATTAATTACTTTAATGTACAAACTAACAGAACAGCACTTATAATCGAATTATCTAAATGGGTCTATAAACAACTCCTACAAACAAAAATGCTGAATATCCAAACAAACTAATCAACTCCGATATAAAGCAAATGGCTTGCATACTAAGTTAATTAATGTTGGGTTGCAGGCGAGTTGCATAAGAATAAACGATAAATAGACCATAAACAAACTCGCTAATCGGCAACGCAAAGAAGAAAAAAAAAAAACTAATGTTTTGGAGTGACCATATATCGGGTGCTTTTTGGTACTCTATCCTAAGATATAAACTGAAGACTCTGAGAGCAACTCGCGTGGAGGAACCAGTCCTTGCAGCAACGGATTCGTAACAAGAACGGTGAGGCACGCGTTTTTACGCAAACGAATCTTCCTACATTTTGCAAACGCGGTTGTACCGGACGCAGCTTGCTCACCGGCAGGCTTCCGAAGTCCTGGCGCTTTTCATACGCAATTCATTTCGATGCTGTAATGAAAAGATTGAGAGATCATATACCTCAATGCTTCCAGTTTCGAACGTTGACAAAAAAGTTTTATATAAAGGCTCACCTGTCGTTTGTTGGAAACCGGAAGAATGAGCACTCCGAGTTCTTTTGAAGAACTGTTACACCACTTCGCCGCAGAGTAGACTCTGTAATACGCCGTCATGAGGCACGCAACACACTCGGCAGAATCTCTGTCAAACTGGAGAAGTCTCTAATCCGTCTAATCATTTTCTGTGCGCAGACGCGCAGCTCCGTACTCCGTAAAATCTACACTTTCGATTTCAACACGCGCGGAATGTGTGCGCGGAACGGTTTGAAAGCTTGGAGTGACGAGTGACGAGCGCAAACAAAAAGAGAAGACAAAAACGGTCGTTTGCCGGTTGAACTCACACTGAAGGTTGATGATTGGTCGGAAGAGCCCAGAGTGCTTCGGTTTCGGTAGCGAAGATCATATACACGACGCCAGCGCTCAGAACCACAGCGGCGAATATTAGCATAACAGTCTGGTGTGAGTCGGCTGGGTAGACCTACGAATCTGCTCTTTGGATGGACGTACGAGAGAGAAGCCAGCGACGCGGCGCCCCTATCGGCCCAACCGGGAACTCAGTCAGCTGCATTAGGCTGACCACCCCACAAACTAACAGCAAGGCTACGTCCACTGAAGACAAAAAATTACACCATCTTCCCGAGGGGAACCATGGGGTGATGCGGAGCATCGCGGAGTTTCCAACAACGTTCCCGCGATGTGTGGTAACCAACGCAAGTTAACAACGTAATAAGACGCAAGTTAACAACGTTACTAACAACGTTACTAACACCGTTAATAACACCGTTAATAACGATCCGCGATGCTCCGCATCACCCCATGGTTCCCCTCGGGAAGATGGTGTAATTTTTGTCTGCACGTTACGGAAGACTGTGTGCTGCAATGATTTGATCCGATGTCAAATCAGGCAGATCCAAATGCTTCGTCATTTCATATATTCTAAGCATCAGGTCTTCGTTTTTGCTCATAGGTATCCAATGTAACTCAAGTTAATGTCTGCGACTGCTCCATTTAAGATCATGCACCTTTTGTTTCAGACTTTCAATTTCTATATTTGCATGTCTTCTCCCAATCTCTCAGTCTTTTATTTAAGTTTTTTTTTTATTTCGTCATCTTGTGCGCCAACACGCTTGAACACGTCATAGTTGTCGCAGAGCCGTGTATTGGGAGAGTTTGGCCAATAGGCGGAGCAAAGGCCGCCGCCAGCGCCGAATATTCCCCCCACGCTTAGAGCGTAAACTAAATTTGTGACACAGCGTCGACCAATCAGGAGACCTCTACTCCATCTCACAAATGTCTGCAGTGAACACAAAGGCACAGGCGCGTGAGCCTAGCTCAGCGAAACGCTTTTGTTTGTAAGAGACCTCGTGCATAGGAGGCACTTTCCAAAGCCACGCGCTCGTGCCCATGCCTTTGTCTGCACTGCTAGAACAGCGTCCTGAGACTGGCTGAAAGAAAACAGTACAAAGGGTGGGGTGCGCGAGCGTCTTGAGACGCGGAGTTCCGCTCGGCACGGCTCAAATTATACTTCGTTTCACTTTATCTGCGAGCGAAGCCAAAGCTAGAAGCGCGAGACAAGCGCTTTTTGCATTTCTCCCCAGCTCGCGCGCTCGAGCAAAGCCTGAACGCACGGAGCTTCCGTGATCGCGCTTCCAGTTTTGCCCACCGCTAGGGGCTGTTTCGCGGCCTGTGGTTGGCCCCAAGATGCTCGCCTGTTCAAACCAATGTATGGCCAAACTCTCTCAATAAACGGCTCTGAGTTGTCGGACATGTGCTGGAGCAATTTTTCTATACCGTATACTGTTTCCTTAAGGTCTGAAAGGGCGTAAAGTCTAGCATTCATGCTAGACAGGAGGACAGCAATATTCGGCTCAACGTTTTGTGTGCCGCTTTGAGTGCCGGAAGTTACATCATGTTCTTTGGCCTGCTTAATACGAGCCTTAGCAGCTCTGCAAGTCATGCACCGCCATGATTTCCGAGTAGTAGCATGTTTTTAAAGCGACGCTTCAGAAATTCCTGCGCGTTCCTACGTGATAAGAGTAAAAAAAGTAACAGCAGCAATAGCAAAAGCAGCAGCAAAACCCCATGACCACATTGAGGGTAATGTGGGCTTGAGGTGAGTTTCTGAAGCTGTATTTTCTAGCAAATGTGGTGAGGTCAGATGACGAAAACTGGGGTCCATTGTCGGACACAACCACTTCGGGAATGCCGTAGCGGACGAAGATTGATTTGCAGTGGTTGGTGACCCTAGGTGATTTGAGTTTCTCAAGTTGTGCGATTTCATAATATCGAGAGTCAGTCAGTCATAATCAACCACCAGTGGCTGATGAAGTAGAAAAAATCCATGGCAGCGCGCTGCCATGGTCAAGCAGGATATTCCATGCTTTGAAGTGGCATCTTGCGGTTGCTTGTGGTTTTGATGCATTCCTTACACTGCCTCTCTGTGGCAGTTATTTCAACCAGAACTGTTGGCCACCAGACGCAGTCTTTTGCTTTTGCTTGCGTTTTTTTTCTATCAAAGTGGCCTTTGTGTAGGAGCGGCATAATTTTTTTTTTCTGCATGAGAGAGGAGCAACAACCCGGCTGAATTGAGGAGCAAGTTCTCTTCTACAGTGAGCTGCCGACGATGTTCAAAGAAATGTTTAAGATCTTCCGACAAGTCTCGCCTGGACGGCACTCTTTTTTGCTTAGTTTTTGCAGCTGTGTACGAACTGGGTCCGAATTTCGGCTTTTTTTTTTTTAACCATTGAAGGTAATGTTTCATTATTGGGATAGCATTCTTCGCGAAGCAGACGAAAGCTTCAACTTCTTTTTCGAGGTCTGCATCGCCTGTATGCTGAAGTGGAGCACGGGAAAGTGTGTCTGCGGCTAGTAGATCTTTCCCTGGGACGTATTCTACGTTGTACTGATAGCGCATCATCCTCATATTTAGTCTCTGGAGCCTGAGAGTCAAGTCGTTAAGGCTTTTTGACATAAGGATGGGAACCAGCGGTTTGTGGTCGGTCTCCAGCTTGAACGTTTTCCCAACCTGGTAGTCCTTGAACTTTTCACTTGCCCAGACTAAGGCACGAGCTTCTTTCTAATTTGCGCGTAGCGCTTTTCTGTGTCCGAGAGCAATCGTGAAGCGTATCCAATGACAGCAAACTTGCCGTCAGTTTGTCGTTGCCTGAATAACTGCCCCAAGTCCGAAGGAAGAAGCGTCTGCGCTGATGGCTGTACCCTTATTGAGGTCGTATACGCCCAAAACAGGACGAGACGATAGTCTTTGCTTCCACTTGTCAAATGCTTGTTGTTGCGGATCGTCCAAGAAAAAAATCTTGCTTTTTCGACAACAAAGACGTTAGCGGCTGAAGAGCCTCAGCAAGGTTTGGTACAAAGCGGGCAAGGTATGTCGCCATTCCTTGTACTATTTGTAGCTCGCTCTTGTTTGTCAGATTTTTCATTTTTAGAATGGCTTCAACCTTCCTTTCGTCGGGTTTGATGCCACTATGGTCTAACACTCTAACTGATGACCCAAGAATGTGAGGTGTTGGACGTCAAATATTCACTTACTTTCGTTGAACGTCAACCCAGCATTCGTTAGTCGTTGCAGCACGGTGCGAAGTGGCTCGCTGTGTTCTTCCTCAGTAGAGCCCCAGATGAGGATGTCGTCCATGTGACATACCACTCTGTTAATGCCTTGCAAAACGTTTGACATCTGCTTTTGGAAGTGCTCTGGAGCAGACGCTATGCCGAAAGATAGTCTGTTAAAGAAAAAACCTTCCAAATGGCCTAATGAAGGTGGTGAGCGTTTTGCTAGTGGAATCTGCCAATATCCTGAATTTGGTTCTAGCTTTTAGAATATTTTTGCGCCGTGGAGCAGTCTGAGTGTGTGCTCGACGGAAGGAATTGGGTGCAATTCTCACAGGACATGATGGTTGAGGACAGTGGAGTCCACGCAGATTCTGACTTCTCCGGTTGGTTTTGGGACGACTACCACAGGTGCACAACATTCGGTTGGTTCGTCAGCAGATGACATTACACCGGTGCTTTCCATTCGCTCGAGCTCCATTCTTGTTTTCTCGTACTGGGAAATGAGGATGCGGCGTGGAGAGTTAATGAAAGCGGGTTCCGCTTCTTCACGTAGGCGAATGCTGTGCTCATTCTGCATCTTGCCGAGACCTTGAAACTGCGAAGGAAATTCGTCTTTAGGGTTTACCTTCTGAGCGATGGCGTTGACGAATGTTAGAATTTGATTAATTTATGATCGGCTTGCCGAGCAAGGATATGTGGGCATTGTCTAGCATGTAAACGTCCTGAATCGTTTGCCGGTTGCGGTTGAAGAGTTGGAGTCGTGCAATGCCTCTTGTCGCGAGGAGCTTTGCGTCAGGCCCGTAAAGCTGACGAGAAGCTTCGGAAAGCTGAGGTTGATGGTTGAGCATTTTGAATGCTGCACGTGATATTACAGTTTCGTTGGCGCCTGTGTCAATTTTGAATTTCAGCGGTGGACATTGGACCAGAATATTAGCCTACCATGCTGGAGTTTCGGAGCACTTGATAGCTCCTAAAATTCCAGGTTCGCTGTAGGTTTCGAGTGCTCTAACAAAATCGACGCGTCGAGACCTGCAGACACAACGAATAATATCCTTTCTTGTGGCATGTACAGAACACGTCTTAACATCGCTGGTCATTTGGCGCGTGCGTGTTGCTTCTTTCCGCACCAGCGACACGGTCTTTGAGCGCCGCGTTTGGACAAACTTGAAGATGGTCTCGATTTCGCTTGTGATTGAGGTCGCTCATCTCTCGAGTGGGTAGATTTCGGAGGATGCTCGTTCCAACCGCGTTGTTTTTCTTTTGTTGACGCTCGGAAGCAAATGTGTTGACTGTCAACTTGTCAGGATTGAGCTCTGCTTGCTGCTGGCGAACGTTTTCCACTTGTCTGACGTTTTTCAGCGCCTTTTGAAGGGGAAGGTCCGCGTTGAGTTGCAGTCTTGCAGAGAGCTTTTGGTCTTTGATTTCGACCACTTTGCGATCTATCACAAGCTCTTTTTGGAGGCTACCGTATTCACAGTATTTCAAAAGTGCGTGGATCGCAGTGACAACATTCTCAACAGATTCGCCTTCTTGCTGGACTCTTGTGTTAAAACGAGCCCGTTCAAAGATGACGTTTCGCCGTGGGATAAGGTTCTTGTTGAAGTGCTCATAACTATATCGAACCTCTTGGCGTCCCCTTCAGAGAGCTGGATTGTACCATAGATATCTTCGGCCTATCACCGTCCATGATGTAGAGCAAAGCATCTATTTCGTGTGGCTCAGGCTTGGTGCAAGGTCCAGAGGATGTGCGGAAACGTTCGAAACGTTCTTTTCACTTCGGCCATTCGTTGAGCGATGAGAAGCAAAAAGCTACTGGCGGTTGTTTGACGAAGCTTTCCATACTGGGTCGCTTAGTTGAAGCCGAAGGCACCCTACAGCAAAGTCGTGTACCTTCGTGTGGTTTCCTGTTCGGCGTGTTTCGCCTGCTGAAGAGCTCTTGAAGTCCACTCATTGTTGGCGGCATGCCACTTCTGACATCATGTTCTATAATGCGCCAGGGAACGGCGACATGGTGTATCGGTACGAGAAAGGGCTTAAAATGGCGATCGGCTCAAAGCCGGAATACGTTATCCGCGTGGGGCGCGAGGCCAGTGCTCATGCACACAAGCGAGGCAGCCCGAACAGCTCTGCTGCTATGTTTAACAATGTCCATGGCTTGGGGTGCGGAGAGGGGAAGGGGAAGGAGGGGGGTCAAAATACATGTGTATACTGTAGAGTCGGCTGGATTTCGGAGAGGGGAGGGGGGGGGGGGGAGCGGGGCTGAAGCCCCATATGCTTCCCCCATGAAAACGTCACTGCCGCGCGTCGTCTGGGAGGTTGCGGCGTCGATTGCCCAGAACAAGTTTCTGCTTCTTTTTTTTCTTTTGAACGAGGTAAGTTTATTTCTTCATTTTTTTACCGTAAACTTTGACCACCTGCTTTCAACTCTATAGTAAATCGCACTGAGATACGTCAAGAAACCGCGGAAACCGAGTTTTGCGGGCCGTCCAAAAAGTGCCTTAAAAGCGTAAGTTTACTTGTTGCAGAAAGATTCTGGCAAATGACGAAGTCCGGGACTTGATCAGACCAGCAGAATGCAATGTGTACATTGACACTTAATAAACTTAATGTTTCATTTGTGCGTTGTCCCTATGTACATCGCATATATTCAGGTCTGATCGTGTTTCGAGCTTTGTCATTCGTCTTGATATCCTTCTTTTGCTCGCCCTAATCAGCTTTCCCCGTGTTCAACAGGACAGTGAATTCCTTAGAAAAACAAAGGTTGTGTGTATGTTTATACAGCCTAGAACTTAGTCTGCCTCGTCGGGCGACTTGTCTCCCAGCTGTAGGTGAGCAATTTAGCCAGTGCAGTACAACCGCTAGCCTGGGGTCTTTAACGTGCATTACGCACTAGTGATACACGACCGCACGCCGGTACGATGCTCGTCCAGATAGAAACGGGCAGGGGTGTGGATCGAACCCAGGATCCCTGGCTTCTGCAGGGCGAGCTTCCGCTCCACGTGCTCCCTCCGAGCTGGTGTGCTTAGACCACTCGGCCACCAATCCTCCCCCTGGTGAACTCCTAGACGCTTGATGGAGTGTTTTTTGTGCACGCCAATCCCAGATTCTGTTTGAATTTCGTGTTGTAAAAGTTTTTTTTTGTCTTCCGACCGTCGATGACTTTTGTCCTAAAGCGATGAATTTGGCATAGAAACACCGCACGGGCCATGCACGCTCATGTTGGTGTTGGTCACGTCGAGGCAGGGCCATGGGAGAAAGTGTCAGTAATGGAGCGCAGTTATTGGTTTGACGTCATGGCGCGCGCGACGAACGGAATAACACTACGCGTAGTGGTTTGGGGAAGGGGGGGGGGGGACTTCTTATGTAAAATCTAGCAAAACAAATTACCAGCGACCCCTGTTTTTAATGTCATACGATGCATGGAATGCAGTATAGTAAAGATCGACTCGCTAAAATCTGTTTCGAACACCTTAGGCCGTTCGTTTTGGGGGAGTGAACGAGAACATAGGGTTTAATAATTACCACGCTAAAATTAAAAGGACAATTCTTGCTAAATGTTTCGGCTACATTTAGAAAATAAATTGAAGTCGCATGACCTGACGTCATACGATATGGTCGCGTGACATGCGTGACGGTGACAAGTCGTCGTTCTGCGTAATGCAAATGACGTCAGGTAATGTCAATTTCCGTGCTAAATCTAGCGGGGGAAATTCACGGACGGACTGACGGACGAACGGACAAAATTCTGGCATGGTAAAGCTCCGCTAAAATGCATTCCATGCTTTAAATATATATATATATATATATATATATATATATATATATATCTTGCTCAACCTCCATCAATTTGTTTCTAACGCATAGATTTCTTGCGCCTTACGTCACTTTCGGACACGCCAAGAAGCAGCGTGTTCGAAAACTACGAAATTCAACGTTAATAAGCCGTCCGGGGCTTTGGTGGTGACACCAACGTGACACTCACCGCTCTTTTCTCCATTGGCACGCGCGATTCTTCGTTAGCGACTTCTTTAGCGTTTGGAAAACGCCGAAGCAAGCAGACGGCTCAGCAAACGACAGAACTCGAGAAGTACAATCGAGGACGTATTTGGGAAGCTTCCCTTCCTTCGGAGCCCTCCGGCGGCGTTCTGCCGGGGCCATTTTGACCACCGACGAGCCGACTTCTTGTACGTCGGCTCGTCTGAAGTCTGATTAAAGACCGATATGTAAAAACACCGGGTACCAGCGGACGAATGCTCTTTGATGTTCCCGACCACCTTGGCTGACGGATGGAGTCGATCACGACGCGAAAGTACTCGAGCGATCTGGAAAACTACCCGCATCCGCGCATTGAAAAACACGGCGGACGTAAGGACGAGAGGAGAGGAGTGTCACCGACGACATGGATTCCGGACGAGATTTCGAGTCGGAAGCGGCGTTGCATCATGGTCTCGTGTAAGCGCCCTTTCTATATAAGTGGATTGGGATCTTACCTCACGTTGAACGAAGTGCGGAGTATTGTCAGCGAGGGCAGGCTCGAATACCGTTCAGGGGATGACATCTGAAAAACAAAAATTAAAAAAAAAAATAAAGCACGAGTGACAAGAAGTATGCGTGAATCCTAAAGTGGTGGTCACATTGGTCTAAAACTTCCTTGTATAACAATTATGTCAGATTGTTCAAAAAAAAAAAGAAATGTTTGTTGGCATGTTCCAAGAATACACGTGTATGAAGCAAACATGATCCGAGAACATGCGTGTCCGCATTTAATTCTGTCATCATGTCTGCAATGTCAACACCACATGTCCTTTACATGATGTATCAGCAGTGCGGCTGAGGCTTCAATGTCCACGTGGCGGACAAAGGCACAGGCCTAGCTCGGAACAATGACCGTGCTTCTACGAGAAATCGCGCCTTGAGGGTCACTTGCGATGTCAAGGGGCCCGAGGCCATGCCTTTGTTAGCACTGCAGATGTTTGTGAGCTAGGGTACGCACACTAGTATACAATTTGCATATACAGCGTATACAGTACGTGTTTCCCAAGTAATGGGCAGTGCTCTCCCAAGGTTTGCCCACGAGGACTGTTGCCTCACCTAAATGTTTACGCTGAACACAGCCTGATGAGTGGTGTCAATAAGTGATATGAATATTCACTTAAACATCTTTTCCGCTGTTGCACAAGGTAGCCCAAAACCTCTTTATTTTTTGAAGTTCTACGGTCCCGGGTGTCTTTTTTTTAATACTTTTTAATATGTAAGCTTAATTTCAAACCGTCGCTAATTCACTTTTCCAGAAACCGACTATTCTGATCGAGAGCAATGGAGACAGTCCCGAAAACTCATCAAATATCCCTCTAAACAACGTTATCATGTTTCTAACAACGTGGCACGGATGTGAAGTAGCATAACAGTGTTCGGTTCCGTCTGCTTGACCTGGTTTCCCGCATGTGGAGGGTACCCAGATCTTAGACATACAAAGGCGACAATAACCCCCCCCCCCCCCCAAAAAAAAAAAAAAAAAAAAAAAAAAAAGGAAAAAAAGGGGAAAACATAAAAGTCGGAGTGAGGGCCTCGTGGCAGTTTATGACTGTTCAGATACGACACGTGGCGGTAAACATACAAACTACGCAATAAAGACCCCCCACCCCCCCCACACCCACACACACACAAACACGTTTTAGTTATAAAAATCTAACCGTAAAATAAGCTTTTTTTTTCATAGTTATCCAAGATGAAGTCACGAGCCATTGCTCAACTTGAACGAGCGCTGTGGAAGCGTTTACGCGCAATTTATTTAAATTGTTTCTACGCGACTTTTATTTGTGCGTTTGTTTTAGTCAGGAAGAAGACTCCATTGTTGCACCTCGGTTGGTTTAGATCTGGCTTGGCTTCTTGCTTCGAGGCAACACACAAAATATTGTGTTGCGCTCGCGCGAGCGCGGACGAGCCAGCCATGGCAATAACGTCCGCTTTAAAATCACTCCCCTCAAACTTTTTGTAGTAAACAAAAAAAAAAAAAAAAAAAAAAAACACACGGGGGAATAAGAAGGGAAATAAAAACGCGGCTGGGTTTTTATAGCCCGCGTCACATCATTCTGTAACTCTTCTTTTGCTCTTTGGCTTTTATTTTGAAAATGGTTGAACTAGAGATGGTAAAAACAAAGTAAATACGGGAAAGAAAAATGTTGCCCTTTTGTTGGAGATACTGGTGAAAACTAAAAGACCCCAGAGGCAACAAGACACAATAAGAACAACGATAAACAAAAACTAAAAAGAAACAACACCGTCGTAAGTATACAAATTGTTGCCGATGGGATTCATTTATTATCAAACTCGTTTTGTGCTCTCGATCTGATTTGAAGATGGACTGAAGGAAAGGCGACAGCCCAGTCACGTATAGACGCGCTGAGAATTTATGCCAATGCTCTTCGTTCGCGCATCATCAAAGACAAACTATAGGCGTGCCGTTGGGATATCAAACCCTCTTTGGGGTACGCCTAACCGACTAATCATTGATCAAGTCTGGAGTTGTGACATTATTCCGCTCCGAAATGTTTTCGGGGTATTTGTTCTCCTTCGGCTTTCGAGTGTGTCTTCAGGTGTCTTCCTCTGCTCAGGTCCACCCTTAGCTGAGGCGCGGAGAGTAGCGGCTGGAAACCGCTTTATGTCTGACGAGCGCCTTGGACCTTTACGAATTCCTCGGATCTCTTATAGGCCTCGCCTTGCCGATTCTACAACATATCTCTGGTATTCCTTCCTGCGACATAAGAGAGGCTTTGAAATGGTTTGGGAAGCAATCCCTTTACGCGTGAATCCAGCGGGGTAAATGGCGCGTTTTATTGTGTCGTTCAAAATGGGCGTGCTGCGAGTGTGAGAGGCTCGTGTGCACTTGTTCTCTGCTTCGAACTGACTTTTAAGCAGTGCCTTCGTTTTCGACTACGCAGTACAGGGGGACTCAACTCAATCGTTGACCCTTTGAAGAAACAATATACGTATATGGGTTCTTCAAACGCATTGCACTAAGCTACGGAGGTGGTAAAAAAGGTTGCAGTTTGTGTGTCAAAATATAAGTAAAAAAGCTTAGGTTTTGTAAGTAGTAAAAACCTGGGCGCGAGAATTCGTTAGCTACACAAAGATAAACAACGTAATTTCGCTACCTATGCAAACACACACACAAACACACACACACAAACACACACGGACGCACACACACACGCACGCACGCACACACACCACACACACACGCACACACACACACACACACACACACACACAAAAGCCCCACCATTGATCACATTTGTAGAAAAGCTTAGCGCGATGCTTAAAGTCGCTGTCCCAGTGCATCATACAGACATCAAACAAGCATCAAACATCACAGAAATATCAAATACTCTAGAAACATCCTACAGATGACAGTCCTGCAGACTGAGGCGTATTTCTTTCTCCTCTGACAGGCCTGCCGCGGTGGTCATACAAACACTGTCTGCACATGTTCGAACCACGCATATGTGTGGAGAAAACATGTTTCGAACATGCTTCAGGCGCGTCCGCAGATAAGTCTCTGCCATCGTGCCTGCAGAGAAAACTCCGTGTCCTTCTTACAACAACAATAATAATAATAATAATAATAATAATAATAATAGTAATAATAATAAGAATAATAATAATAATAATAATAATAAAAATGAGATGTTTACAAATCTCTGTAATGCGAAATTAGAGCGCAGCTCTTGGGGAAGAGGAGGAAAGGGTACGGAGGAGGGGTATACCCATCCTCCTCTTTCTCCTTCTATCCTCCCAGTCTCTCCTTCACCTCCTCCTCTCCCCTTTTCCTCCTAATTTCCTTCTTCTCCTCCGTACCTTCCCCTCCTCCTCCTCTGTACCCTCCCCTCCACCTCCTGCCTACCCTCCCATTCTCCTCCTCTGTACACTCCCCTCCTCCTCCTCCATAGCCTCTCCTCCTCCACAGTTTCCCCCCTAAATTTAGCTGAGAAATTGACGCCACGGGACCTCAGGAGCAATTCAATTCCCCGCTAAATTTAGCGAGGAATTGAATTGCTGTTAGGTCACGTGGCGTCAATTTTCCCGCTAAATCTAGCCGAGAAGCTGAATTTGTTCATAGGTGACGAGACAACAAATCATGTGACGTCATTTGCCCCTATAAATTTAGCGGGAAACTGAATTGGTGTTGACGTCACGTGACGTCAAGTTTCACCGCTAAATCTAGTCCGAGAAGCCGGAATTTGTTCATAGGTGACGAGACAAACAAATCATGTGACTCATTGCCTCTATAATTTAGCGGGGAAACTGAATTGGTGTTGACGTCAAGTGACCGTCAATTTTCTCCCGCTAAATCTAGCCGAGAAGCTGAATTTGTTCATAGGTGACGAGACAACAAATCATGTGACGTCATTTGCCCCTTAAATTGAGCGGGGAACTGAAATTGGGTGGTTGACGTCACGTGAGGGCCTTTACGAATTCCTCGGATCTCTTAGCCTCGCCTTGCCGACTCTGCAGCATATCTCTGGTATTCCTTCCTGCGACATAAGAGAGGCTTTGAAATGGTTTGGGAAGCAATCCCTTTACGCGTGAATCCAGCGGGGTAAATGGCGCGTTTTATTGTGTCGTTCAAAATGGGCGTGCTGCGAGTGTGAGAGGCTCGTGTGCACTTGTTCTCTGCTTCGAACTGACTTTTAAGCAGTGCCTTCGTTTTCGACTACGCAGTACAGGGGGACTCAACTCAATCGTTGACCCTTTGAAGAAACAATATACGTATATGGGTTCTTCAAACGCATTGCACTAAGCTACGGAGGTGGGAAAAAAGGTTGCAGTTTGTGTATCAAAATAAAAGTAAAAAAGCTTAGGTTTTGTAAGTAGTAAAAACCTCGGCGCGTGAATTCGTTAGCTACACAAAGATAAACAACGTAATTTCGCTACCTATGCACACACACACACACACAAACACACACGCACGCACGCACGCACGCGCGCGCGCACACACATACACACACACACACACACAACACACACACACACACACACACACACACACACACACACACACACACACACACACACCACACACACACACACACACCACACACACACACACACACACACACACACACACACACACACACACACACACAACACACACACACACACACACACACACACAAAAGCCCCACCATCGATCACATTTGTACAAAAGCTTAGCGCGATGCTTAACGTCGCTGTCCCAGCGCATCATACAGACATCAAACAAGCATCAAACGTCACAGAAATATCAAATATTCTAGAAACATCCCACAGAAGACAGTCTGCAGACTGAGGCGTATTTCTTTCTCCTCTGACAGGCCTGCCGCGCTGGTCATACAAGCACTGTCTGCACATGTTCGAACCACGCATATGTGTGGAGAAAACATGCTTCGAACATGCTTCAGGCGTGTCCGCAGATAGGTCTCTGCCATCGTGCCCGCAGAAAAACTCCGTGTCCTTCTTACAACAATAATAATACTAATAATAATAATAATAATAATAATAATAATAATAATAATAATAATAATAATAATAATAATAATAATAATGAGACGTTTACAAATCTCTGTATTGCGAAATTAGAGCGCAGCTCTTGGGGAGGAGGAGGAAGGGTACGGAGGAGGGGTATGCCCATCCTCCTCCTCTTTCTTTCCTCCCCATCTCCCCTTCACCTCCTCCTCTCCCCTTTTCCTCCTCATTTCCTTCTTCTCCTCTGTACCTTCTCCTCCTCCTCCTCTGTACCCTCCCCTCCACCTCCTGTCTACCCTCCCATTCTCCTCCTCTGTACACTCCCCTCCTCCTCCTCCTCCATAGCCTCCCCTCCTCCCACAGTTTCCCCGCTAAATTTAGCTGAGAAATTGACGCCACGGGACCTCAACAGCAATTCAATTCCCCGCTAAATTTAGCGAGGAATTGAATTGCTGTTTAGGTCACGTGACGTTAATTTTCTCGCTAAATCTAGCCGAGAAGCTGAATTTGTTGATAGGTGACAAGACAACAAATCATGTGACGTCATTTTCCCCTATAAATTTAGCGGGGAAACTGAATTGGTGTTGACGTCACGTGGCGTTAATTTTCCCGCTAAATCTAGCCGAGAAGCTGAATTTGTTGATAGGTGACAAGACAACAAATCATAAGACGTCATTTTCCCCTATAAATTTAGCGGGGAAACTGAATTGGTGTGACGTCACGTGACGTCAATTTTCCCGCTAAATCTAGCCGAGAAGCTGAATTTGTTCATAGGTGACGAGACAACAAATCATGTGACGTCATTTGCCCCTATAAATTTAGCGGGGAAACTGAATTGGTGTTGACGTCACGTGACGTATATTTTCCCGCTAAATCTAGCCGAGAAGCTGAATTTGTTCATAGGTGACGAGACAACAAATCATGTGACGTCATTTTCCCCTATAATTTATCGGGGAAACTGAATTGGTGTTGACGTCACGTGACGTCAATTTTCCCGCTAAATCTAGCCGAGAAGCTGAATTTGTTCACAGGTGACGAGACAACAAATCATGTGACGTCATTTGCCCCTATAAATTTAGCGGGGAAACTGAATTGGTGTTGACGTCACGTGACGTCAATTTTCCCGCTAAATCTAGCCGAGAAGCTGAATTTGTTCATAGGTGACGAGACAACAAATCATGTGACGTCATTTTCCCCTATAATTTAGTGGAGAAACTGAATTGGTGTTGACGTCACGTGACGTCAATTTTCCCGCTAAATCTAGCCGAGATGCTGAATTGTTCATAGGTGACGAGACAACAAATCATGTGACGTCATTTGCCCCTATAAATTTAGCGGGGAAACTGAATTAGTGTTGACGTCACGTGACGTCAATTTTCCCGCTAAATCTAGCCGAGAAGCTGAATTTGTTCATAGGTGACGAGACAACAAATCATGTGACGTCATTTGCCTCTATAAATTTAGCGGGGAAACTGAATTGGTGTTGACGTCACGTGACGTTAATTTTCCCGCTAAATCTAGCCGAGAAGCTGAATTTGTTGATAGGTGACAAGACAACAAATCATGTGACGTCATTTTCCCCTATAAATTTAGCGGGGAAACTGAATTGGGTTGACGTCACGTGACGTCAATTTTCCCCGCTAAATCTAGCCGAGAAGCTGAATTTGTTGATAGGTGACAAGACAACAAATCATGTGACGTCATTTTCCCCTATAAATTTAGCGGGGAAACTGAATTGGTGTTGACGTCACGTGACGTAAATTTTCCCGCAAGATTTAGCACGTTTATATCGACGCCGAAGCCGACACCGCGAAACACGGAAACGGGCGCCTAAGAGCTGCGCTCTAATAGTAATAATAATACTAATAATAATAATAATAATAATAATAATAATAATAATAATAATAATAATAATAATAATAATAATAATAATAATCAATCAATCAATGTTTATTAAAGTGTCCAGGAACAACCAATCAATCTTAGTGCTGGCACACTTAAAAAAAGATCAAAAACACACATACAAACACACATACACACGAGTACAGAAGGGGGACGTAGTTCGCCAGTCTGAGAATAAAAATATTAACAAGTACGAAAGACACTAAAATCAACAAAGGAAATCAAAAGCACAACACAGAGCCTCCCCAAGTGTGAGAGCCAAAAGCAAATACTTGGATATTGTACTACAAACATCAACCCTTCAACTGATCAGCCCTTTTCTTGCAAGAGGAAGTTTCGAACAGCGCGTTTCCGAACTTGCTCCCACATAAGTTAAAAATATCGAGTGAATCAGAGTAGCGGTTATAACACTCAGCCGATCTTTGGATCGGGTTTATGTGGCTAAAATGTCGAGATATATAAAAAGATGATTGGAGTCGTGTAGGCACACATGGAACCCTAAAGCTCACTTCGGACAGAAGGCTGGGAGAGTTAATCGAGCCGTGCAGGGGTCTTAAACAAAAACAATAGATCAGCCTTCTCCCGACGCTGCTGCAGGCTCAACAAGTTGACGAGTTGCGAGTTACACCCAACGTTTAAACAAGGATCTCCTTCCTCAAGGTAACGATATTTAAAGGTAGAAATAAAATTCTTTTGGACTCGCTCGACAGATAAACTGTTAGTTTTGGAATTGTCGTTCCAAACAACCGAGGCGTACTCTAACTAAGGAACAGTACAGCGTGAAAAAAGCGAACGGGCTTTTGAATTGCTTCGTTATACGAGACGAGGCACCTAACGTCCGCAAGGCCGATTGAACCACTCTAGTAACGTGAGTGTCAAATCTCAGGGTTGAATCAGAGCCGTATATGTAGAGAGTTTGGTCAATGGGAGGCGCGGGCAGAGCCAGGGCGTGAGGTAGACTCGGAAAGAGGGCTTGGCATGCTCTCTTGACCAACCAGAAGCCGAAAAGAATCCCCTAGCGGTGGTAGCGAGAAACAGTTCTGATCAAAGGTCTATGTTCGTAAATGGTTTTAATAAGCGCGTAAGAGTGATGTGTAGTGACTCTTTGTGGTTGAAAATAGGGTACACGTGTTGTTTTCATCATGATCATGCAGAAAGATGTAAGAAACGAATGCACCGCTCAACTCTGTTTTGCTCGGACAGAGTGTGACCGCTCGGACGGCAGATTCCCGGCCCTCGGCGCTTGGCGTACGGATTATGTCGATCGTTCCGCTAGTCGCACTCTTCCACCATCATTTTGGATGAGCGTGAGTGAAACATCACGTGTACCTTATTTTCAGTCATCGAGAGTTACTCCAATGCAGTTATCCGGTTTGTTTCTCGCGACCACCGCCAGGGCATTATTCCCGGCTTCTGGTTGGTCACATTCGAATTTCTGAAGACGCCCTGGACACGCCCAGCCCACTTTTGGCCAATGGCGCCTCCTCATTTGTCTCCTATACTTCCCAACGAATGGCCAAACTCTCTACATATACGGCTCTGGGTTGAATCAAAGACAACTCCAAGGACTCTCAGTTCACTTACACGTGACAGCAGTTCGCCATAATAACTATATGGAAAAAAAAATATATCATGGGTCTTGCGAGAATATGTCATTACTTTTGTTTTAGAATGATTCAAACAGAGGTAATTGTCTAAACGCCAACGACCGAAGGAATATGCGTCATTCTGAAGCGCGATGCAATCCTCTAAGATCGATATTTTTTTGTAAAGTTTTATATCATCAGCGCACAATGCAAGGTCACACTAGAAAGACATCTACACACTAGAAAGAAATGAAAGACAAAAAACAATTCACGAAGAGATGTTTCCGAACACAAAATATCACACAAAAAAGAAGACAAGGATATCATCAAAGAGTCTTAAATAGAGAGTTCGGAAGCTATTTTACGGTGGAAAGAGTTCATTTCATGAAGAATGTCCAAACACGGAGACTCTAAATCGTTAAATGAGAGTTGCATGCGAATAAATGGTAAGATTGTTTCTTAAAGGGAAGAATAAAAACAGAGAGTACGGAGCTTAGTACGTCAGCATCGAAGTGACCATGAATTACTTTGTATAAAAAGTGAATATCGCGGGTGAGTGGACGAGTGGATAACTTTTGTAAAAGCAGACTTTTGAGTAGGTAGTCGTAGTCATAGTAACATCTTCTGCGGAAATACCTATCATATAAAATGCGAATGAAATGTTTTTGTACAGTTTCAATTCGCAACGCATCAAAAGCTGTCAACAAGTTCCATGCTATACTACCGAAGTCACGTTTTGTTTGTATATGGTCGGCAAATAGACGTGCAATGCAAAAATGATTCTGAAAGACACACGACAGACATGAAAGTAAACCAAGCATTCGCACAGAAGAGGCAACAATCGGAGTAACATGACCAGAAAAAGAGTCTGGTATCGAAATGAATCCCGAGGTCACGAATCATGGTGACACGTGTGATAATATAGCGGACTGAAGAACAGCGAGACATGTAGTTGGGCTAGTTGGTGGTACATACTGTTTGGTGGGAACAGCGCAAAAAAGACGTAGGACGAGGTCGACCCTGTCTGTGTGTTTCTTCACACAGACAGGCCTGTCTGTGTGAAGCCCTGTCTGTGTGTTTCTTCGACCTCGTCCTACGTCTTTTTTGCGCTGTTCCCACCAAACAGTACTGAAGAACATAAGTGTAAAATCAATTCTCGCGTTTTCGTGACATTGTCAGCAGTTTTGTTTCGTCTGGATTAAGCATCAAGAAATTTGCTCAACACTACTCCGAAACACGATCAATATCCCCTTGTTATGATACTGCAATCAGAGGACGATTGTATATTTCTAAAAATCTCGATGTCATCAGAGAACATTAAAAAACGTGAATATGTTATGCACTCTGCCTGGGCTGAAGTGGATCAAAATGTCTTCATTTCGCGCCACGTGTCCCAATCTCCGGGAAACATCCAGATCGTGAGCAGTACGCGGACTATCGAGGTGGCCAGCAATACAAAATGGATGATTGTGGTGGAAGGCAAATAATAGCGCCTGAGTAAGAGCGCGTTTGTACTTTCCGTTCCTATCGTATGGACGTATAATTAATTTGCTCGGCCGGATCTAGTTGCCTGTAAACTGAATCAGTAGACTGTACCTAGATTTCAGGCCGTTTCCAACTGCTTCGATCAGGGTCACGTTGCTTATGAGCGGCGTTTACATGGCAAGGTGCGAGGTGGCAGCAAGATCGTCTATCGTCAAGCTGCGAATATCTCCAGCCTTTGTTCAAATACTTTACCAGGACAATTCATTCTACTTCGCTCATTTGCACTAGACAGCGCATCTACAGCGCCAAATCTTTCCCTGCGGAGTGTAAACCCCGCGTCCGTGAGCACGCATGCGCATCGCGCTATCCACGCTGTGGCTCTTTCGTGTTGCGCCAAGAGAGAGGGTGGGGGGAGGGGGAGGGCTCTAGCTGCCATAAACGTACCGAGGTACCGAATTCGCCAAGACAGCGGAGACGGCTGTTTCAGGCCGTCTCGACGGTGTTTTTACGACGACAGATGGAGGCAACCACTCCTCCCAATTCGAGGCGGAGAGCCCCGATGCTACGCGTGTCCAGCCGTTCCGACTACGCAAAGGCTGTCGGCGCCAAGGCCATTGGACCTTCGCAAAGTAGGATGTATTCTCTAGTAAAGTATTTGCTTTTCCTGCAGCTTCTTTGCCGGCTTTTCCACTCGCCAAGCGAAAACACACGCATGTACACTTGGATCCAATATACGCGGGAGGCGTCCGCAATTACGTTGCGCAAGCGCTCCGTGGTCTAGGTTGCACCCTTTCTGAAACGCAGGCTCTCTATGCTCGTTTTCATATAAACAAAAATACCACAGTGAAAAAAGTCCGTCTCCGCTCTGAGCATTACTAACTTCCCCCTATGTGCGAAGAATTAAGGTGTATATATGTAGGCGCATTTTAGATTAGATGCATGTATCCCATAGCCTCCTCTATACTCACAATGTCTGGCGGTTCGATGATGGAAACATAGAGTGCCAAGTCGCAGATTTGGAGCGCGAGGATCTGGTAGCACTGAGCATATCTCAAGGAGTCTGGTATTCAGCGCACAGCTTTTGCAGCGGCGAGGACCCGAAACATGGTTTTCAAACCCGACGAGGAAAGAAGCGGTAGCCCGAGGAACGCGAGAAGCAAGAGCGGACATTCAATCGCTCGGGAAAAGTGTGTTTCGGCGTCTCGCCGCAGTGGGGCGCCCGTTACATGCCTCTTGTCTGCCGGTCTACCTTTTCACTTTCGGCGGCCGCGTTTAGTGGAGGTCTGCCAGGCTTTGTCAGTATAGAGGAGGCTATGGTATACCTTATCAAGACGTACAATGTTTCAAACGCCAAAAGCATCGCTTATATTCCTCCCACAACTAAATCTCATAAGAACTACTTTGCGCGGCGTACGAACTACGCGCAAAACGTTTTTTTCTTTTTCTCGAGGTGGTGCGATTGGGCGCGTTCAGTAGCGCTTCCCTTGCCTCCGAACGGAGTGACTCGAGTCAGAGCTCTATGGATTTTCTCGCCGGAGAGCGTCACCAGTCAGAAAATGACGTAATCTTTAGCTCCTTTGACTCTACGGGCACCATCTCCGGACTCGGTGGTTCGGAGCTTGACTCCGAAACCCCGGAGTTACGTGCACCGGAAGTGACTTTTGGCCGTCCAGTGGAAGGAGCCAGCGATTCCTTGACTCCGGGGCCGCTACTACAAGCGCCCATTTACTGTAGATGTGGCACGGTTCCAATGCGCACCGCTTAGCTGAGATATTGACAATCTGTTGAGATTCTCCAAATATATCAGGCTTACAGCTTCAAGGGATACTTAAGCCGGCGGAATCACACTTCTCGTGCATTGTGCAAAAGACACGAAGTTTCTCCGCAGACATGAGGACAGAATTAGTTGCAGACATGCCTCAGAAATATCCGCGGACATGCCTCAGGCATGTTCGACGCATGTTTACTTTGTACGTGTGTATGGTTCGCACATGCCTGCAGAGAGTTGTTGTATAGGGCCAATGTGATAGCAGCGTAGTACGAGGAAGGAACGCGCTGCAGACAGTGTCCGCAGACTATCTATTGTACGATGTGTTAACAGTGTGGCTGAGGCTTTACGTTTCACATAAATCACTTTGGCCAAAAAGACAGTAAAATAAAACCTCAGATATAAAAAAAAAAAAAAAATTGCGCGAAAACTTGAGAAAGACGCAAAAGTGTATACTCACCCCTTACTAGGAAAACCAGCAATTTGGGTTTTCGTAAAACTTGAGACATCGAAGTTTCATAACGATGGAATTTCTCCAGCTTGCCTGCCTTTTTTTTTTTCTTATTTCTATTATGCATTCTTAATTTTACGGGAAGGCCTCTGATCTTACTTCGCGTGCTTGGTTATCTGATCTTAATAATGAAAACAAATCTCAACAATTTTAGCTTAGGAATAACTGTGCACTCATTTCATGGGATTCCGAGCAATTGCCTAAAAAAAAAAATCAAACAATTTTTGGATGATTTTTAATGAAAAAAGAAAAAAAGCAAAGACCAAACACATGGGTGTGTTTTTTTTATTGAGAAATCAGGACAAACTTTAGATGAAGACCAAGTAAATCAAACGTGATTCAAAACCTATGTCTGATTTGTTTTTTCCGCTCCCAATTTGAGGGGACGTTTCCGTTTTCACGTTTGCCGCCGTTCTGTCGAAGGACAGGCAGAAAATCGTGAATAATTCTGACGACATCGTTAAACTTTGGCAAAGGCATAAACCCGATAAGCCCTTCGGTTCTGGTGGCCTACCAAACACAGTTCTTAAGGAATTTTCAATTGTGAATTTTAGGTCTTTGCGTGTTTTTGCTCCCTCAGTCCCTTTCAGATTAGTGCTTGCCTAGTAATTAGAAAAAGGCTCACGTAGTAACGCCGCATAAAGCCGCCACCACTTGTATCCCCCCTTTGAAAAGAAAAGTTGAAGGCTATAGGCCCATTTCGTTACTAGCATGTCCTTTAAACTTATTGAGCATTTTAGTTGCAGCTGCAACATACAAAATTCACTCTCAATTGAGTATTTCATTCTTTTTTACGTTATAATGTACTCGCCCAGGGCTTTTCATAGACACCTCAGTTGGTAAAGCTCTATTATGACCTGGCATCCGCAAGCCAGCGACAAAGACTGCGTCTTTCTTGATTTTTGCTAAGCGTTCTAGTGTGTGCCACATAATTAAGCAACATTTAATTTGTTTTTCTAATTTGAAGTGAACGGCATGTGGTTACCACCTCAGTGGACAGGCAATTGTGCCTGTCCTCACTAAATACCTTATCGTGGCGCCACCTCTTGGCCGACCTCGAGGCGAGCATACGACAATTTGTACTTCGATTCAGTTTAGGTTCAGACCACCGGTATAATATAAACGTATACATATGGTAAGGACACATGTGCACGCCCTACGTATATATAGTGTAAGGACACAGTGCACGGCGAATGCTGCGGCGCGATCGACGAGATAAAGTTCTTCTGGAGCGCACCCGCGTAGCCTCAGCCGACAGCGCCTACACCGTCCAGACGGCACAACTAAACTAAAAAGAAACAAATACAACCAAAAAACAGCAAAAGAAAAAAAGCCTTGTTTTAGGCGCGCGCTTTTCCCACTCGAAGCGTCTGCTTTGATCTTGACGGACGCTGGCTTGAACACAGCGGCAGAGATCTACTCGCTTCAATGCTGTTATAAAACAGTTCTAGCCGCCGTTGAGGCACGAAACTATAGGTCGGTGACGAAGCGGGGTCTTCGTAGCGCAAGTTCCAAGTATTGTATGACGTGGCGCTACCTAGGAAACAACTTAAAAAAAAAAAAAAGCTTGTAGAACGCTTAAGCTTCGCCTTGAAGAGTGGAATGGGATTGCGTTATGGGGCCCCGTCGCATCGGCTTCTCATTCACCGTACAAGCGTGCCTTGCGTGGCCTAGTGAGTAGAGTGCCTGGCCCGCAACCGGAGGGTTGTGGGTTTGAAACCCGCCTAAAATTCTCGAAAGTTTTCTTTAAGGTAAAGGAACTACTTTATAAAGTGAAATCTGTTTGGTACATGCATGCGGCAACCTTTAATTCGTATTACATGTCACGTTTTTTTTAATCACTTTCATTCCAGGCGTGACATCACGTTTCATGTGAGCGTTGCGGCTTGTTTGAAATTCCCGCGCGAGGTCACGTGGCTGTGACGTCGTGACCCTATCGACCAATCAAAATTCGCGTCACGCCATTGAGGCCGGCTTTTCTGCGACACGTGCTCCTTAAGGCCGTCGCGTTCGCATGTCTTCCGTAGAGAAGCGTGGGAAAACGAGCCCGCGACACGCTGGACATTAACCGCATATCTAGGAGTCAACTGGTGGCGCCGCTTGCAACCAAGGTTAGGAGAGCACTATGTCTGCTAGCAGCTGTGGCGCGCGCGGTGTCTGCACCTATTATATATCTATATCTATATATATATGTGTATATTTTACACCGCGGTCCAGACGCGGCCAACACTACGAGCTAAAGGGAACCAATCGAGCAGTGCCAAAATGCGCGAATACCTGGGCCTTTTTTTGTTTTGTTTATGATTTGTCCAGCGATGATAGAAACACGACAAACACCAGGATGGTGCGCCACACCTTTTTTAAAATAGAAATGATGAACCTTGAGGGGCGTGGCTTGTTGTTTACGCTTCTTACTTCGTGATTGGTTCTTCGGCCCTCTTATCGGCTAATGCCGTAATCTGATTGGCCGCGTAGCGATGCCGAAATGATTGGCACGCGTCTTGCCCTCCGTTTCTTAAACTGTCAGCGACTACAGTCCCCATACTGCCGGAGTCCGCAGCCGTATTCTCGATCGCTCCTTGAGCCGACAACGCGAAGGAATCTACGAGGTGGCGAACGACGGCGGACCAATCACTTCTTGGCCTGCAACGTCAGGTGACCGACCTTGCAGTGCCTACGCAACCGTGCGGAGTGCAGTCTCCATGTGCGATGTCGACACCCGACTGGTCTACTGTACAAGTACTTGTTGCTGGGAAAGTTGGTGATGACTGTCTTGAACCATGGTTAAAAGCGCTAAAAAGACGAACGCAAGAGAGAAGACAAACACGCTCGTCGCTACTCTCCGCTCACCCCTAGGCTGATGGTGAAGTGGGAGCCACGGACTCGCCGGAACAATCAACCGTTCTCCCTTTCATCTCCGGACCCCGCTGGCTCCGCGTGGGTGGGGGAGAGCGCGCGATCAGGTGGCCATAAGTAGACATGTGACTGGTCCAACGAGCACGTGAAGCTTTTACCGCACAGCCACCTAAAAGGGGCGATGCAGAAATGTGTTGTACTTTCTCGAAATAGGGCTTTGAAATATTCCTTGAAATTTATGTCTTCTCGAACACGGTTTGATTCTTTTTTTTTCCTCCGCACAAATGCAGTTACAAGTAAAAGGAAACGGTCAGCTAGAACGATGGGGACAAAACACAGACATAGAAAAATGAAAACATACACACCACTGTTTCTCCCTGCCTGTGCTTTGTCCCTATCGTTCTAGCTGACCGTTTCCTTTTGCATACCAACTAGCTCAACTTCAGCCCGCAGGTAAAATTCTCGGTAAACGGGCAGCGTTCATCTCCTCAAATCGCGGCTAAGACAAGCGGCCTCGTGAACTGGAGCCAATTATATGCCGCCAACGTTTATCGTATGGTCACACGCTGGGGTCGGCGAATTACATGGACACGTGCTGAGTTCCGGACGAGGTTAAAGTTAGGCTACTCCCGTCATCGCAGCGATTGGACTCGAGCCTAACTGGATGCGTTTTCGAGGCATTGATTGTCATGAATTTAAAATCGAATGCTCAAGCGGTGCTCGCGTTTAGATATCCTCACTGTGGGGATCGCAAAAGCTCGATGACGAAATCCCGGGAGTCGCAATGCTGACAACTACAACAATGCGATTCCCACAACTTCGTCATCGAGTTCTGCGAAGAAGAGACTGGCATAAAACGTCCGTTTTCTCCTTGGAATTATGCCGTGACAAAAAAGCTGTTCGGTCAGTGGCGTTGTGTGCGAGCATACATCGGTCCCCCTTGCACCAGTAAGCTTGTGTAGAGTGTGAAAGATTCCTGCCTAATATTTTTGCACGGCCCTTTTTAAAGGTGAACGTAGTATACCTTGCAAATGAAGCGGACAAAGGCCTCACCAATGCCTCCCCTCCACATCGCGTGACGTCAACCGATGTGTCCTGTTTCTCCGGTCATCTCGACTCGGCTTGACGAAGCCGAGCCGAGCCGTCGGGCAAGTTCTAGCCTGCTCGCCCACGCTGTTCGCCCGTCGACAAATACGTCGTAAAATTCGTCGAATGCGCAGTCGTCAAAGGTAGAAGATATTTAATATGCACACAGAGCTTAGAACGTTCCTGATCGTTGGGTGTTTCGCGGGGGTTCGTCGTTGTTTTTTCTTTAATGAGCTCTCGTGCTCATCAGGATTGTGACACTAGTACCTAAACCAGTGAAGATTTAGTCATTCATAAAGGGCACGTGGAAATACAGGAACACACAAAATTACATAGAACTAAACACTACCGTAGTTGTCAAGAAACATTCCACTCTGTGAAGGTGGATGACCAGCGAAGCTGTTTAGCACACGACAAAGACCCGCCCCGAGGAGCCGGAGGCAACTAGACACGCGCGATGGGACCGCCACCCCGGGAGAGCGGAAGAAAAGGAAGCTAGGCACGCAAGCGCTTGGAACGATGACAAAAAGAGGGTGGTGTGAGCGTAGACATGGCCAACGTCGGTCGCACAGCGGCAAATCTTTGAGAAACCTTTATATCTACCTGAGAGTCCACTGATCTTGAAAATGGTGTCGATTGATAAGTAATATACTGAATTGACCTATTGCTAAATTACCCAATCATCAAGGAGAATGCAGGGAATGGTGTTCCACGCGTCAAACGTGCCGGCGTGTGCAGCAGTAACTGTTCTAAAGCAAAAGCCCACAAGAAATGGCATCTTGCACGCACGTTCGTCAACGCTTTATTTTGGTCATTGACATCGTATCTTTTATACCGGAAAGTCGTGCGTTGGGGCGCGTGCGGCGGTGCGAGCGTAGAGTTTTTGGTCACGCACACAAAAAATCCATGGAACCATAGCCATAAACAGCTTCGTTGTAAAAGTACCCTCTGCAAGTCCAACGAAACGAGGCGTAATCGAAATAGTTTCCTACTAATCCCGATCTCTAGTTCCTTTCCGTGCAGGTATCCAGGGACTCACGTTTCTGGCCCGTTTCTTTCCCATCACTAAACATCACAGCACACACTGTCAAGTGCGTATCATTCCTGGTTCGGTCGGAAATCACTTCGCACTGAAAGACGAATCCAACGAGACGCGCTACACCATAGTCTCCGCCGCCATTGGCGACCGACTGAACAATAGAGGAGATGTCTGGCGGCCGGACCCATAGCGTGACGCCATAGGAAAAGCGGAGAGGCCTTAAAGTCTAGGTGGTGTTACGTGAAGTCACCGCATTCTGCAGGTGGTCGTCCTTACTTATTCTTGCCGAGAAAACCAAATCGGGGGGGGGGGGGGGGGTGAAATGCATTGTGCAGAAGGCGCGCTCTGCAGCAAGACCACAACAATGGCCGCTGACGTGACGTCGGTGCAAGCCATGTATTGCAAACGCATACTTCTCCGCTTGCTTTATTGGCGTAGGCGTGAACCGGGGATATATGTATATTATGTCCGTCAGTTGGCGATTCACCGGGGAATGTCTCAGATTAAAATGAATGCACCCTCTTTCTTTTTTTTCTTTCGTTTTTGCCATACTCTCACACCTGCTTATCTCTCAACATTTTACGAGCTTCCATAGTCAACCCACGCTCGGTTTCGGTTCCCATCTTATTTTACGGCTTTCCCTATGCTTTCTTTGTTTTTTTCCCCGATTGCTGCCACGTGCCTATACCTAATGCACGAAAGCAAAGGAAAGCGGAGCACGGTAAACCCGATAGAGATATAAACAACAAATAAACAAAACAAATAATCCAAGATATTTCGGAAGACGCGGAGTAGCATCGAGCGTCGCGTTGAATGAGAACAAACGGTCTCGCTTCCGACTACCTACGGTGCTCGAGATATCGTTTTGGAGCATCGGTCGATTGTTGCCTCGCTTCGCGACGCGTTTTGGGTGTTTTGGAGTAGTTTTTTTTTTCCTACGGATTCAAATGTTGCCCTTTCAGCTATTTCCTGCTTCATCGTTAGGGTTATCTTAAAAAAGGTAGAACACGTTTACGGCCTAAACTTAGTAGGTATCGTTGTTACGGTACGTTACTTTATGTCACGGGATCTTTGATGTTTCTTGGTAAACTTGGCCGGAAAAGGTCACGCGACAGGGGCCTTTTCCCCAAAGGTCAAACGAGCAGCGCAGACGAGGGCGATTCGGTGCGCAATAGACCATTTTTAAAAAGTCTGCGCCGTCGCCTGTCCGCCATTGCTTGCTCATACACTCTGACTCCGTGTATTGGACACGAGGCGTGCGTCAGCGTTCGGCGAGGACTCATATCCAATCATGCGCTTCGTGTTCATTAGATGGATGGATGGATGGGTGGATGTTAGTGGCTATACCTTTTGTAATGGGCGGTAGCTTGCGCCACCTAGTCTAAGTCTAAAAAGACAAACCAAGCAATGGCGACCGACAATGTTGCCTGATGACTTTTGAAAAGGGTCTAATGAATTAGTGGATAAAGTCCCCGTCACACCGCTTAACCCATTGTACAGAAGACGTTTTGCAGACACTGCCTGAGCTGTGTTTGTCTCTTGTGTGTGACTGCTTTCTCACTGGTCATACAAACACCGTCTGCAAAGATGTCCGGAGCATACACGTGTACGAAGACAACGTGCTTCGAACATCCTTGGGGTGTGTCCACCGATAATTTCATCATCATACCCGCAACGAACACCGCGTCTCTTGTATGTGCACGAGCAGTGTGACCTTCAAGAAACGCAGGGCGTAACGAGTTTCGGACATCTTCCTACAGCTCCGCAGCCAATGATAATTCTGCATGAGCCAATGGGAGCGCCAAACAGCCAATCAGAGAGCGAAAAGAGCGAGCGTAGCAAGCCACAACCTGCGCTTCTCAAATAGTATGTAGCTATTAAAAAAAAAAAAAGAAACATCAGATTCGTTCGACGGGGGCTTAGACAGGGGGCCTTTGTCCTGAAGGGATACTGCGACGAAATTTTAGCGTATACATTTCATCGTCTAAATGATAACCACGTTCTGGCCACACCATGGAGACGCCACTGTTTTTGGCTCGAAAAGACACCAAAACATTATTTAAAAAAGTGAAAGCCGTTTACAACTCCCAGTAACGCCGAGTTGGAGCGCAGCTCTTGAGGAGGAGGAGGGAAGGGTACTGAGGGGAGGGTATACCCCTCCTCCTCCTTCTCCTCCTCCCCCCTCATTGTTCAATCTCCTCCGGGGGGGGGGTCTCGCGCGGTGCATTATTGGACATTTCCCATAATGCACCGCGCGGTTACGCCGACGCCGACGCCGACGGCGACGCCGCTCAAGCCGGAAACGGGCGCCTAAGAGCTGCGCTCTAAAAGGAATAAAGTGAATGTCGTTTCGTCACTATGTACTTAAAAGCAGCGCCGCTCCGCGGAAGTACGCAAGCCCTGTCAAACCGGATTTCCCTTCTCTCCAGGCCTACTAAGACCCGCAGGGTGAGGGGAAAAGCAACCCCCCCCCAAAACAAGAACAAAAAAAAAAAAAAGAAACGGCCAGGTGGTCGCGCGTTGACGACGCCAAGTGGCGGAACCCATTGTCACGCCGAGTCTCAAGCAACTCTGCCCGGGATGGACCAATAGACGTCACGTCCGTGGCGTCCATTGGTCTAGCTCCCATCATGCATCGCGCTCTTTGATTGCTGATCTTCGAGCGCTCGCTAGAACGGTCCTTTAGAACAAGAAATACAGCCATCCGCTCAAAATACGAGCGTGCGATTGTCATTAGCAGATAGAGTTTTCCACGTGTAAAATGTTTCTGAACGTGAGAGGTATATTTTAAGTTTCGTTTCATTACCCCTTTAAAAACCGGCCTACAGAATCGTCTTCTGCCGGGCAGAAAACCGGTCCCCAGTTTCCTTCTCTCCGTTCCCTCTCGCACTCTTCTTTCTTCCTCTCCCCACAAGAGCGAGTTGCTGAGCTACTCCCCTCAGAAAGGAGTAGGATATCACTCTTTCTCGAATGGAAAGGAGGAATTGAGGAAGAGTTTCCTCTTTTCTGGCTGCTCTTCAGCCTTTAAGATGGCATATACATTGTTACTGTGGGGAGGATTTGGCTAACGCGGCCCGACCGCTAACCTGGGGTGTTTAACGTGCATTGCGCGTTATCGATTACACAACTGCCCTACAGTACAACGCCCACTGATATCAAAACCGGTTTGGGTAAAGTAATGTTGTTGTGTGCTGATTCTACAAAGCGAGAAGCTAGTCAGCCCAAATGGGCGTCGGGCTTCTCCGCAGTTGATGAGCCATTAAGCCAGTGCAGCATGTCCGCTGGCCTGGGGTCTAGTTCATCACGAGGTATCAGTCCACGACCACGCACGGCTGTGCGATGATCCTTCACATTAAAACGGGCCAGGGGTGGCGATTTAACCCAGGATCCCTGAGTCCCCCAGCGCGAGCCTTAAATCTGCGTGCTTCGCTTAGAGCAAGGAACCTATCCCTAATGCGAAAGCATTAACTATCCCATGGAAAGAGCGGACGTCATCAGCCGCTCCAAACGGCTCCTAAATTTTTCTGTTCCCAAGGAGCAAAGTGAAGCCGTGATGTGAGGCATCCCAGCTTTGAAGCTGCTCAAAAAGCCACGCAAAACGACAGATAAATTCACCTCGCCTAAAGGAGCGAAGGGTGGCCGATTTCTGATGAATTATGATCCTATTGGCTGGCACGCGTCATCAAGGAACGAGGCTCCTATTGGTTCTCGTGCGACGTGGTTCCAAAAGCCGCCACCCGAGAAGCCCTCTCCATGGCGGCGCAGCGCACGCAGCGGCCCGGCGAGGTGCGGCGGTGCGAGCCTGGCCGCCTGGCCACTGAGCCCGTTCGGGCGAACTCGGAGGAGGTTGTACAGCCGAGCTCAGCGCGGCTCACGAGAGCGCGCGCTCGACCGTAGGCCGCTACCTCGGCAGTACTGAAACGTGGCCGCCCACGCCACTACGACGCAGACAACTAAGGGAGAGGAAGAACTAACAGTCATGCTTTCGCATACACAACTCGTAAGAAGTGTTTAGGTGTCCTCGGACTTTTTTCTTCCCTAATTTATACATGCTTTGAAGAAAGGCTCCTGTCCGCTGCCATTATGAGCGATGTTGGCGCCGTGTAACGTTTCCGCCATGATGAGGAGGGCTAGGGACACGTCATTGAGGTGGGCGAAGACAAGATGATGGCGTCTGCTACATCGCCGATAGCCGACGTTATACTTCGTTTCAGCTTCCGTCCGAGCGCAGCCGAAGTTACGTGTGGCCGGAGCCAATCACACGCCGGCAATAGATCATGCGATCTCGCCTGCACTTTTGTATCACTCCGCTGCGCCGCTGGTCGTCTGTGCCGCCCGTGCTCGCCGAGTATTTCGTCTGCTACGGGTGTATAAACTGTATCGTCTGCTACAGGTTTAAAAGGTGCATTAAAACTTGGGTTGGGGCTAGTTGGTCCATTACTGAATAAAAGGTTAAAAAGTGCGAACAAACGAGGACAAAAAAAAAAAAAAACACGGACGACAGGACAGGCGCTTCCTGTGCCTGTCCTGTCGTCCGTGTTTCTTTTTGTCCTCGTTTGTTCGCGCTTTTTAACCTTTTATTTAAAAAAGTGCCCTTTCACGTTCTGAAATTTAGTCACAGGGGATGTCAGTACGTCGGCTGGCCACCGGCGTCTGTGTCCGAGCTTTCCACCTGTTCGGCATTTCGGCATAGTTTCGAGATGTAAGTACACATCGCAAGGTGCCCGATGACCCGGCCGTTGATGTTTCCTTGTATTGTCTAGATATGCCAGCGCTCGAGGCGCAGTACTCTCCACCAGCTTCTCGGCGTTCAATGTGATAGGCAGGTAAAGGGGTGCCCTGATTTCGCCGCGTATCAGTGAATTGCAGTGGCCCGGACGCTTTTCTTTTCAACGCATTCGCGGTACGACGCGTCCCGAAGTCTCCTGCCGAATTTGAAAGTAGACATTCATCACGACCTCTCGCGCCTGACGTCCAAACGTGCCTTAGCGAAAAGACGTTTTGAAGCGACTCGGTGAGGAAAGCAACGAAGCACATAATTTGGCCATTACGGGAACGAAATCGCCCAGAAAAACCGAGCGCTGCAGCCGTGTTACCAACGGATGTCCGTGTTTTCACCAAAACACATTCATTTACATATATTAATAAAAACATTAACTTCAGATATTTAATTCCTTTAGTTGCAAATCATTCTCAAAAGTACACATCTGGAATATTGTGCAGTGTTTACGCACAAAACAGTTATAAAAAAAAAAACGAATACTTTTGCGGACTACTTTGTGGTGCGTAGGAATGCTCTTCTCGAAGTTGCAAACCGTCCCTCAGCCTTTGCCTGCGCTCGGACGGAAGCTGAAACAAAGTTTAGCGACGTACTTGCTATTTCGAAACGCAGGGGGAGAGGGAAGGTGTCCACACACAATCGTGGCATCAAATATTGTGGGATTGGGCATGTTTAATGATTGGAGCTGACTTTATAACGATCGAAGCCTCTGTTCCAGCACGCCGTGGGAACTAGCGCTGCCTCAAGCGCAGCCTTCGTTGATGCAATGGCCATGCGGCTCCTGACGTCCCTCCCGTTTGCATTCTTTGGAAGCGTTTATATTTTACATTTGGCTTTAACTGGGATGAAAATAGCCACGTACCACGTGCTAACACGTTTCCGACGACAATAAAGGTTCGTTTCGTTTTTTATTCTCGTATTCCGTAAAATATATCCTTCTCCTTCGCAAGAAACGCTTAGCAACATTGTAAGACAAGCAGTGAACGTCCTGGTTAGATAGTAGATCCGCCTCACCTGGGTGCGCCGTTCGAGGTTAAGCCGGGATCCCACTTGCAAAGGTGTATATGCTATTAGCGCCGAATTGTTTTGGTGGCGCCGTCTTACGGTTTCCCTCCGTGACGTCACGACTGGGATTTGCCTCGCCGTGACGTCACCAGTTGTTATTCTGGCTACTTACCATCGGGTGCGACGACGAGTTCGATGGTGTGTTTAAAAAGCACAATAGAAGCTAGGAACCATCGCAATCCGAAACTAACACCGTCAACGTTGACAATCTGACAATGCTCATATGCCCATGGTTTGGCCAATCGTGGAAAGCTGACCACAGCGACGCTTTTGGCCGCGCACATCGCTAATACTCCGTTTCACCTTATGTTGTACCGCAGCGGAGGCTAGAAGCGTGAGCTCACGAGAGCTTGTGCCGCCGAGATCTGCCCCAGAGCAAGGAGCTCGTGCTTGTGGCCTTTTCAGCGGTACATCATAAGGTGAAACAGAGTATAGACCTTTCCAAAAAAGAGCGTGCGGCCGGTGCCATTTCGAGTGTTCGTGCGTATGGCGCGTGCTTTGGTCGCTTTCCGAAGCGACGAACACGCACGTGCCGGACAGTGAAGATCGCACGCTGGACTGTGATTTTGTAAACATTGGAAAGGTCTATAAACGCTGGAAAGTGACACTAAAAATAGAACAAAGCAACCAATAAGTATGAAAAAAAAAGATTTCTTTCGGAAAAGGCATACGTTTTGGCGAGTTACTCGAAAAACCTAACTTGCATGACAATTTAGGGCTGGAGTACGCATTGTCGTTTCGTGGTTAATTCAGCTGGTGTCAATGCAGAGCGCAAGTTTGTCTGCTTCTTTTGCAGGTGTTGGGGTGACTTCAGAACGCCGAGCTCTGATTGGCTCGAATGAAAGAACAGTGGGTAGACCTCCAGCCGGCTTGCTGTGAGGTGTAACCCATTATCCGTCATTCAGAGCCAATCAAGTTCGGCGTTTCGTGAAGTCACCCAACCCCTGCAAAAGAAGCGACGAACTTGCGCTGCGAGAGGAGCTGTGCGCAACCAATCATACTCACCCTTTTCTTTTCCACAAGGCACTGAATGTGTGTCTCGGATGTGAGTGATTCTAGTAGAACGTGAAAACTCTTCGTGAACGAGAGTCGATTATTTGATTAAATAGAGGTAAGCAACATTGTCATAAAGCAACCTACCTCGCTGTACTTGTCAAAAACTGTTACGTAAAAAACAAAAAAGTACGTCGGCTGGCCACTGGCGTCTGTGTCCGAGCTTTCCACCTGTTCGGCATTTCGGCATAGTTTCGAGATGTAAGTACACATCGCAAGGTGCCCGATGACCCGGCCGTTGATGTTTCCTTGTATTGTCTAGATATGCCAGCGCTCGAGGCGCAGTACTCTCCACCAGCTTCTCGGCGTTCAATGTGATAGGCAGGTAAAGGGGTGCCCTGATTTCGCCGCGTATCAGTGAATTGCAGTGGCCCGGACGCTTTTCTTTTCAACGCATTCGCGGTACGACGCGTCCCGAAGTCTCCTGCCGAATTTGAAAGTAGACATTCATCACGACCTCTCGCGCCTGACGTCCAAACGTGCAGCGAAAAGACGTTTTGAAGCGACTCGGTGAGGAAAGCAACGAAGCACATAATTTGGCCATTACGGGAACGAAATCGCCCAGAAAAACCGAGCGCTGCAGCCGTGTTACCAACGGATGTCCGTGTTTTCACCAAACACATTCATTTACATATATTAATAAAACATTAACTTCAGATATTTAATTCCTTAGTTGCAAATCATTCTCAAAGTACACATCTGGAATATTGTGCAGTGTTTACGCACAAAACAGTTATAAAAAAAAACGAATACTTTTGCGGACTACTTTGTGGTGCGTAGGAATGCTCTTCTCGAAGTTGCAAACCGTCCCTCAGCCTTTGGCTGGGCTCGGACGGAAGCTGAAACAAAGTTTAGCGACGTACTTGCTATTTCGAAGCGCAGGGGGAGAGGGAAGGTGTCCACACACAATCGTGGCATCAAATATTGTGGGATTGGGCATGTTTAATGATTGGAGCTGACTTTATAACGATCGAAGCCTCTGTTCCAGCACGCCGTGGGAGCTAGCGCTGCCTCGAGCGCAGCCTTCGTTGATGCAATGGCCATGCGGCTCCTGACGTCCCTCCCGTTTGCATTCTTTGAAAGCGTTTATATTTTACATTTGGCTTTAACTGGGATGAAAATAGCCACGTACCACGTGCTAAAACGTTTCCGACGAAAATAAAGGTTCGTTTCGTTTTTTATTCTTGTATTCCTTAAAATATATCCTTCTCCTTCGCAAGAAACGCTTGGCAACATTGTAAGACAAGCAGTGAACGTTCTGGTTAGATAGTAGATCCGCCTCACCTGGTCGCGCCGTTCGAGGTTAAGCCGGGATCCCACTTGCAAAGGTGTATATGCTATTAGCGCCGAATTGTTTTGGTGGCGCCGTCTTATGGTTTCCCTCCGTGACGTCACGACTGGGATTTGCCTCGCCGTGACGTCACCAGTTGTTATTCTGGCTACTTACCATCGGGTGCGACGACGAGTTCGATGGTGTGTTTAAAAAGCACAATAGAAGCTAGGAACCATCGCAATCCGAAACTAACACCGTCAACGTTGACAATCTGACAATGCTCATATGCCCATGGTTTGGCCAATCGTGGAAAGCTGACCACAGCGACGCTTTTGGCCGCGCACATCGCTAATACTCCGTTTCACCTTATGTTGTACCGCAGCGGAGGCTAGAAGCGCGAGCTCACGAGAGCTTGTGCCGCCGAGATCTGCCCTAGAGCAAGGAGCTCGTGCTTGTGGCCTTTTCTGCGGTACATCATAAGGTGAAACAGAGTATAGACCTTTCCAAAAAAGAGCGTGCGGCCGGTGCCATTTCGAGTGTTCGTGCGTATGGCGCGTGCTTTGGTCGCTTTCCGAAGCGACGAACACGCACGTGCCGGACTGTGAAGATCGCACGCTGGACTGTGATTTTGTAAACAATGGAAAGGTCTATAAACGCTGGAAAGTGACACTAAAAATAGAACAAAGCAACCAATAAGTATGAAAAAAAAAGATTTTTTTCGGAAAAGGCATACGTTTTGGCGAGTTACTCGAAAAACCTAACTTGCATGACAATTTAGGGCTGGAGTACGCATTGTCGTTTCGTGGTTAATTCAGCTGGTGTCAATGCAGAGCGCAAGTTTGTCTGCTTCTTTTGCAGGGGTTGGGGTGACTTCAGAACGCCGAGCTCTGATTGGCTCGAATGAAAGAACAGTGGGTAGACCTCAAGCCTGCTTGCTGTGAGGTTTACCCAGTATCCTTCAGTCAGAGCCAATCAGAGTTCGGCGTTCTGAAGTCACCCCAACCCCTGCAAAAGAAGCAGACGAACTTGCGCTGCGAGAGGAGCTGTGCGCAACCAATCAGTACTCACCCTTTTCTTTTCCAGAAAAGGCCACTGAATGTTGTGGTCTCGGATGTGTTGAGTGATTCTAGTAGAAACGTGGAAAACTCTTTCGTGAACGAGAGATCGATTATTTTGAATTAAAAATAGAAAGGATAAAGCTAACATTTGTCATAAAAGCAAACCTACCTCGCTGTCACTTGTCAATAAACATGTTACGTAAAAAAACAAAAAAATCTGCATGGTATGTGCGAACATTTTCAGACTTTAAATACTTGCATATTTACAAAGACGTCGGTAAACCGTGTCTGCAATATTTGCACGGGGTGGTCAGGTGTGTTAACACACCGCAGCTCGATGCACGTGGAGGGAAATCTCGCACTGCAGAATTCAGGGATCTTGGGCTTAATCGCTAGCCCTGCCCACTTTGACCTAGATTAGAACCGTACCGGTGTACGGTCGGGTATGACTAGTGTGTGGTGCAAGCAAAAGAGCCCAGGCCTAGCAGTCGTATCGCCTAAGCAAAATTTCTCGTATACAACGGAAACATCAGATGTCGACATGGGCTGACTAACGTCCGGCTATCTAAACGTACTCACAAAACAATTGTGAGTGCTTCGCTTAGTTACGAACTCTAGTGAAGAAAATGCGAAAATGTATATGAAAAAATATGTTACGGCAATATATAATAAAACAAATGTCCAATATAACGAATATCCAATATAACGAAATATGGAAGCGTATTATAAAAGATCGAACTTACAAAAATTTATTTTACTTTTTGACCGAAACAGTATCATGAACAAATCTGCTCAAACATATTCACCAGTTTGCAAAAAATAAGGTAAATAATAGAAAGAAAAGAAAAAAAAAAACGGATAGAAAGTGAGAGCTTAAAACTCCGCTCAGATTTCTTGTTTGAAAACCCGTGTTATTGGCATTAGCCCGTTGTCAACAGCATCGTTGCCAGTTTGTCAAGTGTAAACTTCACTAGTCCGTCAGCGTCGCGAAACCTTAACTTGCTTGGCTCCTTATTTCCTTCATCTAGCGAGCAAAGAAACTCCAGTGCCCTAAGGCTCTGTTTGAAACCCACCTCAAGGGAAGCACACAATCATTGAGCCCCAATACCTAACAGTATATAAAAAAAACAACAGATAAACGATTAGAGGGCAAGCTGCGACAGAAAAAATGGGAATGAAACCCAAAACACAGACGATGGGCTTCGACTTGAAGGTTTGTTTGTCTACATTGCGCCCGGGGTGATTTCTTCCCGCGTCTTTGTAAACATCTGCGTCAGATAATATCAGGACCGATGTTTTTGGGTCACGATATACTTCTGTGGTTGTTATCGTCCGTCTGGTCCCAGTGCTTCTTCAAGGGGAAGTGTGGTGCTGGCTGGGTACAAAGCCTTGAGGCGAGTAGTATCTTACATTGACATATACAGTTTTTTTTTTTTGCTTTTTTAAGCTTAACTGACTTATTAAAAAAAAAAAAAGCCGTGGAAGCTACATTTTTGCGGTTTGTGCAAGTGACGTAGTGTGTGTGCGTGTGGAAAAAGGGGGGGGGGGGCTAATTATGACGATCAGTCGGCTAAATAGGTAAAAGTTGTTCATTAACTTTTTTATTAGTGAAAGTAGACACAGGATTCCAATTAGAAACTTGCTGAGCGTCATTGAAAGCCACTAAATCAGTAATTTTAGGAAGACTGAGCGCGTGAGGAGCGCACTAGAGCGCTAAGGTACCACTTGAACAGCAGGAACAAGGCTACTGGTGCGATAACGCGTCCGCGCGATTGTTCCGTCTCTTATCAGAGCCCCAGCCTTGTACCTGCTCCACGAGTGGTAACTTTAGCGCGCTACTGCGCTTTTTACGCGCTCAAAGTTTTTCCAAAAATTACTGATTTAGTGGTTTTCGATGACGCCCAGCAAGTTTCTAACTGGAACCATAAGTCCATTTTCACTAACTAAAAGTTAATTAACAAATTTCACCTAATTAATCGACTGATCGTTACGGTTAGCCCCTATAATATGTCCCCCTTGTCGTATAGCTCACCTGCACAAACAGGATAAGTGTAGCTTTCAAAACGTTTTAGAGCGCAGCTCTTATAGGCGCTCGTTTCTGGGTTGAGTGGCGTCAGTGTCGCCGTCGGTGTCGGCGTCGGCGCAACCGCGCGTTGCATTATGAGAAGTTTCCCTTAATTATGTCACACGTGGCGTCGCGTGTGACGTCACGAGGGTAAAATGTTCCTGCTATATTTGGCAGAAACTTTTCCGCTAAATTTAGCGGGGAAAGTTTTCCGCTAAATTTAGCGGGGGAGCTTTACCCCGTGACGTCACACGTGACGTTACTGTGATGTCATTATGGGGTGACGTCACGTGTGACGTCCCGAGGGTAAAAGTTTCCCGCTAGATTTGGTGGAAATCTTTTTCGCTAACTTTGGTGGAAATCTTTTTCGCTAAAGGTCTGTTCACACGATGCATCCTTTAGGCGCGCAACAGTTTCGCGACACTCAAGTTTCGCGAAATGTGCTCGTTCACACGTACCGCTTCACGTGCAACAACGATGACGTTTAGACTCGCGAAAATAGTTTCGGTGTTGACCATAACGTGGCGCTCCGAATCAGATCGCTATATATCTGGGGACCTGCTTTGCGCATTTTATGCAGTCAATTCACTTTAATTTGTTTTTCTCACATACTGCACTACTTGGAGCGATCTCGCATGTGCGCAAAGCCGATTGAGGCGGCAACTTGTACGTGCAGGACATGTGCCGGCGCCGAGCCCGTACGCAGCCAATTCATTGCCAAAGCTCCTATCAATGCACATGGTATTCATAGAAACGCTACGTGCCCAATCTGGTTACTTCTCGGCGCCGATGTCTGCCCCGATTTTACTGGGCCAACTGTTTCAGAGAGCGCACATGGTTTCACGTTCGCTTGTAAACAAAGCAAACTTGGTTTCAGTTTACTCGATCGTCTCTTATCCAGCGGTATCGTCGAGACAACAACGCTATGAGCACTATTCTAATCTCGCCAACTCCCGCTAATTGTCTTCGTCCATCGCTGGATTTTTTTCAGATACGCTACTCACTTTTCCTTCAGTGGTGCTTGACGTGCTTGCGGAAGCGCCGGTAGTATCCATCGTTCGTGGCTTCGGTTTTTTCGGATTTGGCTCGGCAACAACACCGGCAGTGAAGTGGTCTTCTCAAACAGCTCGCTCCCCCCTCAAAGGCCACGTGAGAGCGTTTCTGAGCGGCCATTGGCGGCGCCCTCAGAGTGATTGACAGGACTCGGCAAAGTTTCAGCAAAAGCTCGCTCCAGAAGCGAGGTGTGCGCGCAACCTTTTTTAGATGCGCGCGTCCTTTTCGGACTCGTTCAGACGGCGCAACCATTTCGCGAAACTACATTTCGCGACACTAGATGCGCGAGAAAAATGCATCGTGTGAACGGGCCTTAAGTTTGGCGGGAAATGTTTCTGATAAAATTAGCGGACAATTTTGCCGCTAAATTTTGCGGGAAAATTTGTGCCCTCGTAACGTCACACGTGACGTCATTATGGGGTAATTGCCGCTAAATGTAGTCGGGAAATTGACGTCACGTGACCTCAACACCAATACAGTTTCCCCGCAAAATTTAGCGGGAATATTTACACGCTAAATTTAGCGGGAAAATTTTCGCTTAATTTAGCGGGAAATTTTCATTAAATTTCCCGCTAAACTGGAGGGGAGCAGGAGAGGAGGAGGGGAGGGTACGGAGAAGGAATAAGTACATACACTCCCCTTCCCCTTCTCAAGAGCTGCGCTCTATTTCGGCCTTACAAAGAATTATGAACGCTTTCATTTTTTGAGACCCACTTGGTTATCTTAAAAAAAAAAACAAAAAAAACAACACAGTATATATAATAAAGGGACAGTGCTTCTCTTTTTAACTTTTAATTAGTAAATATACAGCGTAATGAGATACAAGATAAATATCACATGAGTGCAAGGAGTGAGAAACAGGATTTCCTGCCTTACGAAACATTCCTGCCAAATATTGCCGCGCGCGCAGTTGCCCAAGCAGGCAGCGCGCCCGTGGCCAAGCGGTTAACGTGCTTGCCTCCCGCGTGAAAAGCCGAGGTTCGGTGCCAGGCCGCGTATACGCCTTTTTGTTGTTTCTGTAACGTCGTGTTCCGGTAAGTTCGAAAAGCCTATTGCTTATTCGAGATTAGAATGTTGTACGCGACGAACCTTCTACGCCGATTGTTCCAGAAGCCCACGGGTGTACAAAAGGGGCTCCACGTGGCGAGCCGGGGTCAGTCTCCCTCCAGCGCTCGATCCTGCTGTCTCGCCGACATCGACGCCTGCGACGCTAGCTTACTTCTAGTTTGTTTTGGGCACAAGTTCGCCCCATTAAACGTTTAGTCTCTTCAGCTATTGTTCGCCTTATCATTTGTCATTCTTGACAATATCATCTTCATTCTACTCGGAGCTGCCATATTGGGCGTTTTTTCGCCATCTTGCATGTGTGAACGAGGAGCCTCTACATTTACAGTGGGTTTCGTGATATTAGGACGATATATTGTTTACGCTTCAACGGGCTGATATCTAATTTCGGTGCAACAAAAAAGAAAAAAAAGAAAAGACGACCGGAAATAGTAGAAAGGAACCTGTCAGCAACGACACCCCAAGACTCGCCACCGAAGCAATCAACTGAGACATCCAGTTTTTATTGAAGATGCTGCGTGAAGGGTTCGAACTGGACTGGCAGCACGTGATCATATCTTAGGTCAACAACTCCCTCTTTGCCAGGACCACCGTACCTCTGGCGAAACGATCGGTAAGAGGACCCCCCCGCCCCCTAATAAAGCGGAAACTCGATAATTGAATATAAGCACACTAGATGGCGTTTTTCTTTACACACGGTCTACACGCGCAAACTATTTCCGCTCCTTTCTTTAAAAGAGAAGGATAACTTCATTGTGATGTTCGCATGCACCTTTCCAACCCAATTCACCACAGAAAAAAAATGCTGAGTCACTTTGCTGTGGGGGTATGCGCGGCGTCTGATATCCCGCCGAAGACAGCGAGTGCGCCATTCTCTCGCTGTCTAAACCCACTCAATAGTGGAGAAATCAGCTAATTTAGTCTCACGCTTGAAGTCATCATTCTTAATCTAGTATTGCCGTTATCGATTTAATTTATACAAAGAAAACGTCTGAATAAAGCTCCCATGAAATTTCCGTGTTCTTGAAGATTATGTTTGAAGAGTCCTCGAGTACATCACAAGATTATATAGAATTTTGAGATTATGGCATATCCCAGGCGCTGTGCAATAGAAATGATCTGCCATTTAGTGATGCTGAGTCTATTATCACTTGACTGTGTTCCTGGGCCAGCAATTTTATATTTACACGTTAATTTGATTTATAACTAATTTGAAATAATAATACAAAAAGTAAGGTGCAATGGTGACAATACTAGGTCCCGCCAGATGACACCGTTTGATAAGTTTGCAAGAACGTAAAATACCAGCAACCAACAAAGACGTAAAAAAACAAAGGAAACGAAACTTTTAATTATCGATTTGGAAAACAGCGTTTTCAATAAGAAAGTTCCGCCAAGAGTTCCACAGATATGAATTTCTCGAACTAGTGACCACACAATATCATTAGTTTTACTCTAGTATTACGGTTATCGATTTTACAAAGAAAATGTTCCAAATCATATCAACAAAGCATCCCGAATAACATGAGAATTAAAGTAAACAAGATTACTAGTATATAAAAGAGAGAGAGAGAAAAAAAAAACATGCTTTGCCGTAGTGACTGGTTCCTTAACCAGAAATCTAAAGACAAAAAATAAAAGAATTAGACATAAGAAGTGAAAGTCATAGAATGAGACGAATAGTAAGAGGTGGTACGTCCTAAAAGAAGGCAACATAGCGACCCTATAGGTCGGTGGAAAGTGAATCACGACAAGTAGAAGCACATGGACGTAATCCGATACTCATTAATGGCGCCTGATACAAATGGCGTTCGAGCCCAAACGGTCATCTTGTGCTTATTGCCAGAAAACTACTGATTCAAAGCCGCAGCTGGTGCTTCCTGCTCCGCCCTTCAGCATCCAGGATTCGTGAGTGCAATTCCATGCTTGCGTGCTTTCCCGTCGATGCTTGCAGAGCTCCCTGACAACAAAGCATCTTTTTTTTTGCTTCAATGCACAGAGGCAGAGTTCGCATTCGATGTCCTTTTTTTTTTTTTGTTCTTGTGCTCTTTCTCGGCTGCCCTCTGGGGGCACACCCCTCCAGGCTAGGCATGGGGGCGGAATAGCTTCGCTTGAAAGGGAATGTTTCTTGAGATATATGTGTTTTCGGACTGTGTACGTAGAAAAGGTCGTGCGAAATAAATGCTGATATATGTCGTCTACATAACCTTAAAATACTGCATCGAAAGATAAACACATTTCAAATATACGAGTAGCGGACCCGTTTCTAATGGTAAAGGAGCATACTTCTATAACGAAAAAGTGCTTAAAGTATAGGCGAGCTGGAGTAAATTGAACATGATGGTAAACTCTGAGACTGGGGAGGAGGAGAATTAGTACCGTTGTAACCATTTTCAATTGGAATCTCAGGGTTTACCACCGTGTTCAATGCTTGCATAGATAATATTTAATTACTGCCCAGATCAAAATCATGCGAATATGTTTCACTGCTCATAACCCCACAAAAGATGAGGTACCGCTGTACTACTACTAATTTTTGTTTAGTATCCCCTCTAGTGATTATTCCTGTCCCTGCTTTCACCTGTTGGGATTTCCTTCTCCTTCTAGAACAAAAATTTTCCCTTCTAGTAGACAGAATTTGTTTTTCGTTTTTCCTTTTTTCAAGAGGGGTACGAAAACGAAATTATGGAGCTCTTTTTTTTTTTGCTTAAACACGGCGTAGGTAGCAGTAGCACCTGAGAGACATAAACATTGCGCTAGAAAATGCAAGAAAGCATATTTTAAACTGAATCAAACGATAAACAAAAACCATTTGGTTGTTGGTTATGAAGCTTCAATGGAATGCCATGACGGCATTGGCCTCCGACGGCAGCGCCTCTATATGGGAAGTACGCTCACAAGTACAGATTACCTAGGCCAGTAACGTAATAAAGGCATTTTAATGAAGAAAGTGAAAGCACACTTGGCCACCTTGAATTCACTCCGCTAGCCAATCGCCTTCCACTCATTTTTTGACGTCACTGACCTCAGAGGCTGAGGAACTATCTCTTTCAACATGGCGGGCGATGAGGCGGAGCGTCTGTTTACACCTCAAAATTAAGTCTGCGTTGTGGCATTACGTAGTGCAAGCATGAGGCTTGGCATTGCGTAATGCCACAACACAGTCTTTATTTATAGGTCTAAACGGTCGTTCCGCCTCATCATTCGCTGAGCTGATTAGGTAGATCACAAAGAATGGCTCTTCGAGTGTTTTGCAAGTAAGTAGACACGCAGGCATTTTTAGAGTGTATATACGCCGTGTTTGCTACGCTCGACGTCGGAGTATAACAGAGCCTTTTGTCTCCACTGCACCGTTGGAACGCGTTAACCCAAGGTCGCACTGCTTATACATGATACAAAAGACAGTCTACATAGAGATTCGAACGCGAGTCATCGCGAGATCCGCGCGCTTCGAATGCAGCGTATGGCAATGAGTTTAAGGAGAAGACTGGGCCCGCGGCATTCGGATTGTGGATATTGTGGTGACTCGTGTTTACAGACTGTCGTTTGTGTGATGTGTCAACAGTGGGACTCCGGCTTTAGAGTGCGGAACGCCAGCGTCCGGCTTTTGGTGTTCGCGTTCGAGCGCGCTCAAACAGCGCAGTGGAGACAAAGGCAGAGATGGCTTTGCCTGTACCCCCTAATCCCTCCAATCAGAGCTCGGGGTTCTGGCGTCTTCGCGCTTTCTCGTTTCCTCCTCTCCCCCAGTTTCTGCCCGCATAGTCCCTGAGAGTCTAAGAATCGCGGGGCGCGATGAATTCCCGGCATCTCGTTATCACTCTGAAGCCAATGAGATTGGATTTATCGATAAGAACGCCGTAGGATAAATCGCGCAGCGGAATACGCGCATGTTCTAATCCACGATATCTAAAATAAAGCGCAACGAGACACGGACAAGGAAGATAGACGGACACACAGCGATGTGTCTCTGTCTGCCTTCCTTATCCGTGTCTCGTTGCACCTTTTTAAATATTACGAATCACCAACTAGCACAACTTTCCACCCTTGTCATAATCCACGCCTCGCGTTCCTTGGTTCATCAGTGACTACGGTTGGCTGCTAACCTATTCGAGTAAGTGCCGACTGTAACTGTTGCAATGTAGGATTTGCACGATAGTCTATGTTAAAAAAAAAAAAAAAGTTCTGCCCACCTAAAAGAGGTACCATGTGCGGGTGGCCCTCTTTTTCTAAATTACACTGTTCAGTAGCAGCTTCTAAACATTATACAAAATGTCCCTCCCCCCCCCCCCCCAAAAAAAAAGAAAGAAAAACAACAACAACAACAAGTTTCTTAATGTTTTTTTTACTGCAAAATTAAATACGTATTGCCGAACACTCATTTTACACCGAAATGGAGCGGTATAGAGTTCCGCGCCAGATACCAAAGTTTCGGCACTACCCGTTATTTGATTAAAAAATTATGATGAATGTTCTTAAATTTTTTATTGGAAAATGGCGGCCTACAGAGCTCTCGGATACGTGGCGCTTGGCGCCAGTTACCGAAAACAGGCGAAAATGGGGCCCCGTTTTTCCATTGAAAATTAAAAAAAAATCACTTTTATCTTTTGATTAAAATAAAGGTTAATGCTAAAACATTGGCATCAGGTTCTGACCCTTATAGCGCTACATTTTGGCGGAGAATGAGCATTCGGGGATGCATATTTTATTTCAGTGCTTAAAAAACAAAATACTCCAAATTATTTTGGGGACTTTGACCAGCTTGTTGCCTTATTAACTCAATACGAAGAAAGCGAAACACAAACAAGGAACAAAGGAAGGATATCCGAAAAAGAGACAAACTTTCAGAAAATTACGTATAACTTTTGAAGCTCGTACATGTCTGTCTCTGTCCCCTGTTTGTGTTTAGCTTTCTTCGTATTGATAATTTTGGGGTACATACTGTACTTCGTTTTAGCTTAAAAACCGACGACCAGTTCGCGCTTTCCACTTTTCTCTCGCTTCCTTCTCTCCGCCCTTCTACCCTGTCCACCGTTGCCTGTTTCCTCCTCCCCCATAGTGAGGAGGATCTTCTGCCTTGCAGAATCTTGAGTCTGGTCGTCGGCTAAGTCCAGACGCAGCCAACGCTACGAGAGAATGGGACCAACCAAGCAGAGTCGAAAGCGCAATTCACTAGGCTTTTTCTCTTTATCATGAATTCAATGATAATAGAACACGCGCAGGAACATGAAGGACGCCATTATGGTGCGCTTTTGGCGATGTCTGACTTGTCCCATCAGCTGTTAGCTGCGGCTGCGTCTGGACTTGAGGTGAAGCGAACTATAGTGATCTGACAATTCGTACACCTCAAACTTGTAAAAATACCGAGAAATATGCGTCGAAATAGAAGCGGGTGTTTGGCGTCGATCTATTTTGTGACGCCATTAAGACGATGCGTCTGTAATGAACAGAAAATTTTCCCCAGAGAATGGGGGGGGGGGGGGGGTAAGTTTTTCATGCGCAACTTATGTCACACGAGACTATTGGCGGGCGTGATTATGTCGTGTTACGTGACGACCGCTATATGTTTAAGCCACATTCATATCTAATATTTGGACGAACTGATCACAGTGTTTCTAAATTGCTAAGTTCTGGATGTAGCACTGAATGGTTTTAAGCGTGCATCGTGTGACTGAGGCTAGGACATGCTGCGATATGCATCTCCAAGGTTGGTGTTCATGGATGTTTGTTTCGACCACTCACTTCAATGGAAGAATTGAAAATAAAATGTGTAGCGAGCGGGAAAATATTTAAAGCTAGTAGAAACAAAATTATCGCTCGGCGCAAAAAACAACAACAACAACAACAACGACAACAACAACAACAACAAACAAACAAACATTTGTTTAAAAAGAGTAAAGCCTATCGTTTCAAAAGAGCACCCCTGCACTCCTGTAGAGGGGGCTTTTTCTCAGAACAAGAGCTCTTGCGGCGAAGCAAGCTTTCAAGGCGGGAATATTCACTCGGAAATAAAATGATATTGCCCCGGCCCTATATCCCTGGTCACTGTTTCCGAATAACGTCGCAGGCAGTATGAGAACGACAGGGCTCATCCTTTCAGTGCCAGGCCTGCAGTGTACGCTTGGTGCCTTCCGTCGTGCTTTAGATGCGCGTGCATGCTCGAAGCTCACGAGGTGCCGTTGCGTCTCCTAAAGGAGGAAGCGCGCCCTGGAGGCGTAAAACTAAGGGACCCATTCCCGCCGTTCTAATTTTTTAGATATTTAGTAAGTAACCTTGCCACGTTTTTTCATCCGTACTTTATATATCTTTTTTTGTACAACCTCTTCTTTATACAATATTTCAGTGGTTCTCAACCATCGATGTTTCGCGGACCCCTTATGGATCGGCGGAGATGATGGAGGACCCCGTTCGTGGTGAAGGGAAGGGAAAGTACAGGTTAATTATGATAGTGATTTAATAAAATAATATAACTTAGGGCTAGTGTGAAGTGTACTTCTCTTATTGACATATACACGAGAAAACTAATCCGAAAATTTTAACGTTTCCTCTCAATCGGAGAAAAGACAACTTCACTTTTATTTCCGTGCTTGATTGATGAGGCTGGGCTTCGCGGACCCCTTGAGTGCCTTCGCGGACCCAAAAGGGTCCGCGGACCCCCATTTGAGAACCACTGCAATATTTGATTCGATTATTGTGGCAACGATGTCCTGCAGCGGCCGCCTCGGGTGAGGTCTATGGTGTTGGCAAGTGTGCCTAGATTTGAGTGTGCCGCCAACCTGCACGATCGGGTTCACCGACTTAAAGACTCCAAACTCGCATCGCATCTTTTCACGCACGTATCTTTTTACACACGCCATCGAACGCATGCATCCTTTTACACGCGTCATCGAACGTGTGCTTCGGAACCGATGATAAGTGGCCAGCATCGAAAGTGGTGACGTTGCGGGCCGGGAACCACGAGTGGCTGCCACCGAAACATCTCGGTGCCAGTAGTACCTCCTCAATGCGTTCCAACCGAAAATAATGGCGCGCACAAGACGCCACGAGTTTCCAATTAAGAACGCCTGACGCCTGACCCTTCCGCCAAGATTAAGAGCCACGGGAGGGAAAAAACAAAACAAATAACAATGGGTACTGCGAGGGGGGGGGGGGGGGGACGGACCGGAAACAGGTTAGCAAGGCAACAGCGGTACATGCCTTCATCGCCACCTCCTGCAAGGTAACGTTATTTTTCCTCGCCCGATCGACCCACACTTAATTGTCTCCGTTGTTGTCTTTATAGTTTTCTTCGAGATTTTCTGGCTACCGGCGCCTCGGTGGCATCCGGTCTGCTCTTTCCACAGTCGTCCCCGGGCAACTGCTAATTTACTCCTGGGACAATGTGGCACTCTACCAGACTTCGTCTTGTTTCTCGAGGCTCTTAACCCTCATCTACCTCCATATAAGGGGTCCCCTGAAAAAATAATGTTGCTGTACCGACGCCTCCTGGAAAACCAAACCTCCACCCCCCCCCCCCCCCCCTTTTCACCTTTCCTACGTCATCACTAGTGGATCGAAGTAGCGCCGCCTTGCTAGCGTCAGAGCCGCCGCCAGCGGGTTTTGGCAGCGTCTCACAATAAGTGGGACGCTATCACACGTGACGTGGATGATCACGCGGACGTCGGTCGTCCCAGTGGGTGGTCTCGGTGGGCTCGTATCACTAGCGACGCCTTTATAAGTTAATACTCGCAAGGAAGCAAAAACAAAAATCTCATCTGTAAGGAATGTGACTATTTCATTTCTCGATTTATTCGCAGCAAAACACACCGGCATCGCGCATTGTGTAAAAATAAATAGGGTTGACAAGCACCCGTCTGGTCAAAATGAACGATTCAAGTAAAAACGACGGAACAAAGCATTGTATGATCATCATCATAAATAATCCACGCAGCGTTCAATTTCAACTTCTAAAAATGTATAAAGTATGTTGCTTTCACTCTTTTTGATGTATGTCTGTTTAGAACACGTAACATACTCATTCTTTATCGTTTCGAGGATTATTTCATGTAGTACGAGTGCGTTATTAAAACGCTCTTTTACAATCGTCAAAACTACAAATTTATTGAAGAGTTCTCATTTTATGGTAAGCTTATAGTCTCGCTCACTACACTAACTATAAATGAACGCTCACTATAAATGAATCGGTAGATTTAGTCATTTATAGAGTTCAAATTGCTATTGAGCAACAGTGTTTCATTCAAGAATGTATTTGTTCGCATTGCAAGATTTAACGCGACAAAAAAATGCAAGTGAAACAAAGAGCCGAAAGCACTATGACCAAAGAAAAAAAAAGTCCGTTAACATAAAAAAGGCAATGATCGAACGTACGCATAAAGAAGAAAAAAAAAACACAATTCCCACGAATTAACGCAAACTAGTTTTAGCGACGTGACTGCAGATGACACGTCTTCATTATCGCGTACCCTGTTTCTTTACTTCTCTCCTCGTCCCACGCCCAATTAACCCAACGAGTGCAGCGGAACAATGCCACTTCGTCGCTTTCCTAATCGCCGCCAGCTTTGGCGATTTGACGCTATTTGTTGCCGAGCACGGTCGACTGAGAGCCTGTCGTGACCACGTGGCATACCCCCCCCCCCCCCCCCTTTCCTCTTGCGAGTCTATTTTCGTGGTCTATTTTATTGGCCGACTTGGTCTAGTTTCTTGAGGAGCTCGCGAAAACCTAATAATAGCGATGCTCACGATATAAATAAGAAAAGAAATGGCGCCAGCGTACACATGAAGCGGGGAAACGGTTTTAGAATTTAACAAAGTGAAAGCGTGAAGGCGCAAATACACTGCTTGTAGATAGTAAAAAAACAGAAAAAAAAACACGGTGTTTGCGGCAGACACGATAACAGAGTTATACATTTATGTATAGGCTTCGATCATGTCTGCGAACATTTGTTTGTATGCCCAATGTGACAGACCGTCATTCAAGAAGGAAATACTCCTCGTACGGTGTCTGCAGAGCGTCTTTTGTATAACGTATTAGCAGCTTAATACAACGACGCACGTAAGCACTCGTGCGGGTGCCCGCAACTGCACGCACGCAAGGTTGCGCTATACTTTGTTTCAGCTCAAGTCAGAGTGCCGCCGACGCTGCGAGATAATGGAACCAGTTTGTTCAAGGCTCGCCAGAATTCCGGTTACGCTTATATATTGCTAATATGCGAGTCCTGTCTATATATGAAAATGAGCCCTTCTTGCATCTTTACGAACGGTTAAAACATTCAAAACGTAAAGAGGAAGGTACGTCGGCTATAAAATGTGTTTATTTTTATTATTTTCTATGGCGGGCAGCTTTTTTCAGACACTTGTTCTCAAACATTATGAGCGTGCGGGTGATGTTTTGAACGTAGAACAGGCATCTCGCACAGAGCAGAAAGAATAGAGCAGTACGTACTTATTGAAAATCGAACTATATTACGTGGCGTTCAATTTATTTTGATCGTACATGCGCAGAAAGGTACTGATCCAGTGTTACTGCGTACTTCTTGCCGTCTTTCTTATTTTTGCAGATGTCCTTCGTTCGTTTGGCACGTATATCCCCCATGCTGAAAAGCGCGGACGTCGTGTTCGCTCTAACGGTGTCCGAGAGTGCACAAAAATACGCGAACGAAGCCGTTCTAGCACCGTTTTTAATGCAATGAGTTCGAAAGAAAAACGTCGTAAGTTACCAATTATTTCGTGTGCCTGACTGAGAAATGTTCCAAGCTACTTAATACGTACGAATTATTCGGGATATTTACTCTTATAATCAAGGGCAGGGAGAAAATGCACTCGCTTTTTTCCCATAGAAATACATCACCGGAAGCCAATTTTCGTCTGGTTGCTGTCTGTTTGGAATTTCAGCAGCACACTAGTGCCAGTTGAACCCCTAGCGTACATTATAATAACTCTATGATATAAAGCGAAACTAAGGAATAGTCATAGACAGGATGAGAACATCAGGTCGTCTCTAAAATAGAATGTTATCCATAATATTTGGACGAAGTTGGGGTTTCTAAACGCGTTCTGTTTACAAGAGCTTTGGGAACAAACAGCTCTCAACGTTTTTACTCAATATTCAACTAATGTTAATTTTAAAGTAAAGGTTTTTCGAAAAACACTTTTGTTTCTGTTTGCCCTGCTTTTCATTTACAACACTCTTCGCTTTTTTTTTTCAATATATGACACATTTTTTTTGTGCAAGGCTGTCCTGCAGGATGCTTTATTGGCGCGATTATAACAAGTAACTATAACTAGAAAAGTATCCGACTAGATAAAAAGGAAGTAACACACGAAATGATGATTACACCAGACTATACACGCTCGGCCCCTACCCTTGGAAAAAGAAAATATTATATAAAGGTGAAAGACAAAATTTGAAGAGAAGATGCGAGGAAGATATAACTGCACATCGTGGTACCTGACACCGAAGACGATTAAGGAAGCGCCGGGGCAATTCAGCTCTAAAGCTTTAAGAGCCAACGACTTGAGAAAATGACTCTCTCAAGGTGCTATGGATTTCTCAATGACCGAACTTTTTGTCTCGTTGCAGTGAGGGTTGCTCCTATTGTCTGTTTGTTTGGCTGCTCTGCTTTTTTAGCAGAACGGTCTGGGTCCTCCGCCATCAGTTATGTATACGGGCGATAGAAAAAAAAAAAAAACTAGAAGCTTTCTTCTGAAAAATGTGGTTTTACGATTTCAATGAAGCTGAAAAGTTGGAATGATGATGGCGAATGTTAAAGAAAGCGTGTTTATTAATGATTTGTCTTTTTGGAAAAAAACATGGGATATGCGAGCTCTCGATTTTGTTTTTCTACTCTCTGCATAGAAAATGTACAAGGTCAAAAACTGCATCATGGAAGGTTTTTCGTCGGAAGGGGATCAAGCTGCCCGCGTTCTTTGTATTTTTTATCTTACCGCTTCTGTAATTAAGGCGGCGTTTGAATTGTCTTTCGCGTCCCTCATTTTTTGTTTTAGTATGCTAGAGTATTTTGCCTGGCACGCGTCTCCAACTGGTGTGCTTACTGCACCACAAAAAAGTGGTTCTTCGATATCCGCCTGATGACGTCACACAAGTGTCATGCTGGCGCCGATCGCGATCCTGGCGGCGTCCCAGCAGCGGTGGTGTATCTGGCAGACGCCTGTTCTGCTGCAGCTCGCTCTCCAATGTATAAACACAGTGAGTGCGCAGGCGAGCTGGTGGATGTTGATCATGATGTAGAAAACCCGAGACTGTGGTAAAAGCAGGGAAACTTGGTCGAAGAAGAAAGACAGGGGAAAAGAGCGTTCTTTTCCCCTGTCTTTCTTCTTCGACCAAGTTTCCCTGCTTTTACCACAGTCTCGGGTTTTCTACATCAGGCTCTTTAACGTGACAGTCCACTGTAGCCTAGGCAGCCAGCAGTTGGGACGCCGCGACGACAGCGACACTCGCGTTCGCTCGTGCTTTTTGCCAGCATTTTTTTTTTTTACGGCCAACCGCCAGGATCGCGACATCCGACAGCAGGACACTCCGGCTTTTTCGGCGTCATATCTTGCCACTTCAAGACCTTTTTTGATGTATGGACGGGATAATACACCAAACACATCAGTCAGAGACGCGATGCAGGCACCATGACTTTAGTTACCAACAAGCTCGACCATTAAGAAAAAAGAAGAAAAAAAAAAATCCTCTCGTGTTGTTGCATATGTTCGAGACTTCACTTTCGGCAGTCGCACAACGGTGAAAATTAGATATCTGTTAAACTTTGTGTTTAATTGTTTCCAAGGGATGCCATTTCACCCTGTTTGTGAGAATTCTTTCTTGTACTTGACAAGGAGAAGGAGTTCGGTGGTGCGAAAAGTAGGCACACCCTCGGCAGCAAAACCACCACAATGGTAGCTACTGGGACCTCAAAGCATGCCACGTGTACGTTTATTAGAACATCTTGAAAGTTACGGGCCATAGATTTCCGCTGTCAAATGGCAGATAATTTGTACACAGCGTTTTTTTTTATATTGAATTATAAAAGAGATAATAGAAACAAACGGGCCAAAATAAGAGATACAGTTTTGGGCCCAATTTGCCGTCCTCTTGCAGGCTTAGAAAATGCGTTCTATAGGCACACACACGTATACAGCGCGAAACTGTTAGTGTGAACAAGCGATCACCAGTTTTTCCTGCTTTACTTCTACAATTAAGAAGCTGTAATAAAAACAACTAATGTAAAAAAAAAAGCTTTCATTCTATCCAGTAAGTTTGGCTCTCTAGTTTGGTGCACATTAATACTCTATCCTAATAAAATTGGGAAATGCGTCGATATCGTGTTCTCGCTAACAGTGTCGGCCAGTGTACCTGCGGTTTATTGTTTTTTAGAGGTCACGTTTCTTTTTGTTATGTTGAGCCCCGGAATTTTCAATGTCTACCTTTGGTGGCCTTTATCTAAATTCACAATATGGCCATGCTACTGCTTTTCTCACCTAGGCACGCAAGCGGGTTATACTCGTAAAGGAAATCTTCGGATGCACAGCGGTAATGAAGTAATGGTGCGAGAACAGCACGCGTATAATCAATAATAAGCCAATGAGTTGTCGCAATGAAGGTGGCTTACCCGCTTCTCAGACCTCGTCGAAAAGGCCTATTTGAAGCTCTTTATGCATCGTTGTAGGGAGCAGGCAAATAAGATCGTGAATTTATAAAGTGATTTACTTGCACAATTATTTGAAGAGCTAGGCTGTGGTTCCCGCAACTTTAATGCCGATGTACTCGACTTGTGAAGTACGTATAGCTGATATAATATGATTATAATCGGATTAATAAAAAAGTGAAAGCCGTTTACAACTCCCTGTAACACCGAATTAGAGCGCAGCTCTTGAGGAGGAGGAGGGAAGGGTAGTGGGGGGGGGTCACGTGACCTAGGGGTGTCACGTGACGTCGGGGGGTCACGTGACCTGACGTGACGATGACGATGCCGGTGACGTCATCAGTGACGTCACTGATGACGTCATCAGTGATGATGACGATGACGGGGCGGATGCCTGTGACGTCATCAGTGATGATGACGTCATCGGGAGGGGGGGCGGGGGGGTCACGTGACCTGGGGGGTCACGTGACCTGTCCCCCCAGGTCACGTGGCCCCGGGGGAGGGCTCGCGCGGTGCATTATGGGACATTTCCCATAATGCACCGCGCGGTTACGCCGACAGCGACGCCGACGGCGACGGCGACGCCGCTCAAGCCGGAAACGAGCCCCTAAGAGCTGCGCTCTAAAATAATCAGAGGCCAGATAAAAAAAATAAAAGAAAACGGAGAACACGGCACAGGAACGCTGGAAGGAATAAGTATTTATGCGTATATAGATAGAGCGTGAATGAGCGGTGGAAAAGAAAGTCACGTTTGGAATAGACGAGCAATATAAAAGTAACCTCTTAAGAAAAAGAGGAAGATAGAGAGGGTAAAGGTAGAGGGAGAGAAAGAGAGATAAAACAATAGCCACAAAAAGTAGCAAAAATAAAAGCAGGAATGGAGAGAGAGAGCTTGACAGGAAAAATTAGAGGAGACCATTATCGCCACAAAGTAGCGAAAGAGAGCAAGTAGTGATACAGAGACAGCAAGATAAAACAATACTGGCTATGAAGAGTCAGGGATCGAGCATAAAGGGCGAAAGGACGTGTAGCGACAAAACATGACGGGGAAGAAAATAGGCAAAGAACACAAAACCTAATGCAACCACGTACCACGGTCAGGATTCCTAGAAGAGATAACGAAAACAAGCTGAACACCCGAGTAGCGAAGAAAAGAAAACGAAAAAAAAAAAAAGAGGGAATCTTTCCGGAGTAGTCGCTCCTTTGAACGCGCTCGCAATTCAGCGACTCCAACCCCGAGGGAGCGAGCTCGGGAAAGGAGCTCCCGGTACATCCGGTGCCCGTACTCCGTCTCACTTCAGGAGGGATTGAGACGGAGACGTTACGAGCAATCCAAGCGAATCCAGCGCTCTGAATGTACCAAATTCATTAGATTTCCTGCGCGTCGCTGCGTCCTTCCCCGAGGTCACGTGAGACTAAGACGGCGTCCGATTGGCTCCGGTGGCTCGTAGCGGCCCGCTGCTTTTCCATCGTAAGGTGAAACAGAGCGTATACATTCCGCCTCGGATCTCGATACGGCGCCGTCAGCCATATTACGACCGAATGGAAACCCTGGCTTCTCTATTCTTCACTTAGTCAGCGTCTCTTTCAGTTCTTTGAACGCTACCTGGAGCTAGATTTTCATAAGTGCCTTTACTGTTGTTGCTTTTTTTTTAAGGGAGGGGGGTGCTTGCTTTTTGCTTGGTGACGTCATCATTGTGCATAGTTTTAGATGGCCGCGACCTTGGTGACGTCTTCCGAAACCGCCGGCGTATGCGGAAGTTTCCAATTCTGCTCTAATAACAATAATCACAAAACAAAAACGAAGGAAGCGTCAGAAAACGGTGCTGTGTGAACCACACTTAAGCCAGGGCGCTGCCAATAAAAAAATATAAAAGAACAACAATCAAGGGACGTACCTACATGAAAAACAAACCTAACTCTATGTGGATTTGTTTAGCCGAGGATAACCTACGCCACACTCGCTCTGTGGCGAGGCGGTGCCGTTCAGACATATCTCTCCTCTTCCACAGTGGTTCAGAATCGAACCAGGGCCGCGTTCATCAGTCACAAAGCTTTTGGGCTACAGTCGTTGATAGCGTAAGGAACGCTGTGCGTGACGAGTCCCGAAGATCTTATTATCGCTCCTCAGCGAATGAGACTGAAGCATTAGCCGGTAAGAGAGTCGAAGAGCTAGTCACAAAGCTAGAAGCGTAAACACAACTAGCCGCGTCCTGCGGCCCCTGGGCTGTAAACGGGGAGTTTTCGTAGATGGTTTCCGCTGTCCCGCAATGTTCTCCGTAACCCCCAACGAGATCCGAGGCTCTGGAGGTAAGGCTAGCGCCGCACATGCGCAGAAGTGGCGTCTTTGTTCCGTAGAGCGCAGCGCACCTGGGAAAACGGTAGACCAAAACTCAAGAGGATCCTTCCGCCGTAAAACGAGCCGGAAATTTCGGCGCCTGCGCAAAGAAAGCTGAAACTTTCTCCGAATGTGCACTGAGCGGGTCACTTTTACCGCTTGAAATTTCAAGGTGTATAGTTTTTTACCTGCAAAGGAAAGGAAAGCAACAAGCTGACCAAAATCGGGGTTTGGCGCGTTCGCAGATGACCGAGTTAGCGACGCGTGCGGCGCTATATTTACTGGTGGCGCCATCTCCCGATAGGCGCAGCAAGCCGACAACACAGGAGTGCCTGGTCTACTTGCGGCGCCTATCGGGAGATGGCGCCACAGGCAAATAGCGTCGCTAACTCGGTCGCCTGTGAACGTGTCAAACCTTGACTTTGGCAAGCTGTTTGCTTTCATTTTCTTGCCTTGAAATTTTACACGGTAAAACTGACCTGCTCAGTGCGCGTTCGGTGAACGTTTAAGCTTTCTATGTGCGGGCGCCGATGTTTCCGGCTTCCTTTTACAACGGAGGTTCCGCTTGGAACACCCTACGTATCGCTCCGTTTCCAACCAGATTGTGGGAGCATCAGCTGTTAAAAAAATACCTGCAAACAGATCACAAAGAAAGGAGCATAATGTGTCGACGCGCTTTTGTTTTCCCCCAGACATCAGCCAATCGCGGCGCGAGCTTGGCTGCGTCGTCATCGCGAGTTCCCTACGCGCTCTCTGTGTTGCCCTTTGTCTGGCGTACCTTTCTCCCTGCGTTCCGATGAGCCAAAGAAGCATTTTGGAACAAGCTTTCTCGCCGTATATAACCATCGGAGACTGTCTCTACGCCGAAGAGAGAATAACCCTACCAGCAGTCTTAAACTTGATTCCCTAAGGCCTGCAAACCGTTGATATCTTCGACGGGTCCCTGTCTCCTATACTCGATTCCCTCGGGACCGCCGTGTCTGACTCGAAGACGTCCGAAATTTCTAGCTCCTAATGGCTGCTTGGCTGCTGACTTGTGATTGCCAACGCTGGCGTCTCTTGAAGTAGCTTTTAGTGGAGCCCGCGGTACCCCCCTTTTAACCCTATTTGGGTCGCGAAGAGAGTGTCCCCCCAAAAATAACGGTTCGATGAAGATTGATGTATTCGTCCGTCGTTCTTTGGAATTTCTTCTGCGCCGACAGTGTCGAGTTTGAAGACCGTGGGTCGGGTGATTTTTTTTGCGAAGTGTATCCGCGGAACTCTGCGGTTTTTGAGAGTATAGAATGTGGTGTGGTGGAAGCGAGAGGTTCTGTTGTTTCTTTTTTCTCCTAAGCCTGTTTTTTTTTATCGGGGTACGGTTTCTTCCTTTAGTACTGACACGTGGACGGACACTGATGAATTCTTTTATACCCAATTCACACGGCAGCGTAAAGCCTGGTTCAGACAGTTGCGTTTGAGTGCGTTTGACTGCGTTGCGGCTGCGAGAAACCAGGACATTCATGCTGCTTATGTCGCGTGCCAAGATGATTCCCTTGAATTGGATTCCATGCTTCATACGAAGCATAGATGTACCGGTGACTGGCTTTCTGCACTCGACGCAACGCAGTCAAACGCACTCAAACGCAAGTGTCTGAACCGGCCTTGAAAGTATCTTTAGCTTAGGTCCCTTAGCTGAAGGTACCTGTAGTAAACGGCGTTCCTGATCACACGATAAATAAACGGAGTACTTTAAGTTGATGTCGATTGCATTCCTGCTAAACCACGAGAGGAGCACGTGATAAACAATTATTCCTCGAAATCGGTTTGAGGCGCGGTTTTTGATTATTAAATGTGAAATATCACATTTAAAACCGAAATATTATTTCTGTCTGCTTTTGCGGCACTTTATTTTTTTTTCTCTAAGTCTAAGGGTGCACCCAGAGCCGTATATGTAGAGAGTTTGGCCATTCGTTGGGAAGTATAGGAGACAAATGAGGAGGCGCCATTGGCCGAAAGCGGGCTGGGCGAGTTCCAGGGCGTCTTCAGAAATTCGAATGTGACCAACCAGAAGCCGGGAATAATACCCTGGCGGTGGTTGCGAGAAACAAACCTGATAACTGCATTGGAGTAACTCTCGATGACTGAAAATATGGTACACGTGATGTTTCAATCACGCTCATCCAAAATGATGGTGGAAGAGTGCGACTAGAGGAACGATCGACATAATCCGTACGCCAAGCGCCGAGGGCCGGGAATCTGCCGTCCGAGCGGTCACACTCTGTCCGAGCAAAACAGAGTTGAGCGGCGAATTCGTTTCTTACATCTTTCTGCATGATCATGATGAAAACAACACGTGTACCCTATTTTCAACCATAAAGAGTTACTACACATCACTCTTACGCGCTTATTAAAACCATTTACGAACATAGACCTTTGATCAGAACTGTTTCTCGCTACCACCGCTAGGGGATTCTTTTCGGCTTCTGGTTGGTCAAGAGAGCATGCCAAGCCCTTTTCCGAGTCTGCCGCACGCCCTGGCTCTGCCCGCGCCTCCCATTGACCAAACCCTCTACATATACAGCTCTGGGTGCACCTAAATGAGTCTTGCTTTAAACGTCCGACGCGTCTGGCCACACTGGCCCTAAATCATCTGCGTTTACGAGTTTGCATTGCGAGGTAGGCGACGTTTTTATGTTTAGTAGCACCATTTGCTTGCAAAGTTCTCACTGAAATAGCTAAATAGTGCCCGGCAAAAACGAACCACGACGGAGTCTCATGGTTATGCCAGTCACGCGATCAAAAGGGATGGACGACGACGAAGATAAAGAGTCCTGGGCTGGAGAGTCGGACGACTCGTCTACAACCTCAAAAAAGAGCTCGCAGTGGTCCATCGCGTTCGGGTTCGTAGCAGACATTGTTTTCCACGTGCCGCCGCTGCTACCTGCTAGCTAGAGTATGCGTTCATCCTTATTGTATTATTCCATCACATTTGTGTTCACAATCATATCATAATTTGATACTTATATATATTCAATTTGTTATAATGCATTAAACAGGATATATTTATATATCTGTGATAATACTTTGAGTTCGTGGGTCCGAGGCTACTCCCTGCAGCTGTTAAGGGAGCTCGGCGAGCTCCGTTTAACACAGGACCTCCCTTAGCGAAAGGGACCTTTATGCGCCGTGTGATCACAAGCTCCAGCTCCCTTTACGACAGGTACCTGGGCTAAAGGTACCTTTACGCTGCCGTGTGATTTGGGTATTAGAGTCGGTTCCGGCTGGCATCTTTCTGCGACTTATTATTTTTTTTTTCCTCAAACGTATCAAGTCAGGGGAGAAATTGAGAAACATATTTTGGGCTAGTTTTCTCGAGTGAACCGCTGTTCACACACTTACGACCGAGCACGACAGAAAGACAAAACCGGTTTTTAAGCCTCTTGCGACGGGGGAGGAGCGGATGCGTTGCTGCGGAGGAGGTGGTACGCCGTCGCAAGGGGCATAAAAAACGGTCTTGTCTGTCTCGGTCGTGCTCGGTTGCAAGTGTGCGAACGGCGCTCGAGGTTTTAACGTACGCATTCTGAACCTTACTGAAAACAGATGCAGTAGTTTCTTCTCTGTTCTACCTGGTTTATACAGCGTTGTGTACGAAGCACTAGCCCGGAGGACTTTGCACTCAACCAAACCATTTTCTTAAAAAAAAAAAAAAAAATTACATATTGCCATCCGCGTCGCCGAGCGAGCGCGTACGTGACCGAGAGGTTACCACGCCCGGCTGTCGCGCGGAAGTACCAGGTTGGATTCCGGGGAGCGGAATGCTCTTTTATTTATCATTTCAACTTGGCGTTCTTGTAAGTTCGAGAACATTGCCGTCTGATCGAGTTACGAATGTTCTACATTCCGAAAGTTCTACGCCGAATATTCCAGAAACCCACGGGGGTACAAAAGGGGCACCACGCGGCGAGCCAGGTTCAGTCTTGCCCCAGCCTTCGATCCTGCTGTTACGCCGACTTCTACGACCGCGACGCTCCGTTGTTATCTTTTGTTCACTTTTTTTTTTTTTTGGGGCACACGTTCGCCTCATTAGACGTTTCAGTTTCCTCAGTTATTCTTTCTTTCGTCACCTCGTCACTCGTGACAGTATCTGTACTTTACTTATATATCTTGTTCATCTAATTCCCGTGTCTTTGTTCATTTTGGTTTTGCAGTCATACATTATTTACTTTCTGTATTGTTGTGTTTCCCTCCCCACCCCACTTTTTTGTAAAACCCACTCTTGGAGGGTCTTTAGGGGTATTCTGCGGAAATAAACAAATGAAGAAATACATACCTATTACAGTTGCGACCGAGAATCTCGGTCACACTAGTTTGTTTGACGTGTGTTTTTATGGCGCTGGAGCCGGTAAGTCACTCTGGCTTCAAACATGACGCTTTTTTTATCATCGCCGATACGAGAGGCCATTCCAATAATAAAGTACGGCTACCAGCCCATGTTCACTAATGCGCAACAGGTGGTAACGACTTTCAGGAATGCATTTTGCAATATATACGTTCAGTCCGTTCGAATCGCGAAACCGAATGAACAAAAGGAAGACTTAACTCCTTACAGGTGAAGGTTTAAGCCGCAGCCGCACCGCTCTCGTACATCCTTTAAAAGAATCTGTCCGCGGACATGTTACGGCGGAATCATCTGCGTACACGCCACAAGCACGTTCGCGGCATGCGTGCTTCGTACATTTGTACCCTTCGCACGTGTCTGCATGCAGATAGTGTTTTTCTATGCCGAATGTCACGGGATCGGCATACAAAGAGAAACAAATGCCTCAGACAGAGTCGCAGACTTTGTTTTTGCATTATGTATTAAACATTTTACCGCGCCTTTTAGTTACCCATTCATCTACGCAGTATCATTCTGAACTCCGTATATAAAATTCATGCTCTACTTTGTTTGTTTTTTTCAAACAAAGCTCATGGATTGAAATTTTAAACTCAATTTATGAAGTCGGTCTCGAACGCTGTGCCAGTGTTCGGAGTTTGCCAGGTGCATTTTTGGGTGCGTCGGACGCCAGTAAACCCGCGGTCACACTGCAAACACAACCTAAAAACACGGAGTCGGTAGACACTGTCTCAGGGGCGTGTCTTCTCCTTATATACATGCAGTGTTGGCGGTAACGCGTTACCCGTAACGCAGACGCGTGCCCGTCGTCACGCCACCGGCGCCTTCCCTGGATCCTGCGCTCCAGTTTTTTCCGCTCAAAAAGGGGCGTGGCACGGACTTCGATCCCATTTTTTGGTAGGGGAATAGACGTAGCACAAGCATAATTTTGTGAACTTCTAGGATGCCTGGAGCCCGTGGGATATGTTATCACCGAGAAGTAGAGACGATCTCAGAAACATCTTTAGCTAATATCTTGAATTGTCGTCACTTCCAGTATGGGCGAAAACATTGTTTTTGCCGTCGCCCAAGCCAATAGAAGACATTTAGCATACAATCGTAACCGTCACACATTCTCGTTTTGCCTCCCCTATAGTTTTTACTATTTACAAGTTGAAATGTTTTATTATTTATTCGTCGCCTATATCGGATAAGCCTATCAGGTGGCTGGGGACGAGAGTACACGAAAAAAGTCTGTAAGCGCCTTGTGCATTGTGATAGTTTATTGACATCATCGAAATTGAAGCAAATGGAGAAATAACTGTCCATCGAAAAAACTCCGTAACTTTCGTACGTCTACCGTTGATAAATAGGTACCAGATTTTATCCACCAGGAGCATACAACAATTCGGACGGATATTTCAGTCACTAGATGGCACTGCATTTGTGAAAGGGTCCATTGTTGTGCACTCTCGCACCTGTAATGATTGCAACCCTAGCAATAAAAGCACTACGGTGCTTGGCTCACGCAAAGACGAGTATGGGCGAGAAATAAATTACAATGTTTCAGAACCTACATTGTCGTCATCGTGAAAAGAGCGGGAATTTCTCGCGCCAGAGATATCATAGGAAGAGCCACTGATCTCTATTATTGGGGGCTGGATGGCGCATTCAGCAAACAGGTATGAAGCCACCGGAAGTAAGCGGCTTGTCCCGGAATCGAGCGCCTGGCAGGCTTTGTAACCCTTCCGAGTGCTGGTTCGAAAAGCGTCAAGGGCACTGGATTTTCGCTTCTTCCCTCAAGAGAGCCTGCTTGTTGCGCAGTAAGAGCGCATCCAAGAAGTATCACGGGAAGCCATTCAATGTAAACATTTTAAGGTTCTAGTTGATCAAGTGTGCATATATCCCAAGTTCAAATGCCTCCTTTCGGGATTTAATTCGGAGCAGGATCATTAAACCCCACTCAAATTCACCGGAAAGTGCGGACCAAAACATCGACTGAATGCACTAGGAAGCCCAGCAGACGCCCGACTTCCGGAACAAGCATCAAACTTCCGGTGGCTTCACTTGCGCCCTGCTCGGAGAGCAGTGGAAAGAGCCTCCTTCAGTTGTCTTCTTTTTTTTTTCCTTTTTTTTTCAGGAAGTGAAATTCAATTATATTTATATTTTTTCAGCGGAGGTGTTATGGATACTACAACGAATTTCGGCGCTCATTTTTTGGTCTCTATCTGTTCAAAAGAGCAGTATCACATGGAACATACCAATATCTTGTTAAAAAAGTCTCGAAAAGGAATTTTAAAACGAATTAAACGATTAGCAAAGAGCACTGGTGGATGTCGCTAACGCCTCGTTTGTAATGCTCGTCTAGGAACCTTGACAGCTAGTGACGGAGGTTGTCTCGCCTCCGGCCACGACGAGAGAAGGGGGGAAGGAGGAACTCCCCTCTTCCCGAGAATCCCTTTTGTGTGTCGCAGAAGTCGCTATTGTCCCCCTACAAGATTATAGAAGATTAACCCGTCACTCAAAATTCCTACAAAAGCAGCCGCTTCGGTGGCTGGAACGACTAGGCCATTCTCTCGGCGTCAGCCTCGCCGTAGCTTTGCTCGTCTCGAGATGACCTACGTTTTCCCCAGGATCGTGCCGCCCGCAAAGAAATGAAGACACCGAACTCTGGACACCTACCGTCATCTATGAGCGACGGCGACAAGCCACGTATCTGGTTGCCGTCGTCGCTCATAAATGGCCGCAGCCTTTCCACTCTGGCTTGCCGATTTGCGGCCGGCCGTTACTTTCCATTGTACAGTTCCGCTGGTCTTCCTTCTTCACCAGAGTGGAAAGGCTGAAAGGTTTTCTAGTATTTTCGTTTTTTCTTCAATTCCTCTGTGAACAAAGTGATTTTCGTAGTGCGATGGGCATCACCTAAATGTGTCTGTCGTTACTCGTTGAAAGAACTGTGAGTGTCTGTCCCTCGGTGGTTTCAGGGTTTTTATTTTGTTTGTGTGAACGATAGTTTACCCAACGCGCTGTGCTCTGTGTGCTTACGCTTTTATGTCGTGTTCGTTCCAATGGTCACTGAGAGCTTGAGGATTGCGCGGGGCGTGACCCATTATATTAATGCTTCTCGCTTCGCGATTGGTCCTCAAGCGCTCTTAGCGGCCCACGGCGCACTCACATTGGCTGCTGAGCGATAATGAGATCATCGAGACCCTATCCGCTCACCCTGCATTTCTGAAACTGCCAGCGAGTATTATAATCCCAGCGTCGCTTAACATGCAAAAAAAAGGAAAACCTTAGCAGCACAGCTAAATCAAAAGAATGAGACAGCATTCTTTCTCAAATTAGTGGTATCTCTTCTCCTCCTCCTTTTGTGCTGCGGCCGCCTTTTTTTTTTTTGTTGCACTGTTTAGTTTTGTTTTTGTTGAAAAACTAAATACTGCGCTGCCATTGTCGTTTTTTATCTCTGTAGAATTTAGTCATCGCTGGACATCGTCGGAGGCGCCTTTACGATCCCCATGCGCCTTTCGCTCATTAAAAAAAAAGATTGCTAGAAGTGAAAAAGATATTACGTCGGTGCTGAGCGTGATACGAACGAGAATCGATTGCTAATTGCGGAAGTTCTTGTGGGAGATAAAGCTGCGCTAGTACGTTTTTACAATCATAAATTTTGGAACCTTTTATTTTGCAAAAAAAAAAAAAGTTATTTTTTTTTTTTCGTTTAGACGAGAACATTTTGGTTTTTGGTTTGGAGGTCGAGCCTGTTAGCGAACTGCAGATGCACATCACGTCGCTCGCCATTCACGCTCAGGGGTCGGGTAATGGACAGGGCGTTCTAGTTCGTCCGCTATTGGCGCATCTTGTGCGTCCGTTTAGCTATATTAGGGGGAAGTTTGAACTGCCACTAGTATTTCAGGCGCCTGGATAAAACAAGCAAGATCACACACACACACAAATAGTTTTACAACAAAAAAAAAAAAAAAAAAAACGAAAAAACAGACGGTTTTGCGCAATAGAGACGGCACAAGACCCATTTGAGCGATTCTTAGAAATGCGACTATCTCGAAGTCAACGTCTCTAGATAAAAAGCACATCTCGGAATCGCTCCTAGCCAAACTACTAGGGAGTTTTCGTAGACCGCGTGTCCCCCTCCGCTAAGCCCTCTGCAACAAAGAAGCCTCTACTGCTCCTGAGCGTCCATGGCCTTGACTGTAGAGCTCCGGATACCGTTGCGGAGGGCGTTGTGCGACGGCGAAAACAATCTACGAAACTACCTAATAGTTGTTTTTGTCGATTGTGTTTCCCCCTCCGCTAAGCCCTCCGCAACGAAGAAGCCACTACTGCGCTTGCGTGCCGTTAGCCTTGACTGTAGAGTTCCGGGTCTCGTAGCGGGTTGCGGAGAGCGTTGGCGGGACGGCAAAAACGATATTAAGCTATTCTTTCTCTCTGAGAAAGTTTGGATTTGAATTTGGTGTCCTCTTAAGATTAGGGAATTATAGTAGACCGTTTTTCTCCTCCGCCACGGTATCCGTGAAGAAAACGCCGCAGCTGCGCATGCTCGCCGCCAGCCTTGTCTGCATAGTTCAAGGTCTTGTGGCGGATAACGGGGCGATATCCGGGTGCTTAGCGGGCTGCGGAAACGGTCTACTACAATTCCCCATTGTCTTCTGTATGATGTACGGGCGGGGCGAGTGCGGCTTTATTTGTGTCGCGTTCTTTTGTTTCCCCTCTATTTCAACCAATGGCGGTGTGAGCTTGGCTGCCTCGTTAATGTTAGCGCTCTGCAAGCTCTTGATGACGATGCTCGGTGATGGGTGTTCCACGTTACTAATTACGAGCGATTGAGGCACGGTGAAGGTCACTCGAATCGAAACGTAACAAACTCACGCGTGCCGCAGTGAGCGGCTATCATGAGTGGAATATGCGCGCGTGAATGTGTGCCGCGTTGTTCGCTTTCTTTCTTCTTTTCTATACGTAAAAGTGAGCGGGATCTACTGAAAATTACAATGAAGGGCCAGAGCGTCCGCCTTAGTGAGCAGCTACCATGAGTGGAAGATACGGATGTGAATGTGTGCGGTGTGTTTTTTTTTTCTTTCTCTTTTTCTGTAGGTAAAAATAAACGAGTAGTGTGAGGCAGCGCTTGTCCAGCGTGTGTGTCGTCTTTTATCCTCGTCTTTTGCCCTGTAATTTGTCCATCGCATATAGTGACTACGAAGTAGCTCAGCTTCCATCTTTTATTGCGTTAGCATTAGTACCCACATGACAGGATAGCTGACGCCGTCGACTGCGGACAAAACAGTGGAAAGGGAAGCGCCGACCGCGTAGAAAGGAGGAAATTAGGGAAGGAGAAAGGCGAGAGGGAGGCCACGTTCACAAGGCAGAAGCCAATGAGCGCGCGGATACTGGGGGAGAGTCTGAACTCCCAGGTGTGCGGAGCGCGTATGCCTTGGTTTGTGCCACAAAACGGAGCGTGAGCCAAGTACTATAGAGCTGGAAATCATAGCGGTCTCAAAGCAACACTGCCAACACCGTCGAAATTGAAGTTCTTACATTCCTTTTATTTCCGACGATGAGACATCCTTTGCTGACGTCATAGTCAGCATTTGGCCAATTGTGGTGGGCCGACCACAGCGACACTTTCGATCGCTCACGTCGCCAATAGAGCTGGTCCAAGTAGGCGTCAAAAGAAGACAGATCCGTTAATCGTCATAGAAGACCCAAAACACGCAAATCAAGAGGTTTCAAAAAGAATCTTTCGTGTGTCCTCCAGAAAAGATACACACTAATAATCTGTCGTCCAAAAAAAAGATCCACAGCATACGTCACAAAACGCCCCTCCAAAAAAGATGTCCAAAAAATACGCCCAAAGCCGGAAATAAACAAAAAATTAAATTTTAGTCCCTCGGTGGATCCTTAGGGTATGTGAGCATGACCCTTGGGAAACACCACACACGTCTCCCTTTGGGAAACACTAACACTGACCCCGTAAGGAAGCCTAAAAGAGGCAGAAAAAAAAATAGAAGAAGCAAAAGAGACAGCCAGAAAAGTAAAGGTGAAGGGGTCAGTGTTAGCGTTTCCTAAAAGGGGAAGTGTGTGGCGTTTCCCAAGAGTCAGGCTTACGCATTCCCCAAGGATGCGCCAATGAATCTTACTTTAATTTTATTATCAGAAATAAGGTACGCTCTTACAGATGCAACCAATTCCAATTGTTACTAGATAAAAATACACATTTGTGTTCTAATAGTTAATACATCTCACATGGCGTCAAAGTGGGCGGCGATTATGGCCGATTCACACGACGGACTGATTCGCTGACGGATTGATCACGTGACCGACATGTCCACGGTTCGCCCGTCTCCCAACCGCATCCACACGAGGGGGACGACGAGCAGACGCCAGCGAGGACAGACCGAACCTGTTCGCCACCCCACAGTGCCGCGAAACTCTAACATCGCACCGTGGCGCCGTTGTCCAAGAGAGAAATCGACGTTTGCAACCGCTATAAAGAATCGTACGCCGCTGTTACGTACAGATCGAGACAAAACACCGTGATAGGCTTCGCGCGAAGCGCCATTAGTTTTACTAACCCAAAGCATGACAGTAACACAGGCATGGTCCTGCTCGAGAAGGGTTCGGCGTAGAAGCGACGAAGTTCTGGGCTCGCGAAGGGGCGTTTGGAGATGCCTTCACGCACTCTGCGCTTGTGCAAAACACTCAAGTACACCACAGCCACAAGAGAGGTCTTGTTCGGTGAAATCCTGATTGGACGTGCAAGAATTATCGCGGCGTGCTTAGAAGAGTTTTTACGGGAGCTTCTTGACACAGACCCGGAGGAGTACCGGAACCTGCGTCGCGTCAGCCGGATAAAGTTTCTGCAGTTTCTTTCACGCGTGGAACCAAGATTCGCGCGACAAAATGAACCAGCGAACGCACGAAACACCACGATGCGCCATTTTTGTTTTAATCGTCCAGAAAAAACAAACAAACAAGAAAACCATCTACCGTTGCCAGACTGAACTCTTTTCAAGTCAATCTCCAACGGAAATCCGCGAGTGAAACTTTTATCAGTCCCTGCGTCCACGGACGAGGCGCAAATCGCAGCAATCGGTGGCGTGCCGGTCAAGTGGTTCACGCTCCGCCGTGTGAATCTGCTATTACTAATCAATGGCTAAGCTAAAAAATATATATATATATATATATATATATATATATATATATATATATATATATATATATATATATATATATATATATATATATAACGGGCATGGTGGCGGGAGGCCGAAGGCGTGGGTATAACTGGTAAGAAAAAACCCTTGGTGAAAACAGCAACAACGGACGATTTAATCTTCAACGATTATAGATGATATATTTATTGTCTGGTCGCACACTGAGGAGGAGCTGGTGGACTTCATAGGTCGATACAACGCTGCTCATCCGAGCATCCGCTTTACACATACGTACTCTCAAACCGAAATAAACTTCTTAGACGTCAACATTAAAATAGACGAAGGTAAACTCGCCACGAGCCTGTACCGTAAGCCAACAGATCGACAGCAATACCTGCATTATCAAAGCGACCACCCACGCCATTGCAAAAACAGCATTCCCTATAGGCAAGCTCATCGTTTCAAACGAATTTGTTCCAAGGAGGACGATTTTGATGCGAGCAGCCAAAATTTAAAGCCAGTGCTAGAGAAACAAAGTATCCACCGCGTATAATCGACGATGCAATCAGAAAAGCCAAGCAACTGAACCGAGCAGACCTTATCAGCCCGCGGCCCACGCAAAGCGACTTACAACGCACAAATCTATATCTAACTTATAGCATGAGCCATCCTAATGTAAATAATATCTTAAGACGACATTATAACATTCTCGAACAAAGCGAGCGCCTTAAACGCGCGTTTCCATCCGCCCCTGGGGTAGTCCACCAACGATCGCGTAACCTCAAAGACGCGCTAGTAAATTCTCGGATCAATTTATCGCCACCACCTAACGAATGTAGGCCTTGCATGCACCCAGGATGTCTGATCTGTACACAGATGCAGCACACAAACACGGCCAGCAGCACGCCCTCGCAGTTCTCGATCAAAATTAAAGGGCACTTAACATGTGCCTCGTCGAATGTCGTGTACTTATTCGAGTGTACGGTATGTAAAATGCAATACATAGGGCAGACTAGAACGGCATTTAGACCGCGCTTTAATAATCACAAATCTCACGCCATAAATCTTCCGACATTGCCTCTATCCAAACATCTCGCTCTCCCAAAACACTCGTTTGATCAATTGTCAGTGACGCTCCTAGAATCTGGATTTAAATCAAATCGCGAACGTGAACTGCGTGAATCCTACCTAATTTACCGATTCAACACAATTAAACAAGGCATAAATGAAAGCCCCGGTACTCTGGCATCGATTAAAATGCTAACAGACGAATAGCAACAGCGATGAGGGGAAATTTTCAGGTCCCAGACCTTATTGTTAGCAGTGGTACTGTGTTTGTGGCCGGAACTGGACCATCAACTTTTCTCTTTATTTCCAGGTTTTGATATACATATGTTTTTGTTCTAGGCTTAACATTGTTCCCTTTCAGGTCTGACTCATGCATGCCCCACGAAACAACACAAATGATCGTGCCGTTTTTTTTTTGTTTTTTTTTTGAGACAGCACTTTAGTTTGCGCGTTAACCTTCGTCTATTGTACGCTATCGTTCAGGTCACCCCTGCCCGCCGGCCACAAAGTCACCCTGCGCCCCCTCTCAAGAAGCTACAACCGTCATCCCACCGTCCTTGAAACTTGGCCCCGACCGTCAAGCTTCTTCACCCGCATACGAACTGCCCTACGCTTCCCCTCTCACCAAAGCTCCAACCGTCATCCCGCCGTTTTTGAAACTTGGACTCGACCGTAGCATTGTATAAATACCACCCGCGTTCATCTGTAAAAGTTCTTCCTGACGAAGGCCGGACTCCGGCCGAAACGCCGAAGATTAAATCGTCCGTTGTTGCTGTTTTCACCAAGGGTTTTTCTTACCAGTTGTATATATATATATTTATATATAAATAATTTTTTTAGAACTTTGATAACCCCATAGTTGAAGTAGGGACGCTTAATGTGAAAACCAGATAAATGTAAGTATGTCTATTTCTTAACTGAAATTTGATCAGTCCTTTGTAACTTAGCTCGTTTATAGGTTATATCACAATTGTATTTAATGTGTACTCTTTAGAATTATATTTTAACCGAGAAAGTTCCTGCTTTTGCTTAGCTTTATTGATCAAAATGATAGCACGAAGGCTTAATTTGGGGTAAGGGGTGAAAAGTTACATGGGGATTTATTACGTCCTGCTTGTGATGCCGGCTTGCTTGGCAAACTCCCACAGGGAGAAGATCGCTTGGTGGGCGTCGGTTTCCGGGGTGGTCCACCTCTCTAAGGTGGTGATGTTGGGACCCCTGTACTGTCTTCTCACTTGTTCCAAGCCGGGACAGTCTTATAATAAAAAGTGGATTGTAGGTCTACATCCCGTGTCGCACGTGTTGCACGTGATTATCACCGGTGTTACGCTAGTGGTTTGTACGTCGTCGTGGTCCGTTTCGTTGTTGGAGGGTGGCGGAGGTTATGATGGTGGTCGGTCTTGTTCTTGTATAGTTCTTGGCATCTCTTCCTCAGACAAGTGTAGACTTGCCACTTGGCCAGTATGTCCTCGGTGAGCGCAGTACCCGTTCTGGCCTTTGGACCGGTACCCGCGCTCCTCTAGGCAGGTCTTTGGGTAGCGGATTTTCGTTGCTTGGGACCTTGGTTTTAAATTCCGGCTTTATTTGCTTGAACCTCTTTCCTTTTTCGGGTCCAGTTGTGACTTGTCGGAGGGTGCCTCCGCCATCGCGTCTTCCTGTGAGCGGTTGGATAAAGTCTCGCTCGCTAGGTTGTGCGCGGCTTCTTTTCCCTCTAGAGTTCCTGCATAGGCTCCCTACGGGAGCCAGAGTTGCGCGTTTGATTCCACGTGCCGCGTGCCACCCTCGCCGCTATTCGCCGAGATCCGATCACGTGAGGAGCCGTATCAAGTGTCGTGCAGCAAAGTAACGCGCCCCGGCGTACGTTCCCCGGCTTTTGAGCGCGCCGCGCGCCTCGAACGCGCGGCGCTGCTATTCGCCAAATTCAGTCACGTGAGGAGCTGAATCCACATGCCATGCATGAACGCGCAACTCTGGCTCCCGTAGGGAGCCTATACAGGAACTCTATTTCCCTCGTTGCCAGCGTTGCCTGGTACCCAGAGTACTTGGGGTTCTATGTTTGGTGTGATCTGCAGGTCTCTGCAGAGTGTCTTAATGTCGTGGGCTGCCGGTCCTATCCTCGTGCTCCGGATAGTGCCTTCAGCGTGTCTTGCGAGTCAGTGTAGATGGTGACCTTACCTTACGTTTCTTTCTCAAAAACTCCCGCTCATGTTTTTATCCGAAAATATATATATTTGAAACCCTTGGGCGTAGATTATTGGCGATGTCAGGGCACCAACACTTGATGACTGTGCTTGTGGTTTGGAAAACAAGTCTTGATGACTCTAACATAATTCGTCTCCAGTCACAAATAAATCGAACCCTGCATTCACGCAGTATCAATTTAACGCCTCTTGGGTTACAATATATACATTGATTGACATAAGCTGGGAACAACGGAGAAAACAAAAACAAAATAATGCCAAATTCAGAATCTCCTTGCTGTTCTGGTTGTTTCTTTTACTATGAATTCATCGCCTACAAGATAAAAAAAAATAAAACAAAGAACACCACACAATTACACACCGCCCTACAAACTCACGCTTTTTTGAGACGTCAACAAAACAAGCACCCCACAAAAAAAAAAGGGTATTGCCCCGGAATGAAAGCGCGTGGCGGCGCTGCGAACAATCGGCATGTGGAATTCGGCAGTTACCAAGCCACAAAAGAAGTCTGGAAAAAATACGACCGACACAAGTTACTGAGCACTTCGCAGATGAATTATTTGCACCTCCTGGCCTTCAGAAGCCTTAGCCGCTCTCGCCTAGTTGCCCTCTCGTCATTCATTGCTTTGGATTAAAGAGAGAAAAGGAGGAGGATGTAGAACTTGAGTATGCTTGTTGTTATCGTCACTGCATGCACCTCACAGCGCAAGAAAGGTAAATATGTCCTTGCTAAAAATGCAGAGAAGTCAACAATGCTTTTCTCATTAAGCTTGTTGAGATTGAAGAAGGTAGTGAGGAAGGAAGGTAGCAGCTGCGACAGCACGTCAATTGCGTGCAGCGCCCTCTGCAACCCAACAGCGTTTGTCCTGTTTGCACTTCCTTTAGTCCCCGTTTACTGTGCGCGGTTTGCCTTTTCGTCAATTTCATCCACGGCGCTGCTATCTCGCTGCGCCGTGGATTAGTCTCGGGTTAGTCTCCCGTGACGGGTTAGTCTCCCGTGAGAACGAGAGACTAACCCGTCTTTCTATAGCGACCATACTACAGCGGAAGGCGTCGAAGGAACTTGCGGTCGATTCTTGTAGTTCAAACAAAGAACGGTTAGCGATCATCGATTCGGTCTGTCTGACTTTGTTCTTTGTTCTGGTTGGTAGGAACGAGGCAGCTACGTTTCGATATACTAGAAGAAAAGTTTCCCGAAACCCCGAGGCGTTCGGATAAGTCAGTAAGTGGGAAGCGTTGCCGCGAAATCCGTTCATGGTTGCCCACTTTTATCTTCCGCGGTTGGAGTGTTTCAGAAACGTGCGATGGCCGAGTCTTGGCTTCCGAACACGGCCGCGCACAACCGACGAAGTGCTGTCAGACTGGTCGCTAGCAGGTTAGGCCTAAGGGGGAAAGAAAAACGAAGAAAACTTTCAGTTTTTGTTAGTTCTTTTTCGGGGGAAGTGAAAAGGAAGATGGAGATGCAGGAAAACAGAAAGAAAGGGGGAAAAAAGAAAGAAAGAAGAAGGGAGAGCGTGAGCGAGAGTGAGAGGAAAGAGAGAAAGAGAGAGATGGTAACAGAGAAAACAAAATAGAAATGATGATAAGTACTTCTGAAATCAAACAGAGGAAAAGTAAAATTAATGCTTTTGTTTTGACTTGTGGTGAAGATCTAAGATAGACAAAAAGTGAAGAAAGGACGGGACCAAATTAAAAGTTATATAAAGCATAACTAAAAAAGAATGATCCAGGAGATAAATAGAAAGAGGGTTTTCCAAAAGAAAGACGCGTTATGACTTAAACGGAAGAAAGTAAAAAATAAATGATAAATGTTTCAAGTTGCTTACTCATCTGTGCGATGAAAAACAAAGTGGATCGAAGATCATGAAGAAATTAAAATTCAGAAAGGTTTCTCTTATAAATATACAAGAGGCAAGGTCATCTTGATTATAGGTGGAGGTTCGAGTTCCCAACGGCTCGCAACTTCATTGATTGACCGCGCATTTAATCGATTCCGTCAGGCTTAATCTATCTGGGATAGGAAAATTGGTTCGTGTTAAATGAGATATATGTTTTATTTTTTTTTCGGGATTTAACGTTGTATGCTTGTCGGAATATTTTATGTGTGTGTTAAAATATTACTTTGGCGCGCGCTTTTGATTCGGTATTGATTTAGAGTGAAAATGTGTTCCCCGCCTTCAATCAGGTCAGTTTCCCATTTGCGTTGTCAATGCGACGCCATATTTCTGCTCTTGGAATGCCTTGTATTCGGGGGTGCGATGACTTCGGTTACCACCGCAACAAACCTCGAGCAAGATAAAAAGACTCGAACATTCGTTGAAAAAAATTGCACGAGACAGATGGCTCGTTAGTTTATTATAAATATAATAGACGTACGTAATTTTTTGTTTTCTTCTATCAGCGCAGCATACGTCATTGATTTGTTAGTAAAAAATAATCTGATAAAAGTAACGTATTTCTGCAACGCGATTTCCCATTTGTGACAACCACAAGTCTACATTTGATTAGATTTTAATGCAATCTTATCATGAAAGTTTGACCTCTTTCGATCTTTATTACGAATTTGATAGTGCGGCAACATCATTCTCGCAATCAGGTACCAAAGGCTCGCGCCAGGGTCTCAGCGAGTTCGATTCCCGTTGTCTGTTGGTTTGAATGTGGTCGCGTAACTTATACATGTATGAGCGCGATCGTCTACTCGCTGCTCGGTGATTCCCGTTAAATGCCCCAGTTTGTACTACACTCGCCAAAGTGACCATACCTAAGGCGGACACATTAAGCGGACTTTGTAAACAAAATCACTTCCCCGCAGCCTCTGCGTTACCAAAACAATACTTTTTAATGACAAAAATGCACACAAGAAAAGAGAAGAAAAAACGGAGAAAATGTTTTGAACTTTGAACTTTGAACTTTATTTCAGCAACATTATGCCGAGGACACCGGACAAAAAGCTAACAGAAGCTAGCTTGACTGGGTCCGGTGCCCTTGCATGTACAGGGAACACAATCATATTTAAACAATCCTAAATATTTCTTACAATATTCAAATCAAACAATTTAAAACGTTCCTATAAAATTTTAAAATCACCGACACTAGAGACCAATTTTTTTTTTCTTAATTTAACAACACAAAAAAATACGCAATATTTTCTTAGTTATACAATGAATATCGATGCGGTTCATTACAATGTTGTTAAGCAATGTAGGTAGATTATGAGCAAGAGACTGCAGTGCATAATTTGTACGGAAATGAGGAACCTTCCAGAATTCTCTACGACGAACATCGAAGACTGATTCACGCTTAGTCAGGTTTGCTAGCTGTGACAAAAAGCAATAAACTCCAAAGTTGAAAATGCGTAAGAAAATAGCAAACGATAGTCATAAATACAAGAAAGTTTCATAATATTGTAGCTCAAATATAATGGTTCAGCATGTGTGTCGTACGGAACATTAGCAATGAACGAATAATTTTTTTCTGAAGAGTTACTAGTTTGTTGACGTTACTTTTGGTCGTTGTGCCCCAAACCAAATGGCAGTAGTTGATTTGTGAGCCGAAGAGAGCATGATAAATTTGAATCTTAACTTTTGTAGGCAAAAGAGAGCGACAGTGACCGATGATGCCAGCTACCTTTGCCAGTTTGTGAGTTAGAAATTCTATATGATGATCCCATTGCATGAACTCTGAAAAAATTACGCCTAGCGTTTTATGATGACTTACTATTTCAATTTCCCTGTTTCCAATCTTAAGAGCATAACTAGCATCAATATGTTTATTTAAAGGTCTAAAAACAATCGCCTTTGTTTTGTGTGTGATGTAAAACAACTGACAGATCACAATTATTAAACGCATTAAGCCAGACTCACACTGTCATGCATCATACAGAGGACAGGGTGTTGGCACAGATATGATGACCAAATTATCAGCGGAAACCCCTCAAGCATCTTCGAAGCTAAGATAGACAAAAGTGAAGAAAGGACGGGACCAAATTAAAAGTTATATAAAGCATAAATAAAAAAAATGATCCAGGAGATAAATAGAAAGAGGGTTTTCCAAAAGAAAGACGCGTTATGGCTTAAACGGAAGAAAGTAAAAAATAAATGATAAATGTTTCAAGTTGCTTACTCATCTGTCCGATGAAAAACAAAGTGGATTGAAGATCATGAAGAAATTAAAATTCAGAAAGGTTTCTCCTATAAATATACAAGAGGCAAGGTCATCTTGATTATAGGTGGAGGTTCGAGTTCCCAACGGCTCGCAACTTCATTGATTGACCGCGCATTTAATCGATTCCGTCAGGCTTAATCTATCTGGGATAGGAAAATTGGTTCGTGTTAAATGAGCTATATGTTTTATTTTTTTTTCGGGATTTAACGTTGTATGCTTGTCGGAATGTTTTATGTGTGTGTTAAAATATTACTTTGGCGCGCGCTTTTGATTCGGTATTGATTTAGAGTGAAAATGTGTTCCCCGCCTTCAATCAGGTCAGCTTCCCATTTGCGTTGTCAATGCGACGCCATATTTCTGCTCTTGGAATGCCTTGTATTCGGGGGTGACTTCGGTTACCACCGCAACAAACCTCGAGCAAGATAAAAAGACTCGAACATTCGTTGAAAAAAATTGCACGAGACAGATGGCTCGTTAGTTTATTATAAATATAATAGACGTACGTAATTTTTTGTTTTCTTCTATCAGCGCAGCATGCGTCATTGATTTGTTAGTAAAAAATAACTTGATAAAAGTAACGCATTTCTGCAACGCGATTTCCCATTTCTGACAACCAAAAGTCTACATTTCATTACATTCTAATGTAATCTTATCATGAAAGTATGACCTCTGCCGATCTTTATTACGGATCTGATAGTGCGGCAACATCATTCTCGCAATCAGGTACCAAAGGCTCGCGCCAGGGTCTCAGCGAGTTCGATTCCCGTTATCTGTTGGTTTCAATGTGGACGCGTAACATATACATGTATGAGCGCGATCGTCTACTCGCTGCTCGGTGATTCCCGTTAAATGCCCCAGTTTGTACTACACTCGCCAAAGTGACCATACCTAAGGCGGACACATTAAGCGGACTTTGTAAACAAAATCACTTCCCCGCAGCCTCTGCGTTACCAAAACAATACTTTTTAATGACAAAAATGCACACAAGAAAAGAGAAGAAAAAACGGAGAAAATTTTTTAGTGTGTGATGTAAAACAACTGACAGATCACAATTATTAAACGCATTAAGCCAGACTCACACTGTCATGCATCATACAGAGGACAGGGTGTTGGCACAGATATGATGACCGAATTATCAGCGGAAACCCCTCAAGCATCTTCGAAGCTTCGTACGTATGCATGCTTCCAACATGTCTGCAGGGTCATCCCATGCCAGAGGATACGCGGCAATTTCTTCATTTCTGGGATATGTACCAAAAAATTAATTTGGAGAAAGAAGTCTCTGAACTCCAAGGAAAGTAGATTTTTTGTGCGAAAAATAAATTTTATTTTTACTGATATCATGCTCTAAAGTTCTGGAATTTTCCTAAAACGCACGTAATTAAAAAAAAACAGTGTGAAAAAAAAACGGTTGCGCACGAAACAAATTTAGGTTAGCGACTAATTACTCAATAATATGTCCTATATTACACTAAAATACAAACATTGAAAGACGCCATTTTGAGTCCAAATATGAGCTCCAAAGAGAAAAGATTTTGTATTTTTTAAACATTTTCTTTAGTACACTTGGAGATGGATGTTAGCTAGAATACTTTTTTTTCTTTTTTTTTCTCATAGGTCTATTACTTTAATTGGAGGTGTCTAATTTTAAAAGCCTCGTTTTGTTGCGTTTTTGTTAAATGACGAAATCTCCAGTTTATGCAGAAAAGGCCATATTGAAAGCCAGAAAAAAGCAATGTGGGCAAAGTTGCCCGGAATTTCAGAAACAGCCAAAAGTTCAAACCATCTCATCCGGTTAACATATCAAAAAATATAAAAAAACGTTTTGTTTGTCCTAACTTTTTTTTTTTAGATGAGTTTTTTTTTTTTATGCTTCCAGGCCGCCGGCGTTCTCCAGCGATGTGTAAACGGTCTGAGACGCCGCCGCAAGGTCCCCTTCAACGCTCTCCTGAATACAAGTTTTAATCAGTTGAAGTGTACGTTATCTTGACTTTTATGCATCAGTATCCTCTTTAGGTTACATAATGATACTGCGTCTTAATTCTACTCTTCTGCCCAGGTCACTGCCGACGAACGCAGGCCTGCATCGTTTGCTTCCCGAGTTTGGAAGTGCGCACTGCACGTTGGCGTTGTCTGTCCTATATCCAGATATAAAAATGATTCATACCGGAGAGCTCTTCACCGATGAGAAATGATTACGATGATGTCGCTTCTCCATTGAACCTAAATGTATTTTGATAGAATACGAAATGCTACCAAAAGCAGTGTAACGATGAAAAAAGCATTCCACTCTTTGCGGTGGACGCCTCACAACCCTGAGGTTCCGTACACGTGCAGAATTTTAGACTCCTGAATTCACTGGAAGCCAGCAGAACATGGATCGAATACTGAACTCACTAGAATTTTTAGAGAAAGTGTGTTTGATAAGACGTACATGGGTGTCGTCTTCGCAAAATGAGTGTCACTCTCGGCTGACATTAGATGAGGTAATAACCCTCATGGTAAGTTGGCTTATTAAAGATATTGCTGATTAACATTTCAATTAATAGTTTCATGACTCATGTTGCAGTTGGAATACTGACGCCAACTACTATCAGAGGCTTGACCATTTTTCAGATTTTGCGAAAAGGTAATAGTTTTTTTTTAGATATTCATCGGTCAGTTTTCGCCTTTCTACTCCCGATTTTAATATTGCGCACATCGGTGAAAGGCTATCCGGTCTTAATTGTCTTTATATCTGGACACACGACAGACGAGGCCGACGCGCAGTACGCATTCCCGAACTCGCGAAGCAGACGATGCAGTCCTGCGCTCGTCGGCAGTTACCTGGGCAGTAGTAGAGGGAAATTAAGACGCCAGAATAACTACGTAACGTAAAGAGGATGTGGATGCATGGAAGTCCAGATGATGTCCACTTCAACTGAATAAAACGTGTTTTCAGGAGAGCGTTGGAGACCTTGCAGCGGCGTCTCACACCGTTCACGCCTCTCTGGAGAACGCCGGCGTGCGTCGCCTACGAGGCGGGAGCCTGGAGGCAGTGCTCATGTTTAAAAAATAATTTCTCAGGAACAACCTGAAGCGTTTTCTGGCTCTCAATATGGCTGTTTTGTGCATAAATTGGTGATTTTGTCATTTAAATAAAACGCCACCAAACGAGACTTTTAAAATTTAACACAGGCAATTAAATTTGTAATTTTACGAGAAAAAACAAAAAAAGAATAGTATTGTAGCTAACTCTCAAATTCAAGTTGACTAAAAAAAATAAAGAAATCTAATAAAGTTTCTTTTATTTTGGAGCTCCTATTCGGACCCAAAATGGCGTACTTCAATACTTGAATTTTGGTGTAAGATAGGGCATAATTTTAAGTAATTAGGCGCCCACCTAAGTTTGTGTGGTACGCAACCGTTTTTTCACTATTTTTTTTTTTTCTAAACTTCATGAGTTTTATGTAAATTCAGGAAATTTAGAGCATGATATCTAAAAAAAAAAAGTTACAAAAGCATATTGGTTTTGAAGTTCAGAGGCTTCTTTATCCCAATTAATTTTTTAATACATATCCCAGACATGAAAAAAAAAAAAAAAAATGTCGCGTCTCCTTTGACATGGAATGACCCTGTAGACAGTTTTACGTTAAACGGTCTTTGGCTAGTTGATCCGGATTTCTTAAAGCCGTATTTGGTGAAGCCGCATTTCGTGAAGGTGTGACCTGTGACGTCCCATACTGCAACGCGCGCAGTGCTGTATTATGGGACGTTGCAGACCTAGACACCATTTCCGTTTTTCCGCTATATATAGCGGGGAAGTTGAATTGGTGTATAGGTCACGTGAGATCATGTTATTTGGCGTCAATGTGCCCGCAAACTTTAGCGGGAAAATGAGCGACCCGTGACCTACACACCAATCCAATGTTTTCCCCTCTAAATTGAGTGGGGAAATTGACGTCACGTTACCTAATGTCACGTGATGCCAGAACGTTTCAGACCTGTTGCGATCCGTACAGCGCCACGACGGCAGGGGATTTTGGGAACCCTCGGTACAGATCACGCGTTTTCTCGTTGCGCCTCCGCGACTGCGCCTGAGTCAGGGCAGATACAGCCAGCAGCAGCCGTCGCAGTCATCCGCCATACCGGCCGTCCGCCGGAACGTCGTACGCCGTTAACTGCGTACCTTATCTGCGCTGCCTGTGGTACCCGGGTCGACTCTTGTCCGCGTTGTGCCGTTGGACAGAACTTGACAGACCTTCCCCTTTTGCGGTGTCACCGAATTCACTTATTTTGCACTGAAACCGTGGCACGGTTCGACTTGGTTCGACGAAGTGTTGGTATAGCAGACGACGGCGCCGGTACATAGGAGAGGGATATGAAAGGGGTAGCCTCGCGAGCTAGCCAACCCGATATCCTCTTCCCGATTTCCCTGCGCTCGTCCGATTTGGCTGCTCGAGCGCCGTTGCCTCGGTAACCTGCGCCTGTTCGCGTATGTTACGTGGTAGCGGGAGGAAAGACGATGGGAGGGGGGCGTACCAAGGACTCCCATAATTCGTCACGCGGCGAGCGCGCGTTTTTGGGATTTTTGTAAAGGATCTATTGCCCGCCAATTCGCCATAGAATCCTTTTTTTTTGTATGACGAACGTGACAGGGCCGCCACGCAGAAAGGAAACGCGCTTCTGACGGTGATTGCAGACTGCATTTTGCATGATGTATTCGCAGTGGGACTGCGGCTTTAGTGCATCGTTTCCACAGACCCGACATCGCTTCGGGCGTTCGCTCTCATGCAAGCTTCGATTCTGGAGATCGTGCTCGCGATACCACTATTTTTAGAGCGAACTACAGTGTACTAGTACTTGCAACGGATGCAACGTCCCGCGTTCAGATAAACAAGTAAACTGTCGTCATGACGCGTAGCGCGCTCCAAATGTGGAAATCACAGTGTAGATGTCTCTCTTGTGGCGAACAAGTGCAAACACTCGCCGGGAACGGATCCTAACGGGCTCTGCTTGCGCAAGACGCCATAACCAATCGAGATTAAGTGCCGTAGAAGGGTATGCACCGAAAAACTGAGAGAGGGGTGTGGACGAGAGCGCGCGGGTGCGTCAAAACGCCTCGATCGAGTACGGATGATTATTGAGTAATCCTAACGCCAGCTGCTTTTGTCTGCACTGCACTCGTCGAGCGAATGCGAGAGCCAAACGCCGGATGCCGACGTACGGCGTTCAAACGCGTTCAGCGAGTGCAGTGGAGACAAAGACAGGTAGCTTTACGTTTACGATGCATGGTCAAGGATTCAGGCCTTGACCATGGATCGTTTTTCGACTGCATCTTCCTTGACATTACGAAAGCGTTCGACGAGGTACCGCATCAATTACTACCCCTTAAAATCAGCACCTAAAATACTGTCCCTAACGTCATCAAATGGATTGAATGCTTTTTGACTAACCGCATCCAGTTTTTAACAGCTAATGATTGTGCCTCATCTCCTTGTCCTGTGAAGTCGGGCGTCCTTCAGGGTTCTGTTTCAGGCCGTGTGAGTTTTTAAATATAGTATATTATACCTTCCCCCTGGCATTTAGTCTTATATAAAGTTGTTTGCTGACGACTGCGTTCTTTATCGTGAAATAATTAACCAATATGATCATTCTTTTCTAGAGCTGACCTCGACAATATCTCTGTATGGTGTAATAAATGTTTAATGACTCGTAACATTAGCAAATGTAATAGCATGGAAATTTACCTGCCTTTCTAATCCCTCAAATCCTGTGTATATAAAATTAACGGTGTCCCACCAGAGCACGTCACTTCGAACGAATACCTCGGAGTTCACATAACTAAAACCTTCTCATGGCACACCTACGTCCACTACGTCTTAAGCGAGGCTAACCGCACCCTCGGCTACTTACGTCGCAGTTTTTTCTCAAGCCCCTTCGCCTCCCAAGTCGATTTTATATCGCACCCTCATTCGCCCAAACCTCGAATACGCCTCCGCGGACCCGGCTCAACGTACTTTTATCGATGCCATAGTATCTGTTCAGAATCGATCAACGCTTTTCATCTCCTCTAGCTATTTTCGTCTCCATAGCATCTCACTAATGAAACCCAGTCTTGAACTCCCTGAATTACAATTTAGAAGAAAAATTTCGTGTTTTTTTTTTCTTTTCCATAAAAGCATGTCTTCTAATATAACTCATCACTGCAGCACGAACCTCTTTCACAGCCTTCGCACCTTTCATATCAAATTGGTCACCGGTTTAAAGTTGACATACCTTATTGCAGCACAAATATGTTTTTCAATTCATTCCTAACCAAGACCAGCTCAGAATGTAGCCGCATTTCCCCCTCGATCGCCTCCATTGAAGACGCCTCATTCTTCAAGACCGCCATCACCGAACACCCTTCTAATCCTGCACTACGTTAATTGGTTTGTTGTTGATTGATTATTGTACTCTTTGTTTATGCTTTTTTTTTTAAACACCTCGTACCCACCCCTTCTGTAACGCCCTCTGTGCCCCGAGGGTGTCGAAAGAAATACGTTAAGAAATAAATTCCGACCATAGCTCCGCGCTCTGAAGACCCCGCGCTCTCTCGTTGTCTACCCTTCTCCCTCAGTTGTTCGGCGCGTGGGCAAGTGAGAAAAAGAATATGAAGGGGGAAGCGCAAATACGGCATAAATGCACAGATATATAGTAAATTTAGGGGCCGACAAACATGGCCGCCTCTTTGCACGTCTGTTACAGTAGTATTACTTTTTGTTGTGCGGTGGAATGCGCGTTGCTTTTGGGGACGGCGTTGAACGGTGCCGCCCCCGCGTGTCAGAAACTGTGAGTTTTCCCTAATTACACACGCGTGCGGGGAACTTGGTGGGCTGTTCGCTTATCTACATAACTTGCTCAAATCATGTGCCAACAGAAATGATGTTATGTTTTGTTTCGTTGTTTTTTCTTTTTTATATTTCTTTTAGCTTTTTTTACGCGTTGTTCCATGCGAGTTTCTGATTGCTTGAGTGTCTAGCGCTTGGTGGGTGCTCGTATACGATGAGTTGCTAAGGCGTTTTAGTAATTCGGATGAAACGTCGAGAAAGGCAAAAGGGGGGGGGGGGGGGGGAGGTTGGCGAAAGGTTCGCTTTTAGAGTGTTGTTTTGCAAGGGGAGCGCGTTGTGCCGGCGGCGTAGTTCGAAACATTCCCGTGTCCGTCTCATCCTACGATGGACTAGGGCCCGAAGGCTGGCGGGCCGAGCACTACCTTAGAAAACTTTGCATCCGCATTGCAAAAGAGTGCGTGAGAGAAATTTCGACACGTAGATTACGAAGAGCACTAATCTTACGCCTATGGTTCTCTGTTGTGATAGCGAACTCTTTTGTATTGGAGAAGTAAAGATAGATGGTATTTCGTTTCGTAAACATTCATTCCATAATTAAACTTGTCGTAAACATGTCTACAGTTTTGGAGAAGTTTGAGGGCGCAGAAAAAAAAAAAAATTGACGCAAATTCGTTTCACCTTAGCCGCTGCAATTCAACCCGACCTTCGTATACGTACCCCCCCCCCGGACCCGTATCTCCCTTGTACATGTGATCCGTACATACGCTCTCGCGTCGAACACTCGATCATACTCATCTTTATTTTCTCAGTGGCCACCGGGTCTGATCCAGGGCTCTCGTCGCTACATCGCATCCAGGCAGTGTTGGGTAAAGTACACCTAAAAAGTACTTGAAATAAAGTGCAAAGTAAATTAGGTTTTATGTACGTGAAGTAAAGTAGTAAGTACTCAGGGCACAATGTACTTGAAGTAAAGTACTATAAATGCAATGTACTTTCAAAGTAAAGTAGAAGTACTTTTTAACACAATCTTTCATGATGTCCTTCCAATTCACTATACAGTGTTTTTTTTTTTTTAAACTGATATGTAGAGCCCCGCACGGATAACAGTTTGATCACCCACATCCGATCCGTATCCGCATCCGCAAAGTTTATAAATAATTGTATCCGCAGACTTTGTATCCGCATCCGCGAAATTCGGAACAACATTCGACCCTTAATCCTCACATTCATTTTATATCATAAAATCAAGCGTGAATCAAAATAAAATAAAAAAGCATCTAGATGGTATTTTATAAGCCATCTGCTTACCTTTGAGCAAATAACTCTTCATCACAGAATTACGGTGAAAGCCATTTTATCGCGTTTTATTTGATTGTATCTATAAAATAAGCTATCATCCTTCCAGAGACACTTCGCATCGCTTGAAAGATGACCGCAGTTATGAGATTGTCTTCTTGAGAATCCGTGACACTGACACTGTCCAGAAGATGCACTCAAAAGGAAGGAAATAGTGATATTTATTTTCCTTTTTGCTTCGTAAAACCAACTTTAAGCAGCCGCATATTTTATAAACATGAAAATTAACAAAGGACAGACTATTGTGTCATTTTATTTAGTAAAAAAAAATAAAAAGGGAGAGGAAAACCACTCATTCACCGCAACAGAGTGCTCGTGTATATGTGGTAAGGCGCGAGTACACCACTGAGAAAATATCACAATGGCAACACCTCCTATCGGTTCAGTTTTAAGCACGAACTCTCAGTTGCATGCTCGGAACCATATACTTAAAAACTTTAACTCAGTGCCAACTGTCGAGAAAAATAAAATTCACACCCACGCAACGTTTCACTTGTCAAGGTCTGTGTAAGAGAAACAGAATGTCGTCAACTTGGACGGATTCAGACTGGTTTGCCTCTCTAAAATTCATACCCGCTACTGAGAAGTCTCTCTTCATTGGTGCACTTGATGCTGGGGTGGCATGCACGAACTGTGCTGCAAGAAAGAGGTGCGGAAGCTCGTACTGGCGCAAGTCCCACCACTCCAGAAGATTTAATTCTGTCTCCTCGATCTACTGCGAATAAGCCACTTGCAGGTTTTCTCTACTTCATCGTGGCTTGTACACTTTGGGTTTTCTTTGCTCAAAGAATGCTCTATGCTCTTTCTTGCCAAACAAGAACGCGTTTTCCCGGGACGACTGATGCTCCCGCATTCTTCACTTTTTCTAGAGACAGAATTTTTGGCGAGATAGAACGTTCAAACACAATGTTTGGAGAGAATCAAATCTTTCTTGATGTAGAGAACAGTTTTCTCCCCGATTGGCACCTTTTATCTAAGAGAGTAGTTTTCTCACGCAATACATTCGATGATGCATTTCGTAGTATCGCTCACTAATTCACTCTACACTGTGCGGTCACGTGCGTTTATGGGCTGCCTCGGCAAAAATGTAGATCCGGACACGCGGATCAAATTCCAGGGGCTGCATTTGCAGTCCCTGGAATTTGCATCCGATCCGCAATCCGCCAAATCTGATTCATTTTTATTCACACCCGCCAGTTTACTGCGGATATCTATGGATATGCAGGGCTCTACTGATATGCATTGCCCCAGTGGTAATGGGGGTGCATCAGTTATTTTAGAAAATGGCGGCAAATTTTGGATGAAGTCAAGCGGCCACAGAGTAGTTGTGTTACTCTCGCTTACAATCTAGTATTCTGCACAATCAACTTGAAAAAGAATTATTTGTATCGGTGTTACGGCCGCCATTACTTCACCCAGAAAAATGACCGGATTACGTCTCGAAAGATGATAGTGCATTTTCCCATGATTATACGCCATTTTGTCTTGTTAAAGGTTGGTGAACTCTTATACTCGACCTCAGAAGTTGTGTACAGTGCTGGGAAAGCCAAGGACACGAGCGCGTGGTGCTTGAAAAAGCTCAATTTCACCGAGACCAAATCGGAGAAATGTACTTTGAAGTCGCGAGTTGTACTTTCCTCGGAACGTACCAGAAAAAAATACATTAAGTAAAGTACAAGTACATACTCAGAGAATGTACTTCAAGTAAAGTGCAAGTTTTCTAAAACCTACTTGAAGTAGTACTTTAAGTAAAAATGTACTTAAAGTACTTCCCAACACTGCTTCCAGGCGATATTTAATCCCTTCAGTGGCCTTCAGCAGTAGCAAGCAGACGGAGCCGAAGCGAGGGCTCGATAAGCAGACGAAAAGCTCGCCTCCTCATGACGCGTCTTGGGGCACAGATACGTACGACGGAGCAAACATATTGCGTGGTTTCTAACAGGCTCGTGATTGGACCCTGCGGCCTGTAGCATTGGGCTTTAGCCCATCGTGGGATGAGACGGAATATAAAATGCTGGAAGCCCGCGAACAGCTTGCTTTATCTCCTCGTAACGTCATCACACTCGAATGGCGCTAATTTAGCAAACGGTCCCGAGCCTGACGTCGAGCCTCCTTCTACGTGTTGCCCCCGCTGTCACGGCCCTGGTCGTTCCTTTGTGTTTACTATCGCCGACTGAACTAATCACGCACACTGAACGCGTCGCGATTATCCTGCGCAATTTTTTTTTTTTTTTTTGCGCGTGACTGTTTTAATCGGAGGAAGATAGCAAAATACACAAAGAGGACTCGTGACTATTCACTCTGGCGCTGATTGGTTGAATTTATCAAACTGTGGCGTCGGCTATACGCGCTCGGACTCGGTGCAAAACAAGGTATACGGGTGATATAGTACGATCGAATCTCAGAGAGACGTCGTACATCCATCCGCTCGTCCCATCAAGCTCCCGAGAGTGTTGAATCGTCGGCCCTTGCCCGTCTTTGATGCTGATGCGAACTAAAGTCGTGCCGATAGCTTCTAAATAGCCAGGCTATGTAGCCAACATTGCTTCGTCACCTATGCATCAGCGTTCGGTCACGACTCGTGAGGACACGAACCTTAGCGGATTACTGACGTAGGTCTCGTGTTCAAACTGCGCCGGCGTCGGCCTGCTGTAGATGACGCAGAAGATCGGGCACTACGTCCTCGCTATCAGCTGAGGTGTTTATCGTATCGTTGTGTTATTACTGCCGCGTGACGTCGGTTTAAGAGCTGTGGTTCCAATGATTGATTTGCTATTGTAACTGCACACGGTGGTTTCTGATCGCTTTTTAACTTAAAAGCTTTATTATTCAGGGACCTTGGTCCCACACGACTCTGATATTTATTTACGCGTTAAGGCTCTGTTGTCTTTACGTTTTGGTCCACGCACGCGAACGTGACACTCGTGAAGTAAGTATACTCTCTGGCCAGTGTTACTTTTTGCTCTCTCCGAGTTCTGCAAACTCCGTGTAAAACAAACTAAATCGCCGCTCACACAAAAAGAAAAAGGTACAAGAAATTGGCAGCGACTTTTACTTTCAAAGTTCTCTAAGGCATGAAATGCTTTGAAACACCCTGAGAGCAACAGCAGCCAGGGCCCAGGTTACCTAGGAGGGGGAGGGGGAAGAGGTGGGTAGAGAAAAGGAGAGGAAATGTACGAGAGGGGTAGGGTGAGGGAATGTCAAGGGGAAACTGTAGGGTTGTATAGGTTAGATGACTGGATTTAGGTCACGAGACCGAAATTGGCCCCCTAAATTTAGCGGGCAACTGAACGGGTGTATAGGTCACGTGACGTCGATTTCCCGCTAAATTTAGCGGGGAAATTGAATTGTTGATTTGGCCTCAAGACGTGAATTTTCCCGCTAGATTTAGCGGGGAAACTGAGTTGACGTATAGGACTCGCGCGGACAACTTCCCCAATGTGTATAGGTCACGTGTCGTCACTTAATGCCACTTTTCTCATCTAAATTTAGCGGAAAATGCACGGACTTAGGGACGGACGGACAAAATTTTGCGAGTGGGGAATAGCGTTAAAAGTCATTTCATGCTTTAAAATAACTTCCTTAAAAATGTTTTTCGCACCGTCGGGAAACACAAGACGTGAGGGCGCAAGTGAGCTGGTGTAAGTTTATAATTGTAGAACTACCCAAAACAACGGTAAAAAAAAAAAAAAAAAAAACAGGAGAAGGAAAGAGGTTTGAAGCAAATTTTATTGCCACGGAATACATTTATTTATGGTCTGAAAAAAAAAGGGGAAAAGGGGAACCCTGCAAAGGACACGCTCTCAAGGACTCTTTCTAGATTATCAGCTCCGTGTTGTTTTGTGCTTGAGAGTGTGTCATTTGCGGGTTTTCCCTTTTCCCTGGTTACCCATTCCCCCTTTTCTCGTTAAGACTATATCTAAATGGATTCTGTGGGAATAAAATGGATTCTCTGGGAATAAAATTTCAGCCGTGTTTCAGACTTCTTTTCTTCTCCGGTCGTCTTTCTGTCGCCAAAGCAGTCCGGGGTAATTCTACAATTATGAGTTGGGAAACACAGGCCTTTCTTTCTTGCCTCGTGTTTTTAGCGTTCTGCTGCAATATACGCTGGTTCACTCCTTAGCGCTTAAGTTTGAACTGACAGCGCTACAATTGCTCGCGAGCGTTTTCGCTGCGAGGACACATTGGCGCCATTTATTGGGTAACACTTTTAACGCATCGTTCTTTCACCGCGTGCTTGAAATCAGTCTGAGAACGTTATGAGCCACCTTGCGCGGCGTCTCTCTCCCCCCTGACATTGCGCAATGCCGCGCGCTCTTCGGCGGCCACCTGCCGAGTAAAGCTAGTGAGTAGATTTCATGTGGCAAAGACTGCGCAGTACCTCCTGTTTAGTTAAATGCACATCGTATGTTTTCTATGACTACCTAATATACCTATTGCTAGATTACACAAGCATCAAAAAGTGTGCAGGGAGTGCAGTTACACGCGCTGCGCTCACTCGCCTTACCCGTATTAAATGTTTTAAAGAAATCATATGAAAAAGGCGTTTGCGGACGCACGTGCGAACTGCCACTTGTTTTAGATTTTTTCTTAAAAAAAAGAAGGACGTTTTCAAATCTCTGTAAAACTAAACTAGAGCGCAGCTCTTGAGGAGGAGGAGGGACGGTACGGAGGGGAGGGTATGCCCCCCTCCTCCTCCGTACCCTCCTTTCTTCGTCCTCCTCCCTTCCCCCTCCACCGTACCCTCGCCTCCTCCTCCTGCGTGTCCCATCCACCCACAGTTTCCCTGCTAAATTTAGCTGAAAAATTGACGCCACGTGACCTCAACACCAATTCAGTTGCCCCGCTAAATTAAGTATGGAAAAGTACGTCCCATGTCTTGGTGTCACGTCCCCTATGAATAAATTCAGTTTGTCCGCTAGATTTAGAGGAAACATTGACGCCACTTGACCGCAACACGGATTTAGTTTCCCGCTAAATTTAGCGGGGCGGTTAGGCCGACGGCGACGCCGCTCAACGCGGAAACGAACGCCCAACGCGGAAACGAACGCCTAAAAAAGCTGCAGTCTAAAATGCTACTGGCAATGCCAGCACGCGCGGCGCGTGTAACTACGATCCCTGCATGCTTTTCGGGGCTTGGGTAATTTAGCAATATACCTATTGATGGCGCCCGTTTCTAGTGGGTTCCCTAGAGAGACTAGAACGTAGAGAGGGATCATCTAAAACCGCGGGGAGCGTTTGCATTTTAATGGCGGACGCCTCCCGTGCCGATCGGTCGCAAGAGCACGTGCGCTTGCGAGGAGAAAAGCAGGCGGGAAGGAGGTGAAACGCTCGCAGACGAACAACGCGTTCGTCACCTCCTCGCAGCTCGTGTTACAAACGCGACCAATTAAACCACGTGACCCCGACGAGACGGTTGGACCCTCTCCGTAATACCTATACTCTCTAGCGTTCTCTTGTCGTAGGCTGCTATGCGAGCGCGGTTGCTGCGCAGTCTACAAAACTCACAACGCAAATATGTGAATTTCAGGGAACTAGGCATAGCTGTCCATGGTCCGCGGTCCCCCCATTGTTCACACAACGGACATGGTGCTCGGTGCAGACATCTTGACAGAATTGTCTGCGGAGGCGCCTCAAGCATGCGTGTTCGCTTCGTGCATATGTATGTTCCGAGCACACGGTTCTGGGTAGCTAAACTCGTCAAACACAAAGTTGGGGCCGAAGTTCGCAGAGCGTGCTGATTGGACTCTCGCGACGTTGGCGTCACGCGGGACGAGATGTCAATCATCCAAGCTCTCTCGGGGCTCCAATTCCAGCGAGAATGTTAGGCACAAAGTTGTTGCGAGCTTCATGTGTGTGTGTGCAAGCGTTGTAAGTGAAAATGGGGGGGAGGAGAAAGAGCCAATTGTCATCGGAGCGCGCGCGAGCAACACCGTGGGGCCAGCCGATTGAACGGCTGCATTGATGACGTCGCGCCCGCGTGTCCCTACATCCCTACGCCGCGATAGAGTCAATGATACATAGATTGTACCTAGGCGGGCTGTAAATACTCTGAACTTTCTCGTCGCAAGATCGTCGTTTGTGGAATTTATTGGTGACGAGAAAGTGACGTTTCACAACTTTGGGAAGAAGTTATTTGAGGCCAAAATCTTCGCTTCGGAATCGAGGCGAAGATTAAACTTTGTGAAATTGTGGAGCCGTGCGCGGTGTACGCGGTTTTAGAGCTCATCTTCCGCCATTGTCAACAATGCCGCCGGGGTCACCCACAGGCGTTGTGTATAGAGATGTCGGTAAAGTCTGAGAGATGAGGGGGCGAGGGGGGATGGCGAGAAAAAGCCGGGGAAAGGAAAAAAAAAACAAGGTATGACCAACACAAACACACACTCAAATAGGGGTCAGAAAGGGCCGTCAAAATTGTTCGGGAGAGAGAGAAAGAGAGAGAGTGGGGTGTTAGTAGTGAAGAAGGGGGATATCCCTTCCCCCAAATTTTTAGAGCGCAACTCTTATGCGCCCGTTTCGAGCTTGAGCGGCATTGCCGTCGGCGTAACCACGCGCGCGTTATATTGTGGGATGTTTTAGAGCGCAGCTCTTAGGCGCCCGTTTCCGGCTTGAGCGGCGTCGCCGTCGGCGTCGGCGTCGGCGTCGGCGTCGCCGTCGGCGTCGCTGTCGGCGTAACCGCGCGCGCGTTATATTGTGGGATGTTTTAGAGCGCAGCTCTTAGGCGCCCGTTTCCGGCTTGAGCGGCGTCGCCGTCGGCGTCGGCGTCGGCGTCGCCGTCGGCGTAACCGCGCGGTGCATGATGGGTAAATTGCCCCGCTAAATATAGCGGACAATTTTCCCTGCTAAATCTAGCGGAAAAATTTTCCCGCTAAATCTAGCGGAAAATTTTCCCCGCTAAATCTAGCGAAAAATTTTCTCCGCTAAATTTAGCGGAAAATTTTCCCCGCTAAATCTAGCGGAAAATTTTCCCCGCTAAATTTAGCGGAAAATTTTCCCCGCTAAATCTAGCGGAAAATTTTCCCCGCTAAATTTAGCGGAAAAAGTTTCCCGCTAAATCTAGCGGAAAATTTTCCCCGCTAAATCTAGCGGACAATTTTCCCCGCTAAATTTAGCGGAAAATTTTTTTCACTAAATTTAGCGGGGAAATCGACGTCACGTGACCTTAACACCAATTAAGTTTCCCCGCTAAAGGAGAGGGGAGCAGGATAGGAGAAGGGGGTGGAGGGGCATACCCTCCCCTCCTCCTGCTCAAGAGCTGCGCTTTAATTCGACATTGCAAAAAACTGTAAACGTCTGTCATTTGTTTTAATTATAACTCTCTGAAATGCTATAGTCCGGGGCTGGGGCGATATCCCCCCCTCCCCCCCCCCTTACACCCTTTGCGCCCCCTCTTTCGACGCCACTGGGGGGGGGGGGGGGTGTGAATCGCCCCCCTCCCCGTTCTTCTGTTTTGACGACCCTGCTTAGAAGCGTTCCAACTGAGCGATGACGAGGAACAGCACAGCGTGCAATTTTTGAAATTATGGTTCTAGAGATTTTGGAAATAAAACGGCGCGTTCCATGAACTCATGCGGCCATGACAGACTTTCAATCGAGAGGCTCGTGTCGTTGTGTGCAGGCGCCTTCAGTGACGTCCTTTTATAGTTTATAACTTTGACTTCAGGGTCAGGATTATCAGTTGTGAACGACAAATTTGATGGTGCGTGTTCGAGTCGATGGTGTCAAGTTTTGCTGTGCGCGATGAAAGCTTGGTGTCCTCGCGTTCTCGAAACATCACCGTAAATATTGAAAAACTGACATTACTCTTATCTCCGTTGATGGACGCAGAATTTATCCCAGTTTAGCTAATCTTTGAAAGTCTATCGTAAAATGATTTTATCCTGCTGATGGGGGACAACTGCCCGGAAGCAAAATCTGTCCGAAAGTGGACAATGCTACTCGGGTGGTTGTGACCTAGCCACGTCGGGCTACACTCTGAGGCCGAGATAAATAGAAGGAACGACAGGGACGTTTTTTAGTAGATTCTGCTTTATTGGCGGAAATAAGAACGATATCCGACTATCAACTTTGACGGTGTTGACTTTAGAATGCAATTACCCAAGCCTCCGCTGTGCTTTTTAGAGACCATCAAAGTCGCAGCTGATAATCTTTATCGTGACATTATACGCATGAATCACGTTCGTCTCCGCGTGCTTTCTCGTGCTGCTCTAGCTCGCCGCCTAGGGAGTAGTAGGAATTTTTCGCCCTTTCAATGAAAAACGTCACGAAGATATACGGATCTGCGGGTTTGTGAGAAAAGAAAACTTCGCTGCAATCTTTTGGCTCCTCCCCCCGCTATGTCATAACACAAAGAATATTTGTGTTGACGAGTTTAGCAACCCTGGTATGATCAACGTGAGCGGAGCATCGTACGGGGAAGAAACGAGCCTCAGGCACTGTTTGGAGGCCGTGTTTTGTACGGGGGGTTAGCTAGTGTGACTGCTGTTGAAGGGTCCTTATGGTCGCGCAAAGAGCCACTGAATGAGCTACGCTTAGAGTACAGGCACTCCGTTCCCCAATCTGCTAGTGGGTGCCGCCATCTCGGCGCTTAGTAACAGAGCAGACGCAACTTTCGATCGTCACAATCCTAAAATGTGACTTACTCAGCTTTTTGATGCGGTGTTAGGAAGCTCGGGTGATATTTTTTTTTGCTCTGTCGCGAACTGTTTTAACATTTCTGAAGGACGGAAAAAGCGTTTCCTGCGATTTGAGATAAAGCTTCAGATAACTGGCAACCGCCACACGATGGGTAAGTGTCGTTACTCTGAAGCGTAGCTTATTTTGTGGCTTTTGCCGCACACAGGCATCGGCGCTGATCGAGCGGCCTTTCCACCACCCGCAGAGCTGCGGCCTGTTCTACTCTCGTTCAAGCTGTTTCTGCCCGATCAGAAAACACTCTTCGCATGCCCACTGGTGCATTAGAGGCATGTAGTGGCTAAATGTTTCCAGTACGGCGTCTGGAACGCGTCTCTGAGCTGGTGCGATTATTGCGTCCAAGAAAGTAGTCTCACAATTTCCACCCGATGACGTCTTAGAAGAGTCACGCTGTCGCTCTTCTGCTTGGACAGTCCTCTGAAGCTTCGGCGGCCAGCAGTTGGGACGTCGCGACGACAGCGACACTCGCGCTTGCTCGTGCTTTTCGCCAGCGCCTCTATGAACAATCGCCAGGATCGCGACATCCAACAGCGTGACACTCCGACTTTTGTGACGTCATTTGTTGTCACTTGGAGACCACCTTTTGGTGCAGGGGCGCGGCATAGGACGGTAAACACACCAACACACCAGTCGCAGACGCTTTTTGGGCACCATGCCATCATTGTGCAGCCTTGCTCGCTCCCCGAGCCGAGGGAGCCGATTCCACGACGCGAAGAAACACGTATTGGCGAACAGACTCCGGCGGAATAATAAGGGAACGTGTTGCAAAGAGAGGGAAACTTCAGGGAAGGAAAATATAAGAGACACTTTGCGGGAAAAATAAAGAGCGCACCGAGCCAAAGATTAAACGTGTTCTGTTTCGAGAGCCCTTGACGACGTGAACAAAGTCAAACGGATGTTCTTATGTTTTTGGGCTGACAGGCGGAACTTAAGCCGCTCGCGTTTCTGGCTCCTCACAACGCCGCTGTCATTTCCTAGTTTTTCTTTTTTTTTTTTACTTTATAAATTTTAGGAATGGAAATTCGTTCCTAGATGCAATAGTATTTCAATAGAACGAATAAAGTGTGAACTCTTGCGCGTCCTTCGCGACTATATAGTCAAATTTAGCTGGGCAACTTGAGTTGGTGCATAATAGACCGATCTCACCAGCCAGTTTGACTACGCCACCGCTGCCGCAATGCATCGAGGGAGCTTTAGTCTTTCTGCACGTGCGACAACCTCGCTGGAGCTCTGCGCGTGTGGAGCATGAGGCGGCACGATCCGTCTTGTGCATTGCTGCCTGCCTCCTGCGAACTAAAGTTATGGCGGCGTCACGCATGCGCCGAACGCTTGGTGAGATCGGTCTATTATACACCAAGCAAGTTTCCTGCGTAAATCATGGTCTTGATATATTTTCAATATAGGTGGTGTTCTTCATGCTCCTTTCCTTTGTTTTTATATGTGTATCGTTAATAATGGTGTACTACATTGAATCACTATACTCTGTTTCATACGTAGCGTGCAACGCTGTCAAAGCTACTGGCGCGAGCGCGTGGCTTTATCTATGATTTTGTTTGCGCGAGAACGCGTGCAAACGATCAACAAGATCAAGCCCCATGCTCGCGCCAGTAACTTTGACAGCGTTGCACGCTAAGTATGAAACAGAGTATAGTGTGATCGAAGCTGAAACTAAAGAAAGAGGAATGCATCCACATGCGTCGCGCGTGATGGCATTCGCCGCGACATACTAAAAATAATTTTCTTGGGCACGTGCAAAAATGAGAGTGCAAACAACACCGATTCGTTCGCATCGCATTCACGGTGGAAGAAACATATTTAGGTGACGACTCTGGTCGCTCTTACCGCGTGGAGCGAGCGACCAGATCGTGTTCGGAGCCAGCCTCAACCAGGAGTAGTTTGTTCCGCGCCGCCGCTGAGGGCGCTGCGGCATGAGGTCCCTCCTCGGCGGCCACGGTGTCGGCGGCGTAGCACGCTCAACTTTTTTGCGGTGTGGTGGTGTAATAGTGGTGTGCGGCCAGTGGCTGGCCTGGTGTTTTGCTTTGGTGCTGTGTCGATCATAGGTGCCACCATCGTGCACGAAGGTGAGCTTTAACCCGAAGAAGAAGAAGAAGAAGAAGAAGGAAGAGAACACAGATTTACGGACCCTGGCGACTTGGTGGCGGCGTGGCGGCGGTGAGGTACAACAAGAAGCGGTGAGCGAGGGAATGCGCGACCACCGCTGGGAAAAACAACCGGAGCGGTCGTTTGGGAAAGACCCCGTACTTGGGCGCCATCTATCCCCGAGCAAGTGAAGTGCTCGGTGCGCCAAACATAATGCGGCCGCCGCGTCGGACAGAGAGTCATCCCCTCAATGCGTTTCTTCCACCGTAATCACATTCAAACTGTCAGTGAGATACCACAAAACCGGTTCACACATGCATGTCAAGTGAGTCATCACTGACTCTGTGTGTGTGAGTAGGAAGAGGCAGGGTCCCACGCATTTGAGCGCCGAAAAATTGGGTTGTGTGTATGTTTATACAGTCTAGAACTTGGTCTGCCTCAACGGTCGACGAGTCTCCCAGCTGTAGATGAGAAATTTAGCCAGTGCAGTACAACCGCTGGCCAGGTGTCTTTAACGTGAACCACGCAGTAGTGATACACGATCGCACGCCGGTACGATGCTCATCCAAATCGAAACGGACAGGGGTTGGGATTGAACCCAGGATCCTGGGTTCTGCAGCGCGAGCTTTCGCTCCACGTACTATGAGCTGGTGTGCGCTAGAGGCACTCTATATGGCAGCGTAGCTGCCAGAGTAGCGACACGGCGCAAAATTATCTAGATGCACGAAGTCAGAAGCGCTGATAGTGATCTCCATTTTGGGCCTGGGAGGTTGCCATGGTAGCCTTACTGCTAGCGACGCCGGGCGGCAATTTTTTGATAGTTAATATCTTCATTCGTCCATTAAAAAGTTGTAAAAGACGCTTGGCATGGCGGTACGGCACGGGCCTCTGGAGTAACGGTGTCTGTTTCTTCTTTGAAGTGAGACGATTTGCAGCCCGGGGACTGTCGGGCGACGAGAGCTGCTAAGTATCGTAGGTGCACGGACAAGGCGAGTGGTTTTCCGCGCCGCCGGGATGGCGGCCGCTTGGTGGGACGTACGTACCGTGCTTGCACTTTCGGACTTCGCTCCTATGAAACAAAATCCGAAAACGCCGGCCGCGACAGGACGATTGCCTTGGGACATGACTGTTGCTCGACTGCCCCATAGTAAGCCAATGTATATGTATAGCATCATACTTCTTCAAGGCCCAATCATTCATTCAAGATGAGATTATCTCACCGACTGGCGAGGAGCGACGTCAACGACGGTCTCACCCTCGTTTGGGCGATGAACAGTCGACAAGGTTAAACAAAGAAAGACAGCATGGTGCTCTCCAGAGGATTGTTAACGCCATCAAAAGAGACGGACGCCGTATATGAGGTGTTCCTGCCGACAGGCCAAGTGGTCGTCCGGAAGTTTACCGGCATGAAAAATGTCAATATTTTTATGTGGTGTAGCACACATGTTCGTGTTAAAGGGACCATGAAATGATTTTTTAACTTCTTCTTTCTTAGCTGTAATCCTCAACCACTGTGTCCTCAACTCAAACGCGAACTGTGAAATTATGCGATCGTAACATGCTAGGGCACCGGTGCGATGACCCCAAGCTTCCACCGTGCTTTTTAAGCACACCATAGAACTTGGCATTCACCAGTGACGATATGTTCCGTCAGTGCACTCATTGGCCACGAACGTGAATTCAAATATTCGTCGACGAATTGATTGCTGACGAGCGCATAAGTCAGAGTGACGCAGTTTTCGTGTCCAATGCGTGAGCTGGGGTTTGCTGACGTCATTTTGGCCTTTGTAGACATGGCAAAGAGGATATTTAGAACCATACACACATGATGATAATGTCATACCACACTGACATTAATGAGCACAAAACGGGCAAAGCTTCAGAAAATAAATATTACAGGTAAAAAATAATTATGTCTGTAACTTGTTAATTACAAACACGAACACATCTCTGAGCACCTAAGTTTAATAGTATGTGTGGATGCATTGTTATATAACAGGTCATTTCATATACGTCATTTGAGCAAACGCCAGCTTGTCACTTGAAAAAATAAACCAAAAAGCACTGCGCGATCAAATGCAATTTATTGCAACGAAAGCAAGTTATATCAAAGTCTTCAGAACTGCCAATTTGTAAAATCGTTGATTAGAACAAAAGGTTAAAAATCGCAGGCGCTTCCTTGCTAAAGGTTGCTGTGGTTATTCGGGGACCCAGGGCTGAAACAATTTCCCTTAGGCCCTGCACGCGAGGTATACCTTTCGTTTCGATTCTCAGAAATTCAAACTTTCAAATGGAGCTCGAAAAAGGCAAAGATTTTATCCAAAAAGCTATATCGTAAAATCGTTGATTAGTACAAAACGTAAAAATCGCAGGAGCTTCCTCGCTAAACGTTTCTGGGATTATGCGGTTACCTGGGGCTGAAACAACTTCCCCAAGGCCCAACTTGCGACTCATACATTTCGCACCGGTTCTCAGATACTGCAACGTTGAAACAAAGCCAAGAGCAGGGGCGGATATAGAGGGGGGGGGGGGGGGGGTTTCGGATGTCCTGACCCCCCTCTTGATTTCTGCATCTGTAAAAATTTATGGTGTGGAAACGGGGGAGGGGGGATTCTTAAACATATGGTACGTTGAACAACACCTGATTTCCCCCCCCCCCCTCCGGAAATTCCTGCATTCGCCCCTGGCCAAGAGTATGCAAAAATTGCATGCTAAAAGCCTTGTCGATCCTCGGACACATACGGGAATTCGAGCACCACTACGGCGATATGACTGATTCTGTCGCACAGCTGCTAATATCCAGAGCGATCTTGCACAGAAAAGGTATAAAGCCTCATTCTTCCAGATGTTCACGTTATACTTGCATCAGAGAGCACGAAGGAGTCCGAAATCGTCGGCAAGCAGCTGCACATCACGACTCCGCACACCGAACAAACTTGCATCTACCAACTCTGGGGTTTACTACGGTTGATCGAATGCCATTTCATCGAAGCACGTTTTGGAGAATGGGCACGTTTTACCAAAGCACGGTTTAAAAAAAAATTGACCGCATCTCTACGTGGTGAATGATGTTGCTTGGGGCGAAGCTCTGGTGGTGCTTGTCTGCGTAGACGCCGAGCCGCAGCATGCCGAGCCTTTTCATTCATGTCAGTAGGAGAATGTGTGGTTTTCTTCTTTTTCTTTTTTTAAGCAGACAGATGGGATGGCATCTCAGAACCCCCTACTTTTTTTTTCTTCTTTTTCTTTGAGCCTTTTCATTCATGTCAGTAGGAAAATGTGTGGTTTTCTTCTTTTTCTTTTTTTAAGCAGACAGATGGGATGGCATCTCGGAACCCCCTACTCTTTTTTTTCTTCTTCTTTTTTTTTTGCATAATTTTTTCATATTTTTTTTCCAATTTTTTTTTCTCTACACGAGCACGTGATCTCACGAGCAGAAGCACGAGCACCCGACGCCGGGCCTACGGCGGACGGCGGACGGCAGACGGACATGGCTAGCCCCTAAAGAGCTTCGCCCCTAACCGCTCATTCACACTGGAAGCGGATCCGCGTTCGCAAAGCGGTTGCGAACGCGGTTGTATAAAGATCCTGTACAAATGCACGCGCACTTGATGTCATCGAGTGCGCGTGCGATTGCACTGGATCTTTATACAACCGCGTTCGCAACCGCTTTGCGAACGCGGATCCGCTTCCAGTGTGAATGAGCGGTAAAAGCAGAGCCTCAGTTCAGAGAAACGCCGTTTATCGAAAAGGGGACGCTTTTAAGAAACAAAACGACCGCATCTCCACGTGGTGAATGATGTTGATTGGGGCGAAGCTCTGGTGGTGCTTGTCTGCGTAGACGCTGAGCCGCAGCATGCCGAGCCTTTTGTTCGTTTTCATCCATGTCAGAAAGAGAATGTGTGGTATGGAACGTGGTTATATACGCATTTGAGCATTTGACCGCAGCGCCCTCTCGTCTATAAACATTGAGACAATGCATGCAAAGTCTAACGCGATTATATACGCATTTCACCGCAGCGCCTTCTCCTGTATAGACATTGAGCGGCTACATGCAACGTTTCATCCATGAGATCCCCAGCTCTTGAGTTACTACCACATCTCAGAGCCCCCTACTCGTCCCGCAGTCGTGGCCGAGTGGTTAAGGCGATGGACTAGAAATCCATTGGGGTCTCCCCGCACAGGTTCGAATCTTGTCGACTGCGCAAACATTTTTTTTTTCATCATTTGTTATTTTATTTTTTTTGCCCTACACGAGCACGTGAGCACGTGAACACGTGAGCTCATGAGCACTGGCACGAGTACCAGCAAGATCGATGTGAGCACGGACGCCGGATGAACAAAGCCTACAAAGACCCTAAGGAGCTTCGCCCCTAAAAGGCTTTCCTACTTCTCGCGTGTATCACTGGTGCGCGTGTTAACCCATGCCCCCCGCTGCACTCCCGCCGCTTCGCGGCGGCAGTCTGCGGCGGCTCATTGCAAAAATGTTAACTCACCTGATTTACCCGTACACGACACTTCACGTTGGCCGAATTCGCTAAAAGGAGGCTCATCGCCATTTTTTTCTAAACTGGGTTCTCAATAAAGGCATTCGATAAACTGGGGTCGGTAAAACGGCTTTCGCTAAAACGAGCTTCTCTAAACCGCATGCCTCCGCCAGCAGCTCTGGGCGCTGCCATCTTAACAGTGACATCACGGCTCTTGCGAGGTCACGTGACGAGTAGTCACTCGGTTGCTATGGGCACGGTGCCAGCTCGGCTCGTTGCTATGGTACCGCGTGTGACCAATCGCGGTGAGAGGCGCCACAGGGAACGGCGTGGCGCTACTCTGGCAGCTACGCTGTCACATAGAGTGGCTCTACCGGCGCCCAAACACTTCACAACCGCGTGATTTTTCATTTCGCTTTTGAGTTGAGGAGAAAAGCTAAGGAGGACGAAGTTAAAAAATCATTTCATTGCCCCTTTAAAGTCGCGTTCACACTGCTAACACATCAGACAAAAAGATGACAGTTTGCAGATTGTGTACGAGGCTTGTTTTTCCCTTGTACGACAGTCCTGTCACACCGGTCATTAAAACAAAGCAAAAAAAAAAAAGAAGCCATGTGCAGACGGATTTGAAGCATACACGTGTACGAAGCAAACATTATTCGAACGTGCTTGGCGTGTCCACTAATAATTCTGTCATCATGTCGGGAGCGAACACCGCTTCTTTTTTTTGTGTGAAGTATGAGCAGCTTGACTGCGGCTTAAAGGGATTATTCGGTCAAATTTCGTATTCATGAAAACATTTAGACCTCATTGTCAATGGCTGTAGGAGCATCTTCCACGACAAATCTGAATTTTGTGTGCTTCCCTGGAGGAGTAATTGTATTTTAACCCAAGCGTGCATAAACGGCGTTTTCCTCTTCCACCTTCAGGGAAGCGGAGTTTCTGAGGTAACATCAGGCAAAGAACGCGCCGAACTGAAGTGCACTTCGAATGTTGTCCTCCGCGTGAGCGGTACGACGTGGTTCACCCTCGCTGCTGCGCTAGATTTTTTTTTCTCTTTTTTTTTTTTAGAATGAAAGGGTATTTTCGTTGTGCGGTTGTCACGCTCCACACTTCTCCGCGACATTTACACTGGCGACTGCGGTGCGTCGGGAGCACTGTGTTCCCACGGAGGAATGAGTCACGTCAGGCATGGGAGTGCAGCCGTTGATACTTGCGAAATTCGGCATGGAGTTTCGTTCAATTATCCGTCGTTGATTACACTAAATTGGGGTGTCGTTTAATGGAATAAAAATGGCCTATGTTAATCATTAGGCTCCCACCAGGTAGCCATCACGAAATCTTAAGAACTTCCGGTTTTCACCGGACAATCCCTTTAAGAAATCTGGAGCGTCTTATTTCCCTCACAACACCTCGTGGGAGCCAATCGCTGCATTCTTTGGGACGGTGCTCGGCGAATGAATAAGCTGCAATTAAGTCTGCACAAAAAAATAATAAAAAAATGTATGGCAAATTGTTAATTGTGGCGCGTACGTGAAACGTTCTAACATCACAAACGTTTATTTTATCGTTTAACCGCACGTCTAGCTTGTTCAGCCAGACGCCTACCTTCACGGCGCTCTTCGTGGGGTAATTTCGCGCGTGGCATGTGTGCACTTGAAATGATCAACCTGTTGTTCTTCCAGAACTTTCTGACCCACTCCTCCTCTCCCATTTTGCCTCCTCGCCCACCTCTCCTCCTCACTTCACCCCTGGTAAAATTACCTCCCCGTTAACCAATCAGCGTCGAGCACCTCACCCCTCCTCTCCCACCCGTGAACCAATCGGTGTCGAGCCTCGCGGCCACGCTTTTATCCAGGTTTCAGTTCTGGGCTTCACGAAATGTCCAACACCAACCCAAAGATCGTTTCACGTTAAAACAGTATAAATATAAATTGACGCCAAGTGACCTTTCAAACAATTAAGTTAAACCGCTAAATTTGGCGGGAAAGTTGCGTCACGTGACGTCACCTGACGTCACGCCGCCTATACACCTTGAGGAAATTAACGTCACGTGACCTATAGACCGACACGCTGTTTACAAACAAGCCCTCTTTGCCCACACCAGGTGTGGGCACTGCGCGTGCGCAGAAACCGAATTCGCGTGAAGTGAAGCGTCTGCGCCTGCGCAGTGCCGTCGACAGCGCCACCGCAGCTGCGTGACGTCAGGGCCGCGTGCCGGTCTATACGTCAATTCAATTACCCACTAGATTTAGCGGAAAAATTCATGTCTTGGGACCTAGACAGCAGTTTCCCCGCTAAATTCGGGGGGGGGGGGGGGGGGGAACTGAACGCCACTTGCCTCGTCAATTCCCTATAATGCATTTCATGCATTTTGGGACTTTGTTGGCAAAGCCCGCTTCCAATTTTTTTAGGTTCGTCTTTTCAGCCTCATCTTTCGCCTCCCATCCTAAGAAGAGTGCAACTATTCGCTTTTTTCAAGTGCTTTGTGGGAAAGTAAGCGCTCCAGATTTCTGCGGCTGCAGGCACACTGCTCACACCTTTTATAGTCAGTTACAGGTTAAGAAACGTTTTCGAGGGGAAGAAAGGCTGGAGAGGAGGAAGCCGACGGAACGCTTGAGAGAGGACGGAGCATCCTCCTCTCCTCTCAAGAATTCCGTTTGCTTTCCCCTCCCCAGCCCTCCTTTCCCTCAAAAACGTTTCTTAACCCGTAACTGACTGTCCACCATACGCGTTTCCACCTCAAGAAAAAAAATGACGTTTTGCGCATTGTTCATGCGCCGCGTGAAGTAGTTCTTACAGGATTTAGTTGTCGGAGGAAGAAGCGTTGCTTTTGGCGTTTGAAGCGTGCAGGTCTTGAAAAGATAAGATATATCTAATCTAAAATGCACTGACATATATCTTAAGTACCTACATAAAGGGGGAAATTGGTAATGTTGCGCGAGGAGCCGGACTTTTTTTTTACACGGTTTTTGAGACGAAAGCGAATAAAGTATTTACTGGACGTCATATTTTTGGGTGTTGTTTAGAGCGCATGCTCAGAACGAGCTCATATTAATAGGTTTCTAAGACCGGCAATCTCGATGGCGTGGAATGCACGTTGTAAAAAAAGCTGCGGAAGCTCGCCATCAGCACGCACTCAGCATTCGCGCACACAGCTATGACCGGCAGTGAATACTCCCTGTTCGCGGCGAAGAAGTTTGTGTGTCGCCGCCTGGCGGATTTTTTTCACAACCCAGAGTGAGGATGCTTCGACTTCCTCCGCTGGTGCGAGCACACGTGCAATGCCAAGCATCTACGCTCTACGAAAATTAAAACGTATACCCGCGTGGGCACGTGCACCATCCAGAGCGAGGAAAACGGAAGCGCCCCTCGCGAGACTGTCACCAACAATAGACACGGCGTTTCCTACAGACATGAGGATAGAATTATCTGCGGAGGCGCCTCGGACATGTTTTGAAGCATGCTCGCTTTATACACACGCCCGCATCGAATACGTCCGCAGGCAGTTTTTGTGTGATCCATCCGACAGTGCCCTCATACAAGGAACTACAGGCAGTGTCTGGAGGACGGTCGTTTGTGTGATGCGTGCAGCGTGGCTCTAGGGTGTAACAGTAGACGAGGTGACCAAGCAACGCACTTATTTCAAGGTACCGTTAGTGCTGCGACCGGCTCTCGGAGCGGGGTCCGGAATCCGGGGTACGGGGCAGGACCCGGCCGGGGACCTCGTGCATATCGGGGGTAACCAAGGAACTCTGGTTGGCCGCTTCACGGAATCGGATCAGGCATCTGCAGTAGGGCGCAGAGAGGCGGAGAGAAAAAAAAATGAAGAAATGTTTGTTACATGTTGACGCAGAGAAACGGCGCATCACGGGACGGAAGGAAATCGGGACGTACGCTCGTTTGCTTAGGTTCTCCCGGCGTCGCTATCTATCCCGGTTTCTCGTTGTGTGCTGCGTGCGTACGTGGGGGGAAGGGGGGGGGGGGGGTGACGTACGTGCCTGTGTCATGAAAGTGTTGGAGCGTGACTGTACGTTAGTTTAGGTAGGTTTGTTCTGTGTGCACGTGTATGTAAATATGTATGTATGCATGCATGTATACATTCATGCATGTGCGTGTGTCGACGATCCCGCGCTTTTACGTATGTTCACCTGTTTGTTGCTTGCGTGGGGACAATGATTTATGTTTTTCAGGTTTTTGTAATACGTTCTCGTATTACATTTCTCCACGTACGTATGGGTCCGTATGTTATAATTTGTTCAAATTTATGTGCGCGGGAAGGAGTGTGTGTGTGACTCGGTGAACACTGATGCCTGCGTGTGTAATAACGTTCGTATACCCTCTCATGCGGCGCGCTTTCTAGATCGTTTTTTTTTTTTTATTTTCACGTAAAAGGTTTGCTTCTCTGCTAGTACAGTCGCCGGCCATATGAGCTCCCCCGTCCGAACGCCGACCGGAGCAGCGAAAATCCCGCATGCGGCGCGTCGAGCGTTGCCGCTTTGTGGGAGCCGGGCTATTGGGAACAAACCATTTCGTTATTAAAGGGGTGGCCGCAAGAAGTTCAATAGCATTCCGCGTTTTGGAACGTGAATCTGAAGCACGGACGATTACAATCCCGCTTCCGGTTGTAGGTAAACGCAGACGGCTCATCGAAATTCTTCACCGCATAATATCTCTGACCTATTATATGCTACTTTTTTATTTGCAAAACCGGTTTGTCATTTTAAATAATTCCTACCCGAAGAGTAATCCTACACACAAGCCTTTCATACAGCCTTTCTTAAACCTAGACTGGACAATGACGAGCGATTTTGAAATAATTTATTTAATCTATTAGGATATGCCATAGATAACAAATAAAAGAGACTTGTCGAAGCAGAATAAAGATTCCGGCGCTTTTCATGAATGCGTTTTATCGAGGAGACTCTTGTTCTGCGCTCAGTAGCGTGTTGCTTCGCAAAAGGGTAATTCTCTACACGATGATTTTGCAGATGGCTTCCTGGTCGACCACTTCTCGCTTGCCGAGGGATCATTGTTGTCATGCCTAATATCATATCAAACATAGGGTTTTTACATTTGTAAGCATCGATCGAACACTGCTGCTTTATCTACGCCTAAAGCAAGCTCCAGTTTATCAGCAGTTATAATATCATATCCGAACACTTGGGGCCAATAGCCGAAGACGGCAATTCTAATCGGCCATGTTTTTGTGATTCACACTTCTAAAGACTGGAATCCCGATAAAAGCTATGCGTCCACCCCTTTGATAACGAAATGGTTTGGTCCCAATAGCCCAGCTCCCAAAACCCGGCAACGCTCGACGCGCCGCGTGCGGGATTTTCGCTGATCCGGTCGGCGTTCGGCCGGAGGAGCTCATATGTCCGGCGACTGTACACCGCACTGAAAAAAAATAAAAATAGTGTGGCAATTAAAAAAAAAAGACGGAGGAAAAAGGAGAGCGAGGTTTTAAAGCAATTAAATGCAAAAATGCAAGCGAGCTGGACAATAATGACGAAAGAGAAATGCAATGAGTAACCAGTCTTGCATACTATGCGCAAAAAACAACAATAGAACAATTATTCTCGAGAAGCAAGCTACTCTCAAGGGAACAATTAAGGAAAAGATTAAGTGTCCCAAGATTAGTCCTTACACTCATTATAACTTTCGATGTTTACAGTTCATGGCTAAGTCGCGCACACTAAAAGGTCGGTACACACATAAACGGTCGTTGTTGTTGTTGTTATGTTGCTTGAAAACCGGAAAGAAAGAACGCCCTCGTTTAATATTAATTTTCTGCGGGGCTGACGCTTAGCTCAACAAGGGAGATAACCGCTAGAAAAGGGGTGAAAATATCCCAAATTCCGATATTTTTTAGGCGCTGATCCTTTTTCCTTTGGAACACAAGTTACAAATGATATTGTACAAGTTAAAAATACAAAAAGCAAAAAAAGAACAACGAGATTGGTTCGATCGAATTACAGTAACTTGTCATCGAAAGTTATTGGACGTACTTCAAACCATGGCATGGTCATCAACAATTCAACGCCTTAGAAAGCGTGCAAAGCGCGATCGCCAAGTTACGCCATCTGCATGAACGTTAAAAAAGCGTCCTTTGAAGAATCTCAATTTTCGATAGACTGTAAAATACCATATTAATGTCAATGTATATATTCAGCTTTCGTTATAAAAGGGACATATTTTTTGAAGTTCATAGCGTCCTTTTGATAACTAAAATACAGTGCATCAAAAATAACCTCGGAGTTTATATATATATATATATATATATATATATATATATATATATATATATATATATATATATATATATATATATATATATATATATATATATTGAAAAAGTGGGTGGAACTTTAATCATTGGGGGCGTGAATAATGCATACACTCTCCACGTGAAATTGGAATCGATCCGCAGCACATGCAGCGCTTGGGATATGCTTTTTCGAGATCGGTGCCATTTTTATACTCGTGGTCATCTTGAGTGTTTGAACGATGGAGGCGTTGTGTCAGACACTGCCTTTCTGACCCCACCGAGCAAATTTAGAAGCAGACTTGTGCCCGTCACTCGAAAAAAGCAATTCAGTAAAATTACAATTAATTGACTCAAAATTTAATTGATTACCGTTAAAAATACCGCGCTGCAAAAAAAAAATTAATCGATTCATTACTTAGTTACTTTACTCGATTACTTTGACCTTACTCCGAAGAAACTCACAAAAACATTCAATATTTACGCGGATCAAATGCACTCAGTAGAATTTGACACAAATGTTTAGGTTAAGAACTTTAAGTGGTCGCATCTAGAAAACAATACATAACTTAAACGGATATGTGAGATAAATGAGCCCAGTGCTGAACGACCGAGACAGAGTTTCATCACAAGAGCATACGACGAATACATTTGGGCATTACCCTTATTATGCGCTGGTGGAGGCCACACACACCACTCAAAGTAATCCTAGTTGAGCATTGCCGAACTGCAAAACACTGCTCCCACATGCACGTACTTGCTGCTTCATGCTGCTAACGGGCTATTTAGTTAATTTAAACCGTTTAGTAGTGAGAACCAAAATGCTCTACTTGTTTTCGAATACGTTTCGAAGACTGCTGCTTGATGAAGTGCTATCAGACCGAATTACTTCTTTTTTTCTTGTTCACCAAATTGAAATCATAATGCACAAAGTCACAGCTGAATCGAGTATGCCGTAAATAAATTATCAAAATGAATCATCGTCAGTAATCAGCACGCGTCCACGTCTCCCACACGTTTACGGCCGTTCTCCCGGTCTCAATACGAGGGTCCATGTCAGACACCGCTAATTCACTGCTTCCCTTTCCCCAAAGTTTCGGTCTAGCTTTCCGAATGCACGGTCCGCTAACGAGAACACCCACCGACCCCAACAGGAACTTCCTCCGGCATTCTCATTTCTAAGGCCCTCTTCAGACGGGGCAAGTTCACCCAGCAACTTGACGTCGCAACACCAGCAACACGGGCCGCCCGCGTTCACACGCAGCAACCAATTGCTGCAATTTGCCATCATCATCATTAAATTTTATTTTCCTTGCACTATTGAGACACACAGTTACGCGCTATAAATGTGTTTTTATGCATTTAAATATTGTTAAAAATACTAACTCATCTTTCTGAAACGGTCTATTCCCCCCCCCCCCCAAAAAAAAAAACAAAAAAAAAAACGATCAATTTCAAACCAGAACCAAGCCTTTAGCTGTCATCATCACCGACACGAGGTATCGCGTGAAAATATCGCGTCCCTGATTGACCTGCTGCCGCTTCAAACGTCTTCGAATTGCTCCGAGTTTCTCGCTTGTTTCGAGCCAGACCCGACCTCAGCAATTTGCGTCGGTCTAGGGAAAGCTAGGGAACAACCCTCACCAGCAACACCAAAATTGCTGAGGAAGTTGCCCTGTCTGAAGCGGGCCTAAGAATGCGGCTTGGAAGCCTGAAGCCATTTCGGCAGTGCTCCCCTGCCTGCTGACTGCCTGCCGTCGGCAGTGACGAGGGGTATTGGCCGATCTCCGTTTAAACGGACAGCAGAGTTTATAATACAATTTCGCTGTTACAGTATAAGCTCCCGGTGTCACATCGCCGACGCATCTTCTGCTTACACGAACCCGCTAGTGGGAAGTCACGTGGCACAAAGCGCATAGCTGGTTGGCGTGCAGTATTGAGCTTCTACAACGCTGAGGCATGAAAAGGGGCCAGAGCCCACGCTGTTCTTTCTGTGTTTGCGGGGTGGGCGCGCTTAGACGGAAACATCAATAAACAATCAACAACAAAAACAAAACACAGACAGGGGAGGGTGGTGGTTATTATATGTGCTCGTTCTCGTTTCGACCTTCTCATGAAGACCATTCTCAAAACGTCCTTTTTGGTTGCGCCCTCCGCATTTGGTCCGCTCTCGTTACATCCTTCACGTTTCATCCTCAAACAAAAAATAAAATGGGTTACTTCGATGTGGCGGTGTCATGGCTTGGTCTCCGCATACGCCCAAAGAAGCAAGCCACTTCGAGTCCGTCCCTCCCTCCTTCCAACTAGCTTACACGCACGCGCTCACATACACGCCCACTCGTGCTTTGGTACCCCGGTTTGGCTAACGGTTCCTGGAATACGTCCGTTCTGCTCTTGAAAAATGCAGCGAAGGGCCGGACCCGCTCGGTGGGTTGACCGGAAGTGGACGCAGATGCTGGACAATAAAACACCCAACTGCGTCTTTCTGTCAAGACACGGCTTCTGAGTCTTTCTTCTCCCGTGCCGCGGGAAGCTGCACTCAGAGTGCCCCCCCCCCCCCCCCCCACGCACACACACAGATACGCACACACTCTATTGCTAGGAACACTGCCTTGTCGCGGTTACCGAGAATGTTTTACCTTTCCTTTCCTGACTACCACTCCCTTCGCAATTGCGAAACCGCCTCTCGTGTGACCGCGTTAGAAGCGCAGCTCTAATTGCATCGCCCTTCTTCCACCACATCTTTTCTTTTCGCCGCATGGTAAAAATGTAACGAGTAATTGTATGTAATTCGTTACTCAAAAAGCAACGCAATTACTTTAGAAAAATAAATTTTCGAAAAGTAATGGATGAATTACTAAATACAAAAAAGTAATGGATTACAAACAATCCCGTTACTTGTAACGGATTACTTCCATGTCTGCCCCGAAGACGGCGCGAAAGTGAAAACGGCTATACTTCGCTGCACTACACTTTGCGATGGACAGCAAACGACACTACAAGCCATCCCAAGCAAATCCTGCTGCGTGAATGTACCACGTGACTACATGGCCGTTGCGTCACTGCGCTCCTTTTTAAGGTCACGAGACGCTCACACACAATCGGATTGGCTTCGATGACACTGGTAGCGTCCCCTATGCTCCGTCTGAAGGTGGAACGAAGTTTATATAAAACCAAAGCTTAACTCAAAAGTCCCTCTCGGGATGTTAAATACAAAACAATAAAACAACAAAAAAGACTATAGCCCAAGGCCTTGCCCACAAGATTAGGGTACTTCGTGTACCACGTCACGTTCACGGTTATATTTTTTTTTAAATCTTCTTCCGTTTACTGCAAGGGATCTTGTTGTCTTGCGTTGTTGTAATACAAACGCGGCTGTTTATGTTTTTCCGGCGTCAAGACTCGGTGTAAAGGTGACGAAATTGCGGAGCCCCTAAACGGGAGAGGCTCGAGACGTGACTTGTGTACGTGTACGGCTAGGGTATTGGTTGTCCACGCGTTGATCCGGGGGAACGGCAGTATTGCTGTCCGTCCCTGTCGTCGAGAGACGAGGCTTACCGGCAGGGAAGCGGCCATTGTGGAGTGCAAGTTGAGAAAGGCGGGCGTGTAATAGTTCTATATTTCGCTTCTCCTCGACACTTCGGGTCTCAAAATCTTACAACAGACGTCGAGAAACTGAATTTAGCTGACACTGCCGCTTCTTTTATATGGTTTGCGCGAGGATCTTTTATAGTATAGTCCGTTCCAAAGTCGAATTAAGGCCTGAAGCGGTCGTCTGCCTCGGTGTCTGTTATTAAAATTCTAAAGAATGTTGTTTTCATTTTATTTTTTTTTAATAAAACAAATATTCGCATGGGAAGTTTCGGAGGTAAGGTGTCGTACTCATGCAATTACGCTTTCCACGAAAATATGACCCTCTCCGCCTCAATTCGCCGCTAACCCCGGAATTAAAATTACCTTATACATTAATATACGGCTAGCAAGGTTGCCTGCGTTTTCACGCAGATGCACGGTGACGTTTCGGAGTCGAGTTCTGATTGGAGGAAACAGTGGGTAGAGAGAAAGGCGTTCCCCCTTTATGTCTACCTACTCTATCCTTCATTGAGAGCAGGCATGTTTGTCTGCTCCTTGCGTTGAGGCTGCGGTGTGGCGTCAGGCGTGGGGGGTCCCCAGCTCCCGCGTCATAGTGAGTGACAACTTAAGAAACATGGGGTGCGAACTTTGTAATCATGCCTTTTTATGCGTGATTAACCTTTTGGCGTTTCTGTTGCAGAGCGATAATGAGATTCATAGGGCTAACCCTGCTCTGTTTTTCTCAAGCTGGGAGTGACCATTGGCGGCGAGACGTATTGGTGGCACCACCTCGCGGGCGCCTTCCTGTGACGAAGTCGGTAGGATGCGAGCTGACGATGCGCTATGCCAAATCACGGAGTGGCTATGTTCGCATCTATGCCAATTAAGACCGGTTTATTTATTAAAGAAAGATGCATGACGCTTTTCGTGCTGTTTTTTCTAATGAACAACTTTGCCTGACAGTTGATTTTTATATTACAAAAAACTTTAAAATGTTCAAAAACAAGCCCGGAGCATCACATTAGAGCTTGCGCGGCGTGCGTCAGGACTATTCACAGCTTCTCTGATTTCCGTGTTTTTTTTTTTCGGATATGTGGAGGCTGCTGTAGAAAAAAGGTTTTGCATTCACTAGAGTAAATGAGGTGCTGCTTTCTTAGCTGGGCACGCACCTACAGTTACGTTTCAAAGCGCCGAACACTTGTTTTAGATGCACTGAGCTTGCTGATATCGACGCTTCTATCCAAGTGTGACTCGACAGTTGCTGACGAGCAATGAATGATGTCAGCAACTGGGGCTTAGCTGCTCTGGCATAGAACACATGGGAAAGAAATTTGTCACATCGCGAAAAGCAGACATTTTTATAAATTATTGTCGAACATAGCCCGGCAAATTCACGCGATTGATTCATTTGTTCTATCCAAGCTTAACTAAGAACTGTTTACAAATTTAAAATTGCTCGCTGAAAAGCGCATCATGCATTATGCGAATTTGGGTACGCAAAATTAAACACACAAACGATAGCAATTCATAGCAGGTGTACACCTCACCTTTTGGGGCGCTGAAATGTCACCGACTTACTAAATTTAAGACTTCGATCGCGAGGGCGTCTGGAACGTTTAGCGCTGGCCGGGTGAATATGCAGGGATATAAATCAAACGACTCCGGAAGTCAGCCACCGCTTCCTTCTACCAGTTATTTTTAGGAAATATTTGTTTACAGGTTTACAAAATTTAAAAACGAATCAACTTAAAAGTAATAAGAGAGCAGCACTCACAAGACAGATTGGAACCAACAGAACACAAGGAGTCGCTTTCACTGAAGTGTTTACTACACACGCAAGAGGCTCTCGAATTTCGCTTTCCTATTTTAAATTTAATGAGATATTCCTTTCTCAGTTTTATTTTGTCCTAATAAAAGTAGAAAAGAACCCTATTCGCGGTGGTAGATGATGTAGTGGGGCAGCGCGCTGGATATTCTATTTTAATTATACATCTTTTTGCACCAGGCTAGGGAACAGCACACCACGATCCGAGCGCTTCGACACCTCAGCGCCAAAAGTGTTTGCTAGCACGACTATGCTTGCCACGGTTTCAAGTCTTGGCAAAATGTCCTACCAGCAAATAAAGACAACGCGTGAAGCAGACTTTGCCGAGCGTAATCCAAACAGCGCATGAAGCGAGCTGACGAGCCGAGGAATCCAAGACCTGCGCTGTTTGTCCCAGTCTGTCCTACCCGTGACGTCAAAAACGATGATGATGATAGGTAGAAAAGCGACGCCTGTAGTTTGCGCCCGCCGCCAAAACAACCTTCAAGTTCGTCTGCTCCGTGCGCACCTCGTGCTTTTAAAGCACGCAATGCTTTTTAACGCTCCCCTCCAATCCCAAAATTTTGTACGTTCGTCCGTCCGTCCGACCGTACATTTTCCGCTAACTTTAGCGGCGAAATTGATATCACGAGACCTACACATGTATTCTGTTTTCCAGCTAAATTTAGCGGGAACATCCATGTCACGTGACCTGACGTCACGGGACGTACAAACCAATTGAGTTTCCCCTCTAAATTTAGCGGAAAAATTGACGGCACGTGACCTACACGCCAACTCAGTTCTCCCGCTAAATTCTGCGAGAAAATGAATTACGTTTTGTGGCCCAAACATCAATTCGGTTTTCCCGCTAAACTTAGCGGGAAATCGATGTCACGTAACCCATACACCAGTTAAGTTTCCTCGGCATACACGAATTCAGTTTCCCCGCGAACTTTAGCGGGGGAAATCACCATCACGTGACCTGACGTCGCGCGAGCTACACAACCATTTGGTTTCCCCACCAAATTTAGCGGGAAAATATGTGTCACGTGTGACACACCGATTCCCCCTGCCGATTTTCTCCCAAATTCCCTATAACGCATTTCACCCATTATGTGGGACTCTGAAGGTAAAGTTCGTTGCCAATTCTGTTTCCCGCCTCAACGTCAGCTAATGACGGTGTGCGCTTTGTTCTCTCCTCATCGCGATCGTTCCCTACGCATTTTCAGTGTTGCTCGCCTCTGATTGGCGCGCGTCCCGTCCTTGCGTTCCGACGCGCCAATAACGCCTTTTGAAACACTCACTTTCCTTATAAATTAACAACAGTCTTTTACGCGTCACTAAAAAAAAAAAAAATGTTTCATTACAATTAAAATTATTCTTGGTTAAAAAGTAATCAATTAGGTTACTTGATTACGTGAGAAGAGAAATAAGTGGACGTTATTTGAAGATAAAAAGTTATCGTTACTTTTCCTTGATTAATTCAGATTTTTAAGACAACACATTTTTTTTTCTGTCTGTTTGAAAGCGGGTCTTTTGAAACTGTCTATTATTGCATTACAATCATAGAATAACGAACGACCCATCTTCTCTATCCACCAATTTCGGTAAGCCTTGCTCATATCCGAAACTTTGTTCAAGGATTCTCCGGTGGAAACTTGTAGAAACAAAAGGGCGTCGTTAGGAAGGGGAGGTGAAAATAGCAACGGTTACAGGTGATTTTAGTACTTCCGAAGGTAATCAGATTACCCTCGCGATTACTTCCTGATAAACATATTGGAACGATTACGTAATTACTCTTAAGAGTGATTATTACGAGTAATGAGTACGATATACGAATCTGACTCACGCCTATAAACGGCGCGATTTCCGCAGTGTCCGTTCTACAGTTGGCCCTTCGGGCGAGACGTCAAAAACATGCGTTGGTGTGTACATAGCCGCATCACGGCGACACGATTGTGATGCAAGTCTCTATTCAAAGTATAGAGTTCATATATACTAACTCTAGAGGAAAAGGTCCGCCATTTTTCTATGCATTCTGGCTGCCGCAAGCGGCGAAGCATGGAGGCAGACCTTTGGATTCCCGCACATGGTTACCAACTAGCTTTACGTCGTATTTGCTAGATTTCACGGTCTTCCTAAGGACCAATCCACGTGCTTACCGGTGGAAAGATATTCCCGTTACTTATTTGCTGAGAGTTTTCAGTCTTCGCGATTAACATTGCGACTGTCCTTCAGCTGGCAACATTGGTCTCTTTGTCTCGTGTTCTGTCGCGCTCCTTCGCGATCTCTCACTCGGGACTCCAGATGTCGGCGCACAGGATTTGCCACTCCTCTTCACCCACCTTTACATCTAATTCTAAACGTTAAAAAAGTTATAGAAATGCGTGGTAAACGTTCTAATTAAATGTACGAGCGATTTCAATCTCTGAAGTACTAACGGCGCTCCGAAATCAAAATTTGGAAATCAATGAGCAAATCTACTCGTTGCCGCGGAAATCCTCTAGCAACAATCGCGGAAATAAAGTTTCCCCCCCCCCCCCCCCCGTGAATTGAATATTAGTACACTCCAGTGTTTTCGCCAGAAATATAATAATAATTAAAAAAAAGGGTCCTGATATTTATGTGATAAACGGGCCTGGTTTATCCATATAGATTTAACATCTATATGGGTAAACCAAGCCCGTCATGCCGAACAAGACGCCGAATCATACGTATGAGCCTGAAGTCTGTTAAATTGAAGCTTATTCTACCGTAGCAATGATTCGGACCGTCGCCAAATTTGCATTCTAGCAGCTTTTTTATCCATTCTGGTTTTTTGTTTTGTATTTGTTTAGCCGGGTACCGAATTGCAGCGTAAAAGAGGCACACTCCTCAACTCCGGTTATATTCCTTGTTTCTTCTGAACAATGCAAATGACAGAATACAAGTATAGGGAGTTTTTATTTCCCTCCAAAAATCAGGAGTTCCGTAAGATTATCCGATAGAATAAATTGTCGAAACAGTAAATAGTTTTGCTTAGGTAATGTGTCAAAATGCAATTATTCCACAAAAATTGGAGTCGAGACCAGTTTTCTTGTTTATTGCACTGTTTTTATGCTTTTTTTGTTTTATTCTTTTAGGTCGTGTAACGACTTTTTTATATTTTTTCTCTAAAAAAAAAAAGTGGCGATCGAAACAGACGAGAATACTGTTTCTGTAACTCATTCACCAATTGAGCGACAGACATTCTCGTCGCTTTGTAAGAAGGTAACGGAGTTTTCGAAATGGCCTCGTTTGAATTCGAACGCAAATGACTCGGAATAGTACATGAAAAAGGAATACCATCCTGCCAGAACGCATTAGGCACGGTTGACACGTTTGGCAAATTCGCGGTGTTTTGTTTGATCATGCAGAATTAAAGAACCAAAGATAGAAAAAAAAATAAACTGTATAATATAAAGCGACAGTGGAATCTCAGCGACATTCAAATTTTTGATTCGTGCAAGTTGTATGCCGTCGTTTTTTCGATATCACCGTCGGTCTGCACATAATAAAAATGAAACATTTTCCGTTTTTTTTTTTTTTAATTTGCTGGTACGAGTTGAATGCGATGAAGTGCGAGCCGTTGTTCGCGTGAGAAAGCAAGGCTTTTTCATGGCGGGGCAAATAAAGGGTATGATGTGATACCACAAGCGCAAATTGGTAAACGTTTCCCTAAAGCAGAATATTTTTTATTTATCCATACCTCGGGGCTAGTATTTTTTGCGTAGGCTTATCGAAGCATATTTGTGTTATAGCGGGAATTCTGACAAATAAACAAACAAAGAAACAAACAAAGGCTTGACTTTTCGATGGATTTTTTGTTTTGATTTTTGAATTCTGACAGGATTAAGGCGTCGGCCGCTCAGTCCTGACTTCCGACACTTGCTCATTTATTTTATTTAACTGTATTCTTTTTTGTTTTGTTTCGAAGGGTATTAGCCGGTCTTTTTTTTTTTGTTTTTTATGGGTCTGCTTAATTAGCCCGTAAAAAAACGTCGGACCTATGGCGAAATACTAATGCCTCGTTCAGACTTGCGAACCGGTGGCTGGATCCGCGAGGATTTTGACGCCCGGCGACGAAAGCACGCAGAATTTCCGGCGGAGAGCAATATTGCTCTGGGGCCAATTTTGAACGCCGGAAAAACGTTTTCTCTTGCCGCAAGCCAATCAGAACGCATGGGGGAAGTGGCACTTTCTAGCGTCAGATTCCCGCTGACGAGCTGGCGACGATGGCGACGGGACGCGCGCGGGCAAAACGAAGGTTCGGGAGCTCTCGTCTGTTCGGAAAACTGCGAGACGCTCGCGCCGCGCAGTCCGCAGGTGGCAACAAATGTGAACCGCCCGATCTTCTTTCGTCGAGCGAATCCAGTCGGTGGCGAGTGCGTATTTCGCAAGTGTGAACGAGCCATAAGAGTGATGCTTGCCGCTGCCCCCGTTCCCCATTCCCCGCTCCCCCCCCCCCCCCTAAAAAAAAAAAAAAATATTGTCGTTGCACTTTAAGGTACGAAGGACTTGACTATCTCCAGGCATTTTATCATCGCTCGGCATCCAGTGAGATAAAACAATAAAAACGCCGGAGTTGGAATTACGACGCAAAAAAGCGTGATCATTAATGCCACGCCTCGCGTTTTTAAGGCTGTCGGGGACAGTGTAGTACAATAGACCCATTTCAAAACTTTGCTCCATCTAGTGGCTCCTGCGCCAGTCATTCGAGTTCGCCATTGCTCGGGCACATACACTGAGCATGTAGCTAAGGTGGGGGCAAAATGAGAAAACATTGGCAAATCGATGCTGTATTTTTCTTTTTATTGCGAATCAAGAAAAAAAATCTCAACCAAAATATCCTTTGACTGCATGTCAATGAGGTCAGTAATCTGACTAGATTCGTGTTGGTAGAACGACAATATATTTATTGATAATAAAAAAAACAAAAACAGAAATGTCTCCTTTTGCATCGGTTCTAACGACAGTTATCGGCTTATTCACACAGCAGCGTCTGCTTTGGTTTTCTTGAGTGAAGGCTCGTTCACACAGACCCGTTTTCGTACGTTACGTTACGAAAAACTCACCAGGAAATTTGTGTTTCGAATTACGCGTGGCTACCAATTCAAGGAGATAGCCTGGCACGCGACATTCGAGACACGAATGTTTCGGTGACGACAAGCTAGGATCGTGAATTACTGTGACAACAAAGGACACAAGCCTCGTCGTAACGTAACGTAAGGAGTTGAGCTCGGTTCAAAATTTCACACAAAACCGTTTTCTTACGTTACGTCTACGTCACCGAAACATTCGTGTCTCGAATGTCGGGTGCCAGGCTGTCTCCTTGAATTGGCAGCCACGCTTAATACGAAGCACAAATTTCCCGGTGGCTTTTCGCAACGTAACGTAAGAAAACGGGTCTGTGTGAACGAGCCTTTACCTCATAAAACACCGAGACAGCCGTGCTTCGTATCTTGCGTACGAAGCTATTTCCTTGAATAGCACGGTTGCTACGCTTCATACCAAGCACGGATGCCCTGGTGACGCCCGACGGCAGCAGATGTAAGCGTAGGTAACATAACGCGAGGTAAGAAAATTGTGCTGTGCGAACTGGCCTTCTAAAGTCTAGACACCTTTGCAAGTGGGATTTCGGCTCAACCTCGACACGCACGCCGAGGTGACGCAGACCTACTTTCCAGACAGGACGTCCGGTGCTTGTCGTACAATGTCGCCAAGCGTCTATCGCTGAAGCATAAACAACTGAGTGCAAAAAGAGACTAACGAATTATTTCTAAATTATACAGGTGTTGTCTTCGATCGCGAAAGAGTACGAACAATTAAATAGTATACCTAAACCAGAAGCAAATAGAAAAGATAAAGAAGAAACATCTAAGGCCATAAAGCGCTTATCACAATGCGCCAGAAGCCGCATGGCCATTGCATCAACGATGGCTGCCCTCGCGTCAGTTCAGGGGGGCTACGTTGCACGCTTTGGACTCCCAGGAGACTAGGGAGAAGGAAGTGACGTAGGTGTGAATGAACCATCTTCTGCAGATACCGTCATCAGCGACTCCACCAATCAACATCCAAAGAGCGTTGTTGACGTCACTTCCTTCTCCCTAGTCTCCTGGGAGTTCAAAACGTGCAACATAGCCTCCCTAGCTCCGACGACGTGCTAGAACAGAGGCTGCGATCGCTGTAAAGTCAGCTCCAACGCTTAAACACGCCCCCTCCTACAATATTTGATGCTACCATTTTGTGTGGATACTTCCTTCTCCTGCGTTCCGACACGGTAAGTGCGTCGCTAACGCTGGCCGTGGGCAATGCAGCAGACTCCGCCACCTTGTCCTTGCGCACCCAAATGACGTATAGTCAGCGAAAAGATAAATACGACAGGGCGTCTCTTTTGAACGCCCGACCTTCAGCACGCGCTCGCTGCCTTCCGCCGTGCTTTATCTGCGGGTGCACGCTCGAGTCTCACGAGACGCCAAAGCGCCATCGAAGGCAGGCTCTCGGGCTGGAGACGGAACAGCTGAAGCTGTCCCCTCGCGTTCTTATCCTGTCAGCGACGAAAGCGAGTCTCAGTTTAGTTACTGACATTGTAACAACGGCAAGGAGGAGCTTTAGTTGTCCGCGCCTCAAGCAGGAGCTTCCTACCTTCGACAGTGCTTCAACGTCTGGTGCACCTCAAGCGCGCGCGCAGTAGAAGCTCGGCGGAAAGCATGGAATACGTGCTCGAGGCCGGCCGTTTGAGAGACACACCCTGCCGTTCTCATTCTGGTGGTGATTATGCAGAGCGCAAGTTCGTCTGCTTCTTACGTAGGCGTTGCAGTGACGCGGGAGCGCCGAGCTCTGATTGGCTCCAATTCAAAAATGGTGGGCAGACCTCGAGGAAACTAGCATGGAGATTTACCCACTATCGTTTCAACCAAAGCCTATCGAAGCCAATCAGAGTCAATGAGAGCCAATCGGAGATCGGCTTCTGACGTCACTGCAAGCCCCGCGCAAGGAAGCAGACGAACTTGTTCCCCGCATAGACTTTCCGGTCACACCCAGGAGTAATTTCTCTCAATGCACAGCATTCATTTTCCTTCATAAATTACAAGTTGTGCAAAAAAAAAAAAAAAAGCAAGCTGAGAACGAATATCGCGTTCTGCTGCAGTGGTTTGCATGGTCATTTATTGTTTTGTAGCATTTTCATGCTCGTAAAACAATGCAAAACTAAAAAAAAAGAACAACAACAAGGTTTAACATAAATAGTTCATCTTACCGGGAAACCGGCTTCCATTCTGGGGACCCATGGTTCCCAACATGTGTCCACAACAGACGACGCCACAGGTATCCACAAAAGTGGATGTTTGTTTTCCCAACGATAACAAGTGACAAAAAAGAAGTGTACGATTCTGTAGCTTCTCGCGCGTAAACGCGGAGAGCCTATATGTATGCGGAGTTAGAGTGACCTAGAAAGGATTGAGTGGGGCCACTGGATGTGCTATTTCTGACGCGCCGCATGTGCAAAATTTGATTAGAAATTGCTACGAGCGAAGTGGCTTGGATTTGTATAAACGAGGAGTACACGAATGCTAAAAGAGTTCGTTGTGAAGGCGCGTCGACGTTGATGTTTGGGAAGACGATGACGTTACACAACGGCAAGGCTTCGTCATGACGTCGTTGTGACGTCACGTTGACGACGACGTCACGCCACGTCTGAACGACGTTAACGTGACGTCATAGCGACGTTCAACGTTGCGTGGGGCGCCGACGTCAGCGTCGGCTTCGTCCTCGACACGGCGCGACGTCACGACCATGTTACAATATTAGGGCGACTTGATGTCACGTAACGGCGTCGTCCTCAACGTGACACAACGTCAGGACGGCGAACGATGATGACGACCTCACGGCGAAAATCCAGACGAACCAAGCCACTTCGATCGCAGCGCCACCACGCCAACTCTTCCCATTTTGAGCTTCAACTGAAAACACGAGCGGTGCCTCTAGCTCGCCCCACTCAGCGATTTCTCGTTCAATGTAGAAGATACATGTATGGTGCCTAGAACGCGCCTCCGACTGTCTCCGTTCATCAAAAGTGGTCCCGAAGAGGGAACAAATGGCGGTCACAGAACCCAGAGTGTCATGCTGTCGTCGGGTGTCGGGATCCTGGTGGTTGGTCGCAGAAATGCTGGCGAAAACCACGAGCGAACGCTCGTGATTTTCGCCAGCGTTTGCGTGCAAGGACGCATTAGGCTTGCGAGCATGTTCAGCCCAATTCAGCAGCGTCAAGAGCGATTGACACTGAGCCTTTCTGGCACAGTGTCTTCATCTCTGGGCCGAGAAACTAAGGGAGAGAAGGAAAGGAGAGCGCGCGCGGATGTCAGAACGCCGGGTTTTGATTTAAATGATTTGTGGGTAGTTTATTTATGTGAGCCGAAGAACAGGGTCTCACTTTCACAATCTAACCCGGTAATATGGCTTTCTCAGGAGACTAAAGGCCCGTTCACACTCTTGTGACCGAGTACGACCGAGAAAGACAAGACCGGTTTTTAAGCCTCTTACGACTTCTTAGGACGAGCTCCGCTGCAGCGCAGCTGGTCCTAAGAGATCGCAAGAGGCTTAAAAACCGGTCTGGTCTCTCTCGGTCTCACTCGGTCGCAAGAGTGTGAACGGCGCTTAAGCTGGAACCGAAAACAGAGTGAGAAAGAAAGGGCGTATATATTGAAATGGTTTCGCATAGAGAATAAAAAATACATCATTGGGCAACACGGTCTTTGTAATGAGTTCAAGAACGATTTCATTTGTTTTATGTTCCTTGAGTGTGCCCGGTACGTTCTTGGCCTAGTCTGTGACTGATACGATGATGAAAATGCGGAGAAGATAACAGGAAGAAAGGCTAAGTATTCCGTGTACAAATCACCATACTGAACGAAAAAAAAAAAACATAAAAATGTTGCCAGGTTAATGAGTTCTGCTTGAGCTCTGCTTACTTTGACATTTGTTAGTTTGATAAGTGGCTGTTGTCACAGTAACAACTGAACTGCAAAGCACGCTGATCAAAAATTGTTATTTCAACGTTTTGCTCCTGTGCCCTCTATTTGTTTTTGAATGTACAGGGTTTAGAACAAAAAACAAAAAAAAAAGAAACAAGAACAAACAAACAAACGTGTTTCTGGGTACCGGGAAAATGAAGTACACAACACCGAACGCTCAGACACCACACGAATGATCACTATAGAAGATTATGATGAGAAGTTAAGGTGATATAATTCGACGTTGCCTTATTATAAGTTGAAGGTTTTTTTTAGACTTTCGCTGAAAACATCACTGGCTTTGTTTTTGCCAGCAGGGCGCTCCTTGTTTCCGCTGTACTCAGCGGACCTTGCTGGCCATAATTGTTTATTAGAATTTTATGTATTTTATAATATTGGCGATCTGTGTCTTTAAGATGGCTTAGAAAAGGGCAAGTCCTGTTTACGAGAGCGTTCAATGTATTTCTTACGGATTTGTGCGGAAACAATGTGTCACTGGCAGCTAAAAAAACACAGTGCGTGGCGATCTTAACATCATGATGTCACGATATAACAATATCATGATCTTAATATCCTATCGCAACGTAGCCACTGAGACTAATATTAGTCGATAAGAAGACTAAGGTACTCAGTCACGTTGCAGGAATCGGGACGATAATATGCCAGGCCTTAACCTGTAAGTATTGAAAAATACCGGTCCCGGTTTAGAAGACCAATTCGCCTGGTATACTGTTTTGTCTCAGAAACGAATCGGCAACGCGGTACAGACTATAAAACATCGGCGCTTGAAACGCTATACCTACGCTGGTGAAGCATATTAGGCTGCGTATAACCTTATCTTTGTTTTAAGTTTCGTTGTGCAAAGGGGTCTCGGGGGCCATCAAATAACGTCTGAACGAGACGACGAACAAAGGAACGAATTTAGAGGCATCCATCAAGGCTTATTCTGGCTCGACACAATCTCATCTCATAAAAATGGCTGTACCCCCGACACCCCCCCCCCCCCCCCCCCCCCTTCCCCGAGATTTGAGCGGAGACGGGAAAGCGTACCAAATTTCACGCCGCATGAAAGGGAAAACGTAAACGGTCTCGGAATGTCGATCTCGTCTTCTGCGGATGGACGAAAGCACCATTTTAATTACGCGGATCCCATTTTTCTGACGGCTTCAGCGTACCGTAAAACGCATTTGTTCGCCTGAATGAAACAATGAAACGTAAGTTTAAATACACACACACATATATATATATATATATATATATATATATATATATATATAATATATATATATATATATATATATATATATATATATATATACTGTAAACGACTTATTTTTCGCGGGCTCAATATTTCGCGATTTAGGTCAATGCTGAAATTTTAGAATAATTTGCGGGTTCTAATTTTCGCGACGCGGGGGGATCTCAATATAGATTCCAATGTGTTTACATTTTACAGGAATTATTCGCGGGACCTATTTTTCGCGAATTGTGGGCGATTTGTGAAATCCGCGAAAATTAGGTCCTCGCGAAAATTAAGTCGTTTACAGTATTTTTTTTTAAACCTGAACATATATTTTAGCCGTGTTTCTCGCAACTGCCGCAATGTGCCGAACTGCCGCAATCTGTATTTCTAGAACTTTAGAGCTTCGTAGGAACTAGGACGTGAATACTGCGGTGAATTTCTTGTTTCGGTTTGTTCGCGAACTGGCGCTGGCATTGTAACAATCTTTCGTGTGTAGTCACTCACAGGTCTGTGATTCGTTTCTTGTCTTTTTTGTGTTACCTTTGCTGTGATGCCGTATGGCAAAGAATAAGTAATCTGCAAGATGTTCTTGAGTTCACTCTACATCTGGCTCACTGCTCGCACAAACAAATTAATTGTTTTTGTAAAAAAAAAAAAAAGGAAAGAAACTCGACTGGATGCCTGTCTGGAATGTACGCATGTAACCCTAAAATGGTGAAGCACAATTCGGAGTCTATGGGATCTCATCCTTCTTGATTGTGCAGCTCGCCTTTTCTGACAGCGAAAATGTAGTTTTTGTTTAGTTGTACGAAACAAATATCCATCAACGTATTCCTAGTCGTGTGGTTTCCTACAAGTTCTTTTGTAGATTTCGAAAGTTGCTGAAGAAAGCCGAAGTTCGCTAGAATAAAATATTGCCCGCATTAACGCAAAGAAGACGATACAGCAGAAACAAGTTGGTGATGAGTGGGAAGCAGTTATGAGCCTGCACCGTGAGCAACGTGCCGAATGAGGCCGACACCGCCTTTGCTTACTTTTATTATTTTTATTTATTCCCGCCGTTGTCCTCTGAATGCCCGATGCAATGCGATGGCAGAACTCCGAATTTATTGGTATGCGGACAAAATCGGGGATTGCGTACAATGCTTCCTAACAATAAAAAGTGCACGGATATTGCCATGACAACACTAAAATTGTAAAAAAAAAGAAGGAAAACCTGGTCGCAATAGACCCTTTCCCAAATTCAATCTGGCCACTTTGACCACTATTATCATGTGAAAAATGATATATGTACTATACTAATGGCGGCCTTCAATTCACTGATGAAGGAAGAAGCTGAAGATGATTCAAGGCCTCTACATTCGAAACGTCAGGGCGATGCGAAGCAGGATTTGAATGCAAGAGCTGCGTAAGCATTCATTTTCTAACTCGTGCCCAGTCGATCTGTTAGTAGCACAGAATCAGTTTCAAAGCCCCCTGATGTATAGAACTTTACCAAGGCGTCTATGTGGATTGTCGCTTCGTTTTGACTGGTTGCACCTGTTTGCCATCGACACGGACAGAGATTGAGAAGGAACTATATAGTGAAGCACACATTCTCGTTTGTCGGACTTGCGAAAGTGACAGTTCCCGATAAAATACTGCTGACTACAGGTTCATTGCCGCCATTTGAACGGTAAAAGTGAAACTGCCATTTGAGCTACGAGATGGCGTTAAATTCCGGAAAGGGTCAATTGTGTGAAAGGAACAGGCACGAGTTCGGGGCTCTAGAAAAAATGCTTCAGTCAAACACACAGCCGCGGTGTAGGCACATATTTGCTCATGACGCACTCTGCTATCAACGAATGCTTTGCAGCAATTTGTCGACTGCATCGTCACGGAGGAACGCTTCTGTTAGTATCACTGGAGGAACGATAAAAAAAGAGGTATGCAGTCATTCTTTTTTATATATTAACATTTAAAACCAAAATTTAAGCGTAAATATGTTTGAAAAACAAATCTATAATCACCGTCATTCTAAGAAACGAGGTCCGCGACGAACATCGGTCCATCTCATTATAACTCGGCACTCAATCAGATTGCAGTATTCGCCGATGAGAATGCCGAAGGACCAGCCACGAAGCAGGAAGTGTGAACATTGTAAGCCACGCCTTAAAGCTATTTAAGCTATCAGCGACTATAGTTTTAGATATCATTGCAGGTTAGCATAAATCTCGTTAATTACAAACAAGTTCCAGGTGACTAATACCCTTCAAAAACATATAGTTTACAGGGCCCTCGCCTGGAAGGCGGTTTCTTCTCCTAAAGAGTCTTACTGCGGAGGTGCACGCTTTACGTAACGGCATCGCTGGGTTGCTAACTTTTACGAAGTTTGTGTGCAAAGGCATTCCGATCTCTGTTCAACGTGTCGCACAAACCATTGTAACAATAAAAAAAAAAAGAAAAAGAAACAAGTCTTGCATTGTTAAAATTCTTTGCCGTCTAGTTTTCCTCAGAGCACTGATCGCTCCCGTTCTTGAACCCGAAGCACAGTGAATTTCTCGATCATATTTGTCGCGAGACGTGAACATGTCATTACATCGATCTGTCCGCACCCCTGACATAGCAGTGACGCACAAAAGGGTCCGTATGGGTTACTGCTAGATTAGCTATTTGTGTGTCACTTAAAAAAATATTTTTATGACAGTCACTGGACCAAAAAATCCCGGAGGTGGTTTATCTCAGGGTCGAATACACTGGTAAGAGATGCAATTGTTCTTTTTTTCCTCCCTCAAGCAAACAGTCATGCATAACACTGCGAAAAAAAAAAAAAATTCGAAGACCAGCGGCGTTTCGAAAACTCGATTTTGGGAACGACTGCTCTCGGCCCTACCTTCCCCATGCTACGAACGCTGCACCCGCCAGGCTGTCTCGTTTTCGTTGTCTCTTGGTGTGCCTAAATTTCGGAGTGTCTCCGTCTGCTCTATTGTGTCACGTGGTTTTTGGGCCGCGTTTGTAATACGAGCTGCAAGGAGGTGACGAAAGCGGCGAACGTCTACGAGCGTTTCCGCGTCCCTCTCTCCCCCCCCCCCCCCCCTCCTTCCCTCGTAACACAACAAAGCATCGCAGGCGCACTTGCGATCTATACGCGAAGGATGCGTCCGCCATTAAAGTGCAAACGCCCTCCTTTGTTTGAGTTGGTCCCTCTCTTAAATCGAGGCTCTCCTCTGTGTCCGCGTGACTACGGCGCCACGGGTCGCCTTTTCGCCAGCCAGGCAATCGCTTGTTTGGGCTAATCACTTTTAAGGCCGGCTGTACGTGACTGCTATTTAAAGCGACGGGTAATTTCCTGTCCGTTACTGAACTAGAGTGTGCCTGCGCATGTAGTGTGTTTGCTTTGACTTTGGGTGCGTGTTTGTTTGTACGACGCGAGAGAGTTTGAAGGGTCGCCGACGGCCAGTTATAGTGGAGACGAGAGCAGACTTGGAGCGACGAAAACGGGGCACTGACGGAGCTGGATCAACACTGGTTTAAGTCTCGCATAATTGCTTTGCCCTCTCTAGACTGGAATTGGCGCCTACTGCCTGGAATGCACGAATGCACTGAACTCTTAGGAGTCTAAGCGTATTGAAAACGTTCAAAGACGGTTTTTACGTTTAATGTATGACCGATAATTCAGATTTTTTTGCTTACGTTTATAACATGCTTTTAGGAACATGAGATATGAAGAAACTCTCGCGAAACAAAAGTTTTTGTATAAACTTTTAACTGGCAAAGTGTCATGCCAAGTCTGGCATTCACCGTAAAAGTTTCAGAGCATTCTTGTTCATTAAAGGGGCGATGCAACAATTTTTGTACTTCGCGCAAATACCGCTTAGAACGGATCGCTGACGTTAATTACCTATCAAACACGCGTTCGTTTTTCACCCCACGCAAGAGAAGTCCCAGTAAAAAAATTAAAGAAAAACGAGCAGCGTTCACCCCCTCATCTCGCAGCCAGAACAAGCGTCCACGTGATCTGGAGCCGATTATATGCGGCCAATGTTGATCATAGCCACGCGCTGGGGTTGGCAAAGCACAGGACACGCGCTGAGTTCCAGACATTGTTATGGCTCGGCTATCGTCGTCGTTGCAGCGATTGGACACGGGCCACTACCGGAATGCTTCTCGAGCTATCAATTATCACGAGCTCAAATCGAGTGCTCACGCAATGCTCGGGTCCAATCTATGAGCCGCATTCAAATATCGTCCCTGGAGGATGCTGCTACCACCAGGGTACGTCATCAAAATTTGCGAAGGAGAGATTGAAAGAAAACGCTGACTTTCTCCTTGAAATTACACCGCAACAAAGAGGTTTCTTGGTCAGTGGCGTTGCGTGCGAGTGTACTTGGGTCCCACTAGTGCCAGTGAGCTCATACAAAGTGAAAAACTCTCAAAACGAATATCGTTGCACCGCCCTTTTAAGGTCAGCGGTACTGCTCTAGGCTCGTAAACGCTTCAAGATCTCGCCTCACAAAAACTATAGGACACAGGCACTAATACACAGGTATTAGCGCTCTCAATATTTTCAGCTGACATGTTTATGCCTTTAAATATTAAAAAAAAGCTCGGTGATGTCGCCGCTTTAACGAAAATATGTGGATTCTCGCCTTCATCTGTACTTGTTACGTACATAGCGTTAGGCGGTTTGACGTACTTCGTCTGTCGGTTTTATGAGGTACCACCGGAAAGACGTGTAACTGTTGTTGGGCATTATAAATAAACAAACAAACAAACAAACAAGGACACAAAGAAAAAATGAACACGGAAACTTTACATACTATTTCTAAGGCCATCCTCAAGGATTTTGTCCCCGTCCCATGTAGCCTCAATGACAACAGCGTAACGTGACATCATAAGGTCACGTGACCTCGTGACGTCAGGTAACGGGACGTAACGTGACCCCTATAAATGCTATATATTCCGAACGCCTTCGGCTAAAGGCCCGTTCACACTCTTGCGACCGAGTACGACTGAGAGAGACGAGATCTCTTAAAACTTCTGAAATGTTTTTAGAACGAGGGAACACACTGGCATTGTGGCGTCATCTATGCGGTGACCCTGGAACTGCATTTCACAAGAGCCAAGGTTTTGCGGGATTTCCGAGGTCAAATGTGCGTAATACCCATAGAAAGGCTCGTTTATAACATTGACGAAAGTTTTCCCAGCCAAGAAAGAAAGGATAATGCGCGAGAGAAATAAAAAAATATGTCGGACCGCCAAGTTTACACTGCTACCCAATAGATGGCGCCAGTGTGTCTTCTGGTTTAAGAAGTTTTAAGGAACCCAGGTTAAGAGGTCGCAAGGGTGTGAACGGGCCTTTACGCCAAAGAGAGAACCAAGTTGTTTTGATATAACGTATACGAAAACCTGCTAAACAAAAGGCAGCGGTTGAAGGGACCAGCCTAAATCTAAAACAGCTAATGATCTAGTCTTTTTTTTTTTTATTGATCCCGGGCGAAAATACGACGGGAGCGGACAGGCGGCGCAAATTGGCCATCCCAGGAATTTGTGACATGGCTCGGGATTAAGGTGCGGAAAAAGGCTCTTCGAGTTCGGTGCTCGTTGGTGACGACAGGGCTTCACAAAATTGTCCCTTTTTCGCTGACAGTCGTTTGCGTATCCCGTCTTAACTTAAACCCTGGACAACCGACAGGATTTAGGTGTGCGAAGTCGTTGCTTTAGCGCACGTCTCAACTGCATGAACACTCGTGAAGTGAGGGCGCATGCCAAGACTGCTCCCTCGTGCTCCTTCTCTGCTCACGGTGAAGACTGAGTTTAGACACGATGTGTTGTTGTCAAGTGGTGCGCACATGTCGCACCAGTAAATAAAGAAGACTCGAGGGTTTCGTTTTTCGCCGAATGCAGGAAGGCGAAGGAACACGCGAGAAGGGATGTGCGGATAAGAAGTAACACATAACATTAGGATTCCGAACTCTGAGAATGAAACTGACTTTTTTGTAATCTCAACATATTGGTTCTTTTTTTTTCAGTCGGACTATTTAATATAAGCGTCGTTATTGGCTGCTGTCTGGACCTGGAATATTCGCTGAGTGTCTTAAATGTCTGCTGTTCTGAGGTCGAATATTGCCTGGAAGTCGTTTTTGGTCGCTCTTTGTATTTTTTACCGTTATCTAGCTATCCTCGTGGGCTGCTTTTTTTTAGTTAAAATATCGCCAGGGAGTCCTCATTAGTTACTCAATTTATTTTTTAATGTTATCCCTGTGTCCTCCGTGGTTGTCCTTTTTATTTTTATTTTAATCTATGTGTCCACATTGGATGCTTTTCTGAGTTCAAATATTATCTGGCCGTCCTCATAGGTTGCTTCTTTTTCTATTTTAATTGCATTCCCAACGTCCTAATTGGCTGCTGTGTAGAGCTGGGCTATTATGCAGCCTTTCTTATTAACTGCTCCTTTGACCATGAATATTAGCCGAAAGCCCTCTACCGCTACTGTTCTAAGTTCGCACGCAACCTGCGCACCTTATTGGTTCACTTTTCATTCTGAAGGTTGTCTGTGTGTCCTCCATGGCTGTTTTTTTAGAGTTCGGATGTTACCTATGCGCTCTTACTGGCTTCTGGTTTTAGTAGAAATATTACAGTCGCGTCCTTGCAGGCTGTTGTTTTGACTTCGAACGCTACCTGTTGGTTCTCAACAGGGACTTTTAGCAAACCTCTACCGTGTTCCTCGTACCGCACTGTACCGGAGCCTTTGAAACATGCTTTTAAGCGCGCGCCCGCGGGTGATACCGTGACCGCGTTTCGCGCGCTTAAAATCATGATTCAAAGGCTTTTGTAGTGCATACGCGGTAACGGTTTTCTAAAAAGTCTCCAATGGCTGCTGCTTTGGGTATATGTTTCCACCTTCAGTATTACCAGTGGCCGCTACTTCGGGTTGGAACGTTTTCTACGAGTCCTTGACAGCCGTTTTGGGGTACGATGGTTAGCTTCCGCGTGTTCCGCTATGGCCAATGCCAGCTGAAGAACAACAGGGTGTGTTTCCTACGTTCGTGCCTCTCGCATTGTGATTGGTTGTTTGGCGCACTTATGAACTAATACTGCTATATAATTGGCTGCAAGCGATAAAAAGGATGCTCGGGAGGCCACGTCCTGAACTGGTCGGGGAGCTAGGGAACATAGACACGCAATTTCTTCTGTCCCACTAACAGGCGCGAACTTTCCGAACACTTGCCTAGGATAACCGAAGCCTGTGAATAGCCTTCTCCTGCCCGCCCTCCGTAAAGGATGGCACCAAAGCTCCCATTGGGAAGGATCCCGACGTCGAGCGTACTTCGACGCGCTGATTGGACGCGAGGCTTCAGCCGAGCGATGGCGCAGCATTCGTATCCACTCTGCGTCTGCGCTCGATCTCACTGCCAATGAATTTAAAATGCTTAGGCGCGAGGAAGTAAGACGCACGAGGTGCGGCTTTTCTCAAAACTCGCTAATTTACTCAAGTTGCCTTAGCGACAAAAAATAAGGCGATAACTTATCCGTGGAATGGCATCTATCAGGTAACAGTGACGTGTGTCCTCTTCGCCTCCAGCGAAAGCAGTACTGCCGTAATATGGGCTAAAATAATATATACATCGTCACCTACACATTTAATAAGAAATAGCGTATTTTTTAACTTAATAAGAAGTAGTGCGGTGAAAGATACGTGCTCGTAGTACCAGCCGTGCGTCTATCTTTGATCACGTGATCACGCTCCCGACCATACCCGCGCACAGAGGGCGGGCTCAGGTGATGGCGTAAAGGCGGTTGATTGGTCCGCCGTACCTGTACCTCTCACGGCACTATGAGCTTAGGTGCGAACAAATCATACGAGAAGTGCAAAAACATGTGCCCCCCCCCCCCCCCCCCCACACACACACACTGCACTAATAAATGTTGCATTGCGGAGATCTTTATTGCGGCGAAGTGTTTGCATGTCTGTGTCCATCTTTTTATGTATTCCGTCCTCTCGAGGCTTAAGTGTGTGATAACGTTTGAACGGCTTGGTCGAGCCCTTAATATTCTTGCGGCTGGCTCACATAATTCAGGTAGGTATCTTTTTGTGCTCAGCTTGTCGTCGTGTAGTCGTTTAGAGTGAGATGTTTACGCAGGGCTACGTCTGAGCGAGTTAGTTATTCCCGGCTCTTGATGCATATACATATAATTTACGTCTGCCCGGCTGGCCTGTGTTCATATCTCATTTTCAGGTAGTCTAGTAAACAAGGCATGTAGTTGGGCTAGTTGGTGGTACGTACTGTTTGGTGGGAACAGTGTTAAAAAGACGTAGGACCAGGACCCTGTCTGTGTGTTTCTTCGTACTGGTCCTACGTCTTTTTTTGCGCTGTTTTGCCACCAAATAGTCTAGTAAATGGAGAACTACGTTGCTGTTTTCCTGATGTTGATGCATGCCAAAAAGAGGGGTTTAATAAAAGCTAGTAGTGATGCTAATAAAAATTGAAGATTGAAGCCGAACTCAGTACTCAGTACAACAAAAAGAAAAAAGAAAAAAAAGGAGCTTTCTCTTTTTTCTTTGTTGGTTATTGAGCGAAGAATATTTTTTTAGTCGTCGTAAAAATATTTGAACGTGCCTAGGTCTTAGCGAGGCTGAGCGGAACCTTCCCCATGTTGAAGAAAAACACATTCATATTTCCATTTCTTTGCGAACCTCGTTTGTGCGATTTTGTGTAAGAAACTAGTAGCTGAGTTTTGTACGGTGTGCGCATGCCCGTCATTTTATTTCTGCCTCGTCTGTGATTGACGTCTAGAATTAAAGTATTTCCACGCGTCTACGGAATTGACTGGCCGAGCAGACCAAGAAGCCGCGCAAGGTTGAAAACAGTTTTTAAATAGAGTTCAGCAAACGAGGCAACATCGAGTGGTCTACCGAATACGGGTTTGCGGGTCAGGTTGAAGTGTTTCGCAGTTTCAATTGAATTAGGCGAGATATAGACGCAAGTTGCTCGATTGGTCAGGTATCACACCCCAACTCTTTCCCAAAAAGGCAGGATGTTTTGTGTTGCAGATGTCTGACATCTCGTTTTCTTGCACTTTTCTCCAAAAAAATTCATCGAATAAAAAAAAAGTTTTTCCTCCTATACCTTTCTTGGCGCGTAGCACAAAACTCTGCTCAAGCTGCTGGCCCGAGAGCGTGGCTCAATTAAAGCCGCGGTGACACAGCAAATATATCACACAAAATAGAGTATTTTGTCTGAGTTGTGTTTCTTTATCTTGTACGGCTTTCCTTCCACATTGGTCATAGAAAGAAAATTGTCAGCGGACCCGTTTTAAAGCATACACATGTATGAAGCAACCATGCTTGAAACATGCTTGAGACGTGTCCGCGGATATCTCTGTCATCATGTCCGCAGAGAAACTCCGTGTCTTCTGAACGATGTGTGAGCAGCGTGACAGCGGCTTACGGGGCTTTGATTTTTCGCGCGAACCCGTACACACGAGACGAAAGGCAAAGCCAGCTACCCGAAGCCGCACGAGTTCCCAGCGTTGTACATTACGAATGAAACTACAACCATTCCCCCGAGGGGTGGAGGATCGGGGGCTGCCCCGCGGGAAAAAAGAGGGCTACGTTTGCAAGCTCGCGCTGTAGCTTATGGCAACGAGCCCTGTCTCGTGTTTCGTATGCTGACGATGACGATCGTTGATGTCAATGAGGTAGAGGGGCTTAGAGCAATAAATTGGTAACTTACAGTGACCCCCACCCGGCCGCCACCATGTTGCACGTTTTTGACCGCTAGACACGTGACGCTATAGTTTTACGTTTAGATTTACATTTGTACATTAGATGTTCTTAGAGGCGTTTTTACATAAAGAACCCCGTGCGTGGAAAAGTCCCAACAAAATCCACGACGCCACACGTTTTTGGATACAGAGGATTCCGTGTTACTGTCTCAAATGATGCCGAAAACGCAGGAACGAGTCAGCGGAACTTGCCGACTATTGTGCATTACCCGGGAAAGCGTCATGAGAGTGGTCCACGGACCTGCTTGAAAGAGCCGAAGCTCTCAAAACTGATATCGCCAGGCTGCTCGTGCGACAGGCGCAGGACGTCTCTCGGTGGTGGCGCGTCGGTCGCACTTCCGGTCTGGGGCTGTGGGCAGAAGTCCCCATGCCAGACGTGTATTCCTGCGTTGGTTTGAAAGGAACCAGACAAAAACCTGCCTTCTCGTCAAAACGCCGCGACATGGGGCCGTATCAAAAGTGTCGAGAAAGGTTTGAAGGTCAGTTTTCACGCGCTCGGTTCGTCAAAAAATCCGGATATGTGCCGTGAAAAGGGAAAAGCAGACGCCGTCGGACAACGATTGCTTGGGCGGGAAGCACTTTGTGTTGAATTCACGGATACTTGTGGTCATCAGATTTATTTGTTTTGTGCCAACATGAACGCCAGAAAACCGTCAAGTTGTGTGGACCACCTGCGGACTGCGTTCACTGCTTCTTTAAGTTCAAACGGCCGCCTGATCGTTCGAACTGTCGTCTGCTCTTTCAAACGTTTCTGCTTGTCGTCTGCTCTCTTAGACAACGCCGGCCCGTAGACCAAATGTTGGCCCGGTACTTGCTATAAGAAGTAAGTGCAGTCCTCAAAAGACTTAAATTTTAAGGTTGGTAAGCAGGTTCGATGTAAACAGTAGATACAAGGAGATGTTGATCATTGTTACCAGTGACCATCACCGACTTGTTATGCCTAATTCACTCAATTGGTCCGATTCTGCTTGCGATTTTCAGTATCGACGTCGACGATCTCAGCTACGGTTCACGCTTTTGCAGCCCGAGCGGCATCGCGACTGAAAATTTCCAGCGAAATCGCATTGTGCGAATGAGGCTTTAGCGTACATACTGCGGCGTCCACGCGGAATGAATCGCCACATGTCACATTATTCACCCGAACTTTTGCGGTGTAACGAGCCTCGGTGATTCCGCTGACGCCGCTCAAGTAGTCAGACATCGCCAGGAAGACGTAGAATCAACGATTCGAACGCAAAAAAGGGCAGGGGAACTCACACTGACGCCGACAACATCGCATTCCAATGGTTTGTTTATGGGCGACGGCGAGCTTCTTGCCCACACCCCCATCGCGCATGCGCGGCGCCGGTGGCGTCCTCTAGGGGCGCTCCGGTTTGTTTGTAAACATGAGTTGGTGTATAGACGCTTTGCAGCAGCTGTTTATAGGGGAGGGGGGGGATGTTTATGGGGGAGGGGGGAAAGAAGAATGAGGGGAGGAGGAGAGTGTACGGAGGAGGAGGAGGAAAGGATACCCTCATCTCCGTTCCCTCCCCTCCTCCTACTAAAATGCTGTGCTCTAATTTGGCATTACAGGGAATTGTAAACGTCTTTAATTTTTTCGTGTAGCGTGATAAGGGAAAATAATGTCTATAAAAAACTCGTGTGTATCCTAAGCACAGACCCCGTGTCGTATGCAAAGAGTTGGAGGTGTCATCGTGCGAGAGTCTTGCACCGAAAATGCTCGCACATTAAGCAAAAGCTATGACATCATACGGGTCAGCGAAACGAGTAACTTAACAACGAAAATACAGAAAAGTAAACAAAAAAAACACTTAATGCTTTAATTTAAATTTCTGTCGCGTTTATGTAGCGTCGTAATTTCCTGCTGGGAATCTTTTCTGGGTCACCTAGCATATCTCCATTATTATTTTGGCCTTACTCTTCCTTGTCCTCCGTCACTTTTCTTCCTCCTTTTTCTTGTTTGTCTCTTTCGCGCTTTATTTTTAACTATTTTGTTTCACATATTGCTGCAAAGTTTGTATATCGATAAAAACAACAACAACGTACTCAAATTTCTCCACTTACACAGGCATCTAGGGGAATGCAAATAGAGTTTGTGGTTTCACCGTGTGCGGAGAACCCGAGGAATCTCTCGCAGGCGTGATAAAACGACGTAATATTTTCTTATCCGTGTTGCTTTGAACGTATCTGTTGTTGTTGTTTGGTTTTGTCTTATCTACTTTGGTTTTTGAATGTTTCTTTTCTCTCGTGAAACAACCTTCTTTCTCGCGATAAACTTGGCGCACATATTTACGTTCGTGTTTTCGCCCACATACTCTATTCCACAAACTCATTACAACCGCACGACTTGTTCGTGTCTCGTCATTTCCTTTTCCGAAAAATTACACGAACCTGCAGGGTCAAAATAAAAAAAAAATAAGTTTGTCATATTTTTCCCTAGCAAGACCGCTAGATGCGACTACAACCCAAACATGACGCGGCCCTGAAAGACACTTCACCCCTTTCTCGGATCCAGATGCTTTATAAGAAAGTCGACATTCCGGATCTCGACGTCTTTATTTATTTATTTATTTATTTTATTTCCAATACTACTAACCTTATTCGGGATTGTTGTAGGGTGGTACAGTTTGAAATATTACAAGCAGAAAAAAAATATTCAACACACAATTTGCAGGTCAATATTCAAAGCAAATATAGAAGTCAAGAATGAAAAATTAGTAAGCAACTTCAATACAAAAGATACATTGCACTTTTAAAAACAGTACAAAATATTAGTTTATGATGAAATGTGGGCCTCTACGTAATCGAGTAAGATTTCAATAGAAGAGGAATGAACAACATTTTAGGAAGGTGGTTTCATTCGTTAATAGTTCGGGGAAAAAAGAGAATTTAAAGCAGTTATTATAAGCGACGTCTTCCTCGTAAAGCTTGCCATGGATGTACCGTGTTAATCGTTTGCTTGTATGGATAAGATAATTTTCTTTTGGTAGGTTGAAGTGATCGTTGGCTAATTCGTATAGAAATCTAAGAAATTTAAGCACAGACTTTAAGTCTGTGCATCAGTACAGTCTTCTAGAAGGGGTGTAGTGGCAAATGCGACGAGCCCTCCGTGAGGCCTTCGAAAGGGATGCCGCTGTGTGGCGCTGATGTAGTTTCCCCGTGCCGTACCGCTGGAGGGGCGTCGGCTGTATGCTCGCGACCCTATCTAGTGATATTTTTACGACAGCGCGCCGTTTTATACACCATTTAATAAGCTCTGCGGTCTCCACACTGAAGGAAAGAGTGTTTCAAGTGGTTGGACGGTGTCATGCAGTGGCGATGTGTTTCTTTGCGTTCAACACGACACAATTGGCCAGCTTGAAACACTACACGCCTAGGCGGCTACAAAAAAAAAAAAATGCAGACAAATGCTCGGTCAGCTCAGTCTCTCGCCCCAAATGTAGCTCCAGAGACTCGGTAAGGTGCAGTTGTCCGCGAAACAAAATAAAAAAAAAGATTCAAAACTGGGCGTTAAATAAGTTGTGAGCAATGTCCGGAAAATTTTAATGGCAAAATGGCCCGCTTTTAGAAGCAGACGCTATAATGGGATTCCAACGGCTAGACTTTCTTATAAAATTAAAAGCGCTAACAAAGGCAAGGACAAAAAGGAAGGCGAACAGGACGAGCGCGAGATATTTATTCCGACGTGAATTGAGGGTTCGTTGATGGGTAGTTTAATATTGCGTCAAAGAAAAAACAAAACAAAAACACGGTTGGTAATTTTATTTAGTTTACTTCTTCCCAATAAATGAAAACTACTGATCAAAAAAAAATTAGTGTCATGTTTCTTACTGGGCGACTGGCTTTCAAGTTGGGGGGAATAATTCAAACTATTCCTGGTTTCCCCAGCTGCTCACCGTCCATATATGCAGAAGTTGCTTAAAATTTGTGTTTTAAATTATTGGTATTCCACTGATCTGTTGCCGTAATTCCCAATAAGGACACTTCTTTCTTGTTTTGCCATAGCAAGAGAAGAACAATGAATGCCATTACATGCTTTCCTATACGCACCACATCAGGGTGGGTAATAAAAATCAAGATAATTTAAATCTCGATTTAGATAAATATTTAAAACGCACCAATTTAGCTATAAACATTTTAGTTGCCCCGATTTGGCTCTAATGAATTGAATCAAACAATTTTCTCCAAAACAATAATAAAAACGTTTCTTATTCACTGTTTCTATATCAGTGTGCTTTCCATTGGTATGTATTGTGCATTTGAAGTAAAAGATGATAAAGCAGGAGATATTTATATCAGACAGCCATTAAAAAATGACTCATATCTAGTGATAAAAAGTCACTTATTTCTAGCTGACGAGACTTAATTCACATAAGTTTGATTCAAATAAAAAGAAAGCTGATATATTTGATTATAAAATATTCCGATTGTTTTTCCACCCTGACCGCAAAAAGCAATTATTTAAACTTAGAAATGATTGCTGCTATGAACACGACCAAATAAATAAAAGGGGAAAATTCCGTTAATTTCACTTTCCAGAGGCTCAAGAAAATGGCTCAACTCTATGTACACATGAAGATAATATTGACCCAAGAAGTTCTGCCTCACGTGCACCATGGCAAAAAAAAAGAAAAAAGAAAAAAAAAACTAGTTTGAAAACGTACACTTAGAGCTGTAACCGACTTTATGCATCATATAAAAACGGAACGAGGTGAGAAAAAAAAATGTTTCGTCAGGCGAGTGACAACAAACAAAAAACAATTAAATAAAGGTGTTCACATGAAAACATTTAGGGAAATAATACAGTCAAATATGATATAGCTTCGCCAATACTAGAAACTCCTCCAAAAACTTATGGGAGCGGCGAACGTGACAGTGGCGCCTCTAGCGGACTCGGAGTCTACGGAAGCAGACCACGCAATGGAAAAGTATAGGCTCCGCGACGTCCTCGAGCTTTGCGTGAACCGTTTCGTCACCCCAACAGCTGAAACAATTCATTACGATCAGCCCGTTTGCAAAGCAGAATCCAATGATCGCAACTGCAACGACAAACAAATAACAACGCGCGCATAAACGAAGATAGAGCAGTTTATTTAGAGGTCTCAAACGCCACTCAGGGGGATCACACGCGTTTGAAGCGCATCTGGGAAGCGGACAAAAGGCAAATTACCAGAGCAAGCGCACCAGCCTCTGCAGCATTACAAAAACTAAAAGTAACGAGAAAAATGACCGTGCAAACATTTTCCGAACTTTGCAGAAAAGATAAGGTCCCCATCCCAGATGAAAATAAAAAGAAATGGAGAGCAGTCGCGAACAACGGCGAATGAAACGAAGAAGTTAGCAGACGATACAAAGATACAAATCACCCAGCAAAGTCCTCCTTCAACGACGACGATCGCTCGGGGCGTCGGTAGGAGCATTGAAAATTAGCGGGTGGTGCTCGCCGTCGGTGTTGAGTCAACAACAAACAAAGCGGAAGCAACGCGACAAAACTATTAAAAAAGAAAAAAAAAAGAGCCTCACTTTTTTTTTTTTTTTTTCAGCTGCACGTTACAGATTTGTTTATTTGCTTTCGCGGCGTTGGTAGGAACTAAGAACAAAAGAGCTGCAATCTGCTACGTGCTAAAAGTGTGTGAGTGTGACCTTTTTTGCTTTCGCTTTTCCTTTCCCAGTGCGTTTGGCAGGTTGTTTGTTTGCTCGCTTGGCGCAGCAGTTCAAAAGTACATTCCAGTACTTGTTGGCGTACATGTCCAGGCAATCCTTGCACACCGTGCCTTTGTTTTGAGTGTCGATCAGCGGCCTCAAGTGCGTTTTCAGCTGAACTTTTGTTTGGTGAAATATTCGTCTGTTGAGGCGTCAGTGGCGATTTTGAAGCCAGACTTGGATAGCTCTTCCAGTTTAATTTGAAGTAACTTAATTACTCACGTTTGTTTGGTCTTCAGGAAGCGGAAGAAGGATTTTCCACCACATCACAAAAACTTGTTTTTGCAGTGAAGATGACAGGCACATGGCATGCCTGCCATCTCCAAGTATGCGCTGGTGTATGCCCGAAGGCGGCCGGTTGATCAACCAACGATGACTCATAGCAGACGTGATCGCGTACTCAAATATAATCCGAATAGAAATGTAAACGAGCTTACGCTTCTTAATATATTTATTAAGTATCAAAAAGTACATATGAAGATTTCGGATCAGAAACTCAATCGAAGGCGAACATAGGAGGTAACCACAGACGACAGTGGAAAGACAACAACAACAACAACACAAAGTTGCAGACGGCCCTCCAAATGTCCGGGCATAGCGTTGCAGACGAACCGGTGGTAGTAAGAGACGAAGCGAAGGAAACAAAGTAAAAACTAAGCCAAACAAGGCAAAGCAAAATACGCGATGTTTCGAACGTCAAGTAAGCACAAGAAAGAAAAAAAAAACGCAGGAGGAAGAAGGATCGCGGCGACGTAGCGTCGCCTCAAACATAAAAAGAAAGTAGACTTTGAAAAATGGAAGGAGGTGCACGACCGTTTATCGGGTGTTCTTTTTTGTAACACCGCTTTTATTAGTTTCAGTAATAGCGTCAGATTTGCATGTGCAGAATCGTCTTTTTCCAGAGCATACTGACATCGCAGTAAGGTACGTACGTGGTTCAAAATTGCCGTTTGCTTCTTCATCCGGAGGCGATCTTAACTGGATTAGCCACCTCGCCTATTCGACGAAACGGTTTTAAACAATACATTCATGAGAAATTGAAATTGGAAACAACAAAACGAATTGATCGATATGCACAGTAAAGTTGAAACGTAGCAATGTTCTAAAACATTTTTTACATTACCCTTTTCCAAGAAACAGGGCGAAGGTACATTCGTGTCTTGCCTGGCAGACGTAAGTTCTGACAGAGTGTTTTCTTCAGGAGAGCCCGAAAATTGCACCCTACAAGCTGTAACATCTTTCCCACGCGAAGAAAATGTCCTTGACTCACGAGGTGGAACCGACTTTCTAACATTCAAAGCAGCGAATACCCATGACAATTTTTTCTTTTTTCATTGGTGTGTTGTGGAGAATTCGTCTGCTAGCGGAGACGCCGAGCTCGCCAGGGGCGCTGCGATCACTTTTCGCCCGCGATCCGCGGGAGTTGCCAGTATTGGCTTACATGGTATTTGATACAGTTAATTGCGCAGCACAGGAGGGCATGGCACAATTACAAACGTAGAATTTGCTAAAGGTACTAAAAGTAACAGATACTTCTGATGACAAAACTGGGCGAAAGAGTCATGCGGATTGACGGAAGCAACCGATGCAGTCGTTTTCTCCTCCAGTTGTCGACTGCAGTGCCACAGGCAGCCGTCCGCTTTTTTCGGCACAGTGCCTCCCACTGACGTTGGCCTCGCTGTTGCCACCACTCCCCCTTCTAAAGCACATTTATATTTTTGTGCTTCGTGCTACATTTGTATTAGGGTGTCTTCAGTGTCATATTTTGTATATTTGTTTCTTGTGGTGTTTTTGGTGGAAGTACAAACGTCTACAGACCATTTTTCTTGCTTTGGTGCACTTTTCAGGTGGTTTGGGGCACTTCTGGGGCACAAACTTGTGACTACGACGCAGTGTATGGCAGAGATTATTTATTCTTAGACTGAGGAATGATGCAATCTTGTGATGGGAATCAAAATTTGTTTTCTTCGCTTCTTACCTTACAATTGTACTTCAATAAACGTATTCAACGAGGTTCGTATTAGTAAGTGCAACGTTCAAAGCTATATGGAGTATTCACTGTGACCATAGCTGTGTATGCGACTGCTGAGCGCGTGCTGATGGCGAGCTTCCAGATTTCTTTTGCGTCGTGCATTCCACAGCATCAAGCGTGCCGCTCTTAGCGGCCTATTAATCTGAGCTCGTTCTGAGCATGGCCTCTAAAGATGGCCCTGAAATATGGTGTTCAGTGAATATCACTATTGCGAAAGACTCCCTGGAGCGAAAACGCTAAAGAAAATGAGACGTCATAAGGAACCCTCTATCCCCCCCGCATTTTTTTTTTTTTTAAGAACGAAAAAATACGTAGAAAGAAGTCAGCATTCACTCAAATGAAACCCGCGTAACAATGGTGCAACTCAAAATTCTGCTGTCGTTTCAACATTTCAGCATACCAGACGCACATAAAATTCACATATAGCCTTTTTTTTTTTCTGAAAAGAAAGATGGATGACACGGAGATTATTCCAGGACTTTTTTTCTGAACTTCGACGCTCGCGTTGAGCTGAGCACGCATTCATTATCGTGTATGGCGTGCTTTCGTGGGAGATTTCAGGCGTTCACTCATCCTACGTACTATGTTTCATTGTCAGACATGACAGAAGCTGCCCTTTTGCGCCTGCGATATCTTTTCGGGATTCTTATCTCTCCACGCCAAGTTGAACTTCGGGGTCAATCGCAGCGAGCAAACTGCGGTAGATTTTTTTTTTTTTCCTTTTAAGCTCGCCTGGTTACGGAAAATTGGGCCATTCATCATGCAGGCGACTCCTCGCTTGCGGGAGTGAATCGTAAGTATGTACGTGCGTACGTCCTTGAGAATTGTGCAATACATAAGCGATTATGTGTATTTGTTTTTCTACTGAGGTTTAGGGAATACGATGGAGTTTGGACGTTTTCCCCAAATCCGGTAATGCAAGTCCGTTCGTAGATGGTCGTGACTTTTCCAACTAGTTTCAGATGCAAGTTAGGTTGGCTTGAAGGGGGGTCGCGAAACAATTTTGAAGCTTTTTTGTGAAGCGCGGATTTCGAATCTTTGAGATATTGCCTTGCTGCTCCTCAACATTCTATGTTTCCTCGAGGGTGGTTTTCTAGTGAATAAAAAAGAAGAATAGTTTCGTGAAGGGCTTGAGAGATAATGTTTCCGCCAACTCTCAAATCATGCCTTTAAAAGCAGCCAATAGGAATCTTTTTGGTCAATAGTAAAAAAGCAAAAAACAAGATTCGTGATGTAACGTTTCATAAATAAAATAAGAAAACCTGTAGTAGTGGCTAGATTGTTCGGTGTCTGGGTGTGTTTAACAGCAGGTAAAGCGATCGCATGTTTGATTCTATCAAGATGCATTTTTTTACATTTGTTTTTGTTTTTATTAACTTTTGATGGTTCATCGAATTATTAATATTAACGTGCGAGTAATATAGGCCCACACAGTAACTGACAAGTCATTGTTCTTTTCGAATTGGTGTGAACAAGTATTCTGTTAGTGCAGGATGTGTGTACACATTTTACAATCAATCATGAGAGGACCTCGCACGTATTGACAATATAGAGATTGCTAGAGTTACTACACCCGGGGACGACTTTCTGGGGAGTTTCAGGAGTGAAGATCGCGCATGCTCGGCCTTAATTAGCTCTGAAGATGTGCCGGCACACTGACCGCCGTACATTTCACGTCAGCGACATCCGAGACATTACACAGAACTGCCTAATCGAATATTTGTTTTAAAACAATGTACCAAATTCTGCTTTTTAGACGTTTGGAGAAGTCACATCTCAACGGTGACGTTAAATCAGCAGCGACCACAGGCGTGCCGAGTTTGCACACGCTGGTTCAACATATTTTTTTACGAACTCCGTCTCATTGCCATTGACAAAAACAACAACGATAACAAAACAATTCGGCAGAGGCACTTAAGACTACTTAAGTGTAGGAATGCGAAAGCATTCCTACATGCAGGGCATTCCTACAAGCAGCACGCCCCGTCTTTCTTTTTCACACGGCGCACCGGCGGTGACACCACGCTCCCCCACTGCGCAAGCGCGGGGAACCCCGCCGGCTTCACGACGGCTTCCGTGACGAAGCATCTGCGTTGCTGTGCTTTTCTTTGTGTTTTGTTTCTGAGGCGCGTCTGCTTTGACCTTCAGCGTCCCGCCGGCTTCCGTCACGAGGCATCTAAGTTGCTGTGCTTTTCTTTGTGCTTTATTTCTGAGGCGCTTCCGCTTTGCAGCCGATGGAAATTTACATGCCGTTTCGCTCAGCCAATAGGTATATAAGGGCCGTTTTTCGCTGCTACAGACATCAGATAACGCCGGCTTCGCTCCATGGGACAGTTAATGCTTTCGCATTAAAAAAATTACGAAGTTCCAGACACACGAAGGACAAAGCGGCCGAAACAGTCGTACAACTCGTCGGAAGAGAATAATTGTGGATAGCGACTTCCAAGTTTCCCGGTGTGCTGCTTGCAGTGGCAATTTTGAACGTGCAATACACACGACCAAAAAACGCATAGCGCCGTGCCTCCCTAGTGCCGCCGAGCGGCGTTACCATAGCAACCTAACCATACCAACCACAGCAACCACGGCACCAACCATAGCGTTGGCGGGCGAGCGCGAAGCGGTTTTTCGCTCACGTGCTTTTCACGCTTCATCTCAGATGGGCGCACACGCAGTCCGCACGCAGAAATAAGGCTTGGTATTTTCACTTGACTTGCTTGCATGATCAGCCTAACATCTTTGAAGTTAGGCTGGCCTGGTCTACATATGCAGATATCCCAACATGCGACCGTGGGTACGACTGGTCCAGACATTTGCGTTGATTGTGTTCACAACAAGCGAGACGACAGCACACGAGCAAATTGTACTCATAATTGCTTCACTAAGCGATTCCCAAAACTGTTTGCCATGTTATGCTCGGTAAAACCGCTTTCCGATGCCTATATCATTAGTGTCGTTTCGTGCCTGATTCAGACAGCTGCTTTTGTTTGTGTTGAGAGCAACAACTTATTGCGAATGCAATTAACAGAACTGTCTTAACCAGATATAATTTTGCGAGACCAACCATGCATTGCAAGCTAAGGAAGTCCGAAAGTCGGCCTGCATTGTGTTTCATGTACTCCGTATCCCGCGTAGCTAGAGTGGGGTTTTGTGAGTGCTCAGGTTGTCTTAGTTATTTACATTTTGTCGATAGCAATGTGATTCTTTTACATCAAATCATGTTTACAAATATCCCGGAGCGCCCCTAGCGCACGCCACCGTCCGCCGCGCATGCGCAATGGGGTTTGGGCATAAAGCACCGTGTCGCGCATTTACAAACCATTTGAATGGGATGTTGTCCACGTTGGTCTGAGTCGTCTTGCTCTTTTTGTTTTGCGTTGGAATGCGTTACACCGGAAAAATTCGTGTAAATGATGGAGCGTGCGTCGATTCAATCGCCGTGCACGGCACAAAATGGACGCCAAGGCCTGGTTCACATTATGAGATTCTGGTGGCTATTTTCAGTCGCGACGTCACTCGAGCTGCA